>JARVLU010000179.1:26088098-26118788 GCA_031762415.1 Simpsonichthys santanae | reverse complement strand
TTAAACCCACATGCAGACAAGACAACACGACAGCAGAGACAGAACAGGGTCCAGAAACATCAAGCAGTGCATGAAGTCATATTAATTTCTAATCTAACAGGCGTGAAGCGTGACAGTTTTAGCAAGGGCTTAAAATCTGAGGTAATTCGCTGATTGTTTTCGCTTGTATGTTTTACTGCGCTTCCGTTGTTTTTAGCGAGCGGACCTAAAGCTCGTCATCTGATTGGTTACCCTGTATGTCAATCAAGTGACGGGATGTTTTGATAGGCTAAAGCTCAAAATTTAGTTGTCAACTGATTGGTTGCCCTGTATGTCAATCAAGTGATGGGATGTTTGATAGGCTGACAATTTTTTAATGTCACGCTGCGATCTACTAATAGCGCCTCCGCGATCAACCGATAGATCGCGATTGACGTAATGAGCACCCCTGATCTAGACATACAGTGGTGCTTGAAAGTTTATAATTTTCTATATTTCTGCATAAATATGACCTCAAACATCATCAGATTTTCACACAAGTCCTAAAGGTAAGCCAGCACTATAAATAAGACTTTGTTCTCAGTGTTTATGTCTAGTTAAATAAAGGAATTTTGGATTTTCAGTCCATTCCTCTGTACAGAGCAGCTTCATCTCTTGGTGTTGGTGGTTTCCTCACATTAACTGCTGCTTCAGATCCTTCCACAACATCTGGATTGGATTAAGGTCAGGACTTTGACTTGATCATTCCAGAAAATGAACTTTATTCTTCTTGAACCATTCTTTGGTAGAACCATTTGTGTGTTGAGGGTCATTGTTGCTGCATGACTCACCTTCTCTTGAGATTCAGTTCATGGACAGATGTTCTGACAATTTCCTTTAGAATTCTCTGATAGAATTCAGAATTCTTTGTTGCATCAATGATGGCAAGCTGTCCTGGCCCAGATGCAGCAAAGCAGGCCCAAACCATGATACTACCACCACTATGTTTCACAGATGGGATAATAATGCTGTTTTACTTTCTCCAAAAATAACCTCATTTAAACCAAAAAGTTCTTGTTTAGTCTCATCTGTCCACAAAACCTTCTTCCAACTATCTTCTGGTTTGGCCACGTAATCTTTATCAAACCGCAGATGAGCAGCCATGTTCTTTTTGGAGAGCAGTGTCTTTCTCCTTCAACCCTGCCATGACACCATTGTTGTTCAGTGTTCTCCTGATGGTGGACTCATGAACATCAACATTAATGTGAGAGAGACCTTCAGTTGTTAGAAGTTACCCTGGGGTCCTTTGTGACCTCGCTGACTAGTCCATGCCTTGTAGTGATTTGTTGGTCCACCACTCCTGGGGAGGGTAACAATGGTCTTGATGCTCATCCATTTGTACATGATCTGTCTGACTGTGTATTAGTGGAGCCCAAACTCTTTACAGATGTTTTCTAACATTTTCCAGCCTGAAGAGCATCAACAACTCTTTTTCTGAGTTCCTCAGAAATCTCTTTTGTTCCTCGATGATCCACTTCCACACACATGTTGTGAAGATCAGACTTTGATAGATCCTGTTCTTTAAATCAAACAGGGTGCCCACTCACACCTGATCATCATCCACTGATTGAAAACACCGGACTCTAACTTCACCTTCAAATTAACCGATAATGCTAGAGGTTCACATACTTTTACCATCACAAATATATAATATTGGATCATTTTCCTCAATAAATAAATAAACAAGTATATTTTTGTCTCGTTTGTTTAACTGGGCTCTTTATCTACTTTTAGGACTTGTGTGAAAATCTGATGTTTTAGGTCATATTTATGCAGAAATATGGAAAATTATAAAAACGTCACATTCAAGCACCTCTGTATATTTTAAAGCCATGACGTAAACTTTACTGCTCGTGTGGGGTCACGTCGGTTCAGGAGGTCCGAGAGCTCAGCTCAGGATGGATCATGTTCCCACCACCAAACCTACGTGTGTTAAAGGGACACCTGCAAGAACTGTTACAGATGGGATCAAAGCAACCTGAAAGAGGCTTAAAACCTTAAAATATGTTTTTTTTTACTTATATACTTTATATAAAATGTTGCTGTAAGAGGACATAAAGTCATGAGACTCGTGTTAATACTGGACGGACCTGTTACTCGTCTGTGCAGGAACATTTTGTTTGCGTCACTTTTTCACGATTATACAGCAGAATTTAATAAAAGTTATTATAAAACAGATCAGAGTCCAACAGCCTTATGAAAAATTCACGTTGAGTCTAAAATCCTTCAGCTTTCATTTTGTTCGATAAAAGAGGGAAAGAACAGGAGAGGTTTCTGATTTTACCGTATTTTTCGGTCTATAAGGCGCACCGGAATTATAAGACTCACTGTTGATTTTTGAGATGAGATTTTTTTAAAGTGCGCCTTATAGTCCGAAAAATACTCCTGTCAGTTTTTTTCTTTCTACGTGTGAACGTGTTGATTTTATTAAAGCTGTCGACCTGTGAGACGGCAGTGACGACGAGAACTTGAAGAAAAACAAGCAGAAACATCAGTGTGATTCTTTTTATTTTTTTATTTAGGATTGCATTTGGTAAAAAATAAAAGTAAATTTGGCTTACATGTACATTCACTTGTCACAGATAAATGTGTTTTTCTGACCTGAATATCAGCTCCACACTTTATCAACACTCTTAACCGCAGACGCCGTCCTCCAGCTCCATTCTTCTGCCGTAACCAGAGTTGTATATTTTACTTAAGAACATAAAAACAACTTAACCCCCCCTCCCACAAAAACAAAAATAAAAAATAAAATTTGTCCTAGATTGAGTTAGAAATAATAAAATATGAGAACAAAAGCAGCTGAACTAGCATGCATTAAAACATTTGTCAATAAGCCTCGAGGACTTTGTAAGAGGAGAAGGGTTTAACGAAGTGATAGTCCAGGTTGCCGCAGTGAGGACACTGCTGGACGTTACTGTACTCTGAGAAATACTGCATCCCCACCCGGACGTCCACCACCGGCTTCCCGCAGTGTTTACAGTTGAGACGGGCCTGAGGACACACAGGACACGGGTCAGCTCAGGAGACGCCCCGATGGGACTCGTTACATAAATACAGGAAGTAGTTCTAGACGACTGATCGAGAGCTCAAGTTTGTGTTGAAGAACAGCTTGCAACTTTTTATTCAACTGGTTTTATCAGATAGGTTGGAGGTTTTTTTTTGTTTTAATTTATTTATAAAAAATTAAGAGTTCTACAGTTGGAGCTCAGACTCAGAGGAACGTTTAGTGATTTTGGGTCAAACACGAACATTAACTCCTGGAAGTTCCTTCAACGTTGACTATTCGTCTTCTGGAGGGACAATGAGACCAACTAAACTGATTAAAATATTATTTGTTGATTTTTTTTAACCACAATAAACTAGTCAACCTTAGAGCTATCTCAACCTTAAATTAAAAAAAAAAAAACATAAAAATTATTATTTTATATTTAAGGGCTTTCAGATGATTTTTTTTTGTATTTAAAAAATAAAAATAATAATAATAATTTATGGAAAGTCAGTAGTACTAGTCCTAATACTATAGGACTAGTACTACTATAATTGTGCTATTAAAACTGGTTTAGTACTAGTACAAATATGACCAATACCAGTACTACAACTGGAGCTAGTGTTAGTATTACACAGAAACTATTAATAATACTAATGGAAGTACTATAAGTGTTACTAGTCCTATTAGTACTGTACCCATTCTAGTAATTCTGTGAGTATAGTAATTCTGCTAATCATAATACTAGTTTAGTACCAGTATTAATATTACTACTACTCGTAGTACTACCAATACTACTATTAGAGCTAGTACGAGTGCTACAAGCATAACTAGAAACTAGCAGTACTAGTACTAATACTACTAGTTTACAGTATTAAGTACAGTAGTACAATTTCTTGCAGGATCAATAAAGTTCTATCTTGTTTAGTTGTACCATAACTACTTATAGTATTTGTCCTTACAGTACTATTACTAGTATAGTAACTCATACTAAAATTATTTCCAATATTAGTGCTACAGTTCATATTAGTACTACTTGTACCCAACTATTAATATTAAAAGTACTAGTAGTACTTCTGTTACTATAGTAATGTACTTTCAGGAAAAACATTAGTTTCCCAATTTCTTGGTCATACCTATAAAAACATAAACACACTTGTAAAAGCACAAAGTTCATTAGATTTTTGGCTGAAATGAGTCACAATAAAAATTTAATTGTCAAATTCTCCATCTCAAAAGCTTCAAAAATCAAATGGACCGGGTCAACGTAGCTTTTCTTTTTTAAAGTTACAGCTTGATGCCCATCACAGATCCGGACAGCACGTACCTGACAGCAGGGCGAGGCCGCCAGTATATCGTAGGTGTACATGGTGCCCAGCTGGTGCCAGCTCCCGTCCCAACGGGACTTGCATTTGATGCAGACGATCTTGTGGACGCCTTCCAGACAGTCCACACAGATGGCATAAAGGTGCATCAGCCGACCTGTTGGAAGACGGTTCACCTGCGATTAGCTCATCAAATGATTGTGTCTTTGACAAAAATGTGATTAAAGTCAGTCTGGGTCTTTATGGTCCACCACTATGTGACTACAGGACAGGAACACCTGAAACTGAAGACCATGATGCCACATCTTCATGCTAAAGTAGTTTTACTTCTTTAAAGGAGCGACCAGGAAGAAACACTCGGGCCTTCAGCTCTTCCAAAGAGTCAGCCTGACAAATAAAATCCTGGAAACCCACCTAACATAAACATCTATCCATCCATCATCTTCTGCTTGTTCTGGACTCAGGTGTCGGGGACAGCAGCTTGAGCAGGGAGGTCCAGACAACTCTTTTCACAGCCACCTCTTCCCGCTCATCTGGGAGGACTCCAAGGTGTTCCCAGACCAACTGAGAGACGAAGTCTGGCCATGTCCTGGGTCTTCCCTGGGGTTCTCCTCCCAGTTGGACATGCTCAAAGCACCTCCCTAGGAAGGCACCCAGGAAGTATCCTTACCAGATGCCTGAACCACCTCAACTGGCTCCTCTCCGTGTGGAGGAGCAGCAGTTCTACTCTGAGTCTCTCCAGAATAACTGAACTTCTCACTCTGTCCAGCTACCCTGCGGAGGAAACTCATTTCAACCGCCTGTATCCACCATCTCATTCATTTGGTCACTACCAAGAGTTCGTGACCATTGGTGAGGGTAGGAACGTAGACTGACTGGTAAACAGAGATTTGCCTTACAGCTCAACTCTCTCTTCACCACAACGGACCGGTACAGAGTCCGCAATACTGCACCAATTTGTCTGTCAATCTCACGCTCCATTCTTCCCTCACTTGTGAACAAAACCCCAAGATACCTGAACTCCTCCACTTGAGGCAGAACCTCACCCTCGACCTGAAGAGAGCAATCCACCATTTTCCAAGTGAGGACCACGGCCTCAGATCTGGAGGTGCTGATTCTCATCCCAGCCGCTTCACACTCGGCTGCGAACCTCTCCAGCGAGAGCTGAAGATCACGGCACGATGACGCCAACAGGACCACATCGTCTGCAAAGAGCAGAGATGGAATCCTGAGGCCACCGAAACCAGAATCCCTCCGCCCCCTGGCTGCACCGAGAAATTCTGTCCATAAAAGTTATGAACAGAATCAGTGACAACGGGCAGCCCTGGTGGAGTCCAACTCCCACCCTGAGGAGTCCCAACAATGTAATGTGAACCAACCTAACAACCCAACATATACAACAACAAATCACATGTTCAAACAATGCAATAAGTTTGTTAGATTAAACATTCAGTTTATTACTATTTAAATCAGCTGAACTAATTTATCAGCAGTTCTAGAGTAAATCCAACCCTCACGATGTTGGGCTGTTTACTAGTACATCTGTATTTTTACATAGCTTAAACTGTATTTTCTACTAGTAAATAAAGGTCATATGTAGGCCTGTCACGATAACTAATTATTCTGGGCGATTAATTGTCCCAGAAATTATTGCGATAAACGATAATATTGTTGGAAATTTGACAATAATTAGTAATTACGGTCAAATTTAAGAAGAAATGTTGGTTAATTTTTATGTATAGTACCTTTTTTGACTACCAGATGGCAGTATAAGACTGTTTGAACTGAACGAAGGATAGTGAGGGAGCAGCAGCGTGTCTCTTTAAGAAAAATGGGAGAGGCCCCTTGACATGACATGGGCTGTTTCTCTTTCCTTTTTTCCATTTCTCAAAATGGCAGACACTCAGTGTGGTTTGAGCTCTTTAGCATTTGTCACACAAAGCTTTTAATAAAAAATAAATAAATCATTAAACAAGTTCTCAGCTTCTTTTTGCAGAGAAAAACAACTTTTTACACGAATGGGTTTCAACCGTGAATTATGGAGCTTCGACAAGACAGAGTTTTTTTTTTTTTTTCCTGAGGTCGGCCTGTTAGCTTAGCTTCTCAACTTTTAATGATCCAAAAACGTGATTTTGGACGAATGGATTTTAAAGAGAAAGGGAAGCGTCAGTGAAGAGCACCGGAGTTGAACCTTTTGGTCATCCATTGTCTTCAGAAAGAGACATGAAGAAACAATAAAGACAATAAATGAAAATGAGGCTGATAATTTTCATTTACCATGCGATTAATTGATTTATCGTGACAAGCCTAGTCATATGTTCCTTGAAGGAACGCATATCGCCCGGCACCTTTTACGCCAGAGTTTTAAACTAAATTCGTCTTAAGTTGTGATGAAGTTGTAGCCGTTTTGGTTAAACCCTATAAATGTTGTGGTTACATTGCAAAGTGGAGCAAGATACTCCTGAAGGGACAAAAATACACCTTAAGCGTACTTCTTTAATTTAAGTGTTCACCATGAAGTTAATGAATCTGTGTTGTCTTTATCACCCAAATGAAGTCTTCATTTATTTTTAAAATGTAAAAAGAAGCTTTGTAAAAGTTGTAATGCGTGCTATTAGTGATGGGCAGATGAGGCCTCATTGTGTGTATGGCACATTTCCTCGTTTAATGGCGACATCTGCTGGATTTAAAAAAGTCACTGCGGAGAACTTGAATAAAGACTGAACAAGGTTCATTCACACGTTTTTATGTAGAAACATCAGCTGCCGTCACGTCTTTGGGCCGAGGCGATTGCGCCGTTTACAAACCATTTCTCCTGCTTTTGGGAACACCCTTTCACAGGGCGCTGATGATGACGGCGTACACAGAAATTTCATTGCCAGTTTGTATAAGGTAGGGTAGATTTTGCATTTTCCAGTACAGTATTGTAGTGATCTTGGTGTGTTTGGCTCGGAGATGCATCTTTGTGCTTCAATAACGGCATCTGTGGTGACATTCGAATTGGCCTTGCTCTCCTTAACCTCCTTGTCCAGCTGCTGCCACAGGTTGTCATCTGAAGAAAAAATTAAATGCATCTGCGTTACTAATGAACTGTAATTACATGGAGTGATTTGCAAGAATATTAAAACACACAATTAACGATCATGACATATCTGAATTGGGAGCAGATGGTTGAGTTGAAGGTCCAGCTTGGACTTCTTCCATTTGCGTCGGTACAACGTTTCTCATTTCTGCCACACACTTTGATTTTGGTCTTTTCACTGCATCGTTGGCTTTTGACACACTTAAGAATGCCATTGTCTTGAACCGAGGGTCCAGCAGTGTTGTCATTACACTTATTAATGACTCCAGGTTGCACAGTGTTTCTATCCATCTAGATTAATTGCGATTTCCGTGTTTACAAAGAATGCATTGCGTTGCAGTGCGTGGTGCAACATTTTAAGCATTGGAATTACTTTTGATCCACTCTTTTTTTTCCTCAGACAGCTCCACTGTCGCTTGATTAAATGGAGCAAGCACACGGAGTGTGTCCTCTATGAGTTTGCAATCATCTGTAGTTAGCTGAAGTATACCACTTTTTAAAGAGGCCAGGGATACCAACACCGACTCCTTCTGTTCCACCATGTGTTCCAGCATTAAACATGTGCTGTTCCATCTAGTTGACACCTCATTCATTATTTTTTTCACTGGTCCTCCCATCTGTAGCTGGACTTGTGCCAGCTTCTCTTTGGCTGTAGTACTGGTTCTAAAGGATGCTACGATCAGCCTTGTTTTATGTCGGATATCAGAGAGTGTCTCAATTTGGGCACATGATTTTCAAACTTTTAAATTTAAACGCGTTATGCAAATCGTGTGCCTGATTTGGAGCTTTCTGACTCATTCAGTCATGCGTGCAGCTGCATCTCTGACCACACGTCACTTTCTCTGCTGTGGCCCACTCCTCCATTAGTTCTTTTTTCCTCGGGCCATATTTATCAGCAGTGTGCTGCTGAGGGAAGTGTTCCACTCCTAACGTATGGTTCTCACTGTTGACATAATGACAGGTCACAGCCAGGTAAGCCTCCATGTTGACGGATGTCCACATGTCAGCAGTTTTTTTTTTTTTTACTTGCTCCTTCTTCTCATACCTCTGGCTAATCATGGTCTTGATAACCTAAAAATAATAACACAAGTAAAGTACATAACATGCATATACTTTAACATGTACACCTGTATACATGTAGAACACATTCTTTCACGTACCTTTCTGCTTGGCAGAACATATGAGGGCTCTAGGAGTTGGAGCAGCTCTCAGAAGCTCTGGTCTTCCACAAGGCTTAGCGGCGGACAGTCAGTGATGATCATATTCATTATAGCTTCATCAATCACCTGCTTTCTGGAAACACCAGGGTTGATCACAGGAGTGTTCTTCCTTCTCACGCCGGGCACGATAATGTCTCATCATGTTGAAGTGCTCCGGTTACAGTAAGACAGCTCCTGGGAGCAAATCCTACGTTTCACCTACAATAGAAATAAAAGTTAACATTAACTAATTCAAATATCCTTCAGAAAGAAATTAGAATAATCCGAAAGACAAATTATCAATAGGTAAATGAGAAAGAAATAATCATTTACCTTATTCTCCGTGATAAGATTAAAATGATCCCACGCGGGAGAAAACTTCCTCTTCCTTGGTTGATCCATTTGATGACGAGCCAAAAACCAAAGCACACAAACAAACAAACAAACAAACAAACAATCTCCATCTAACAAAACCCACAAATGTGTCAATGCATTATCTCCCTTATAAACACAATTTGGCGCGTTCGCAACCAAACGATACATCAACTGTGTCGGTCACGTGACTTTCCTTAAAGAGGGTTTCACCTTGTTGGTCAGACCCATCACTACGTGCTACAAAGTGAGCGGACAAGAATCTCTCCAGGGATGAAAAAACCGGCAAAGGGCCGTAACGCCGGGAAGAGAATGTGCAGCACAACCTGTGCAGCGTCTACTTCACGTCAAGTTTTATCACGTTCCTTTTAAAAGTGGAAGAGAAGACGAGAAAACTAACAGACTCGCTCCATGCTACGACCCTTCGGACGAATTATGATGAAAACATTTCAAACGTGGTCACGGCGTTTTCACACACATCTGGTTTAATCAAATTAAATGTGTCAGAGGAGCCAGTGGCTTTACAGGAGTCAGAATCACCAAAATTGTTATTTATACGCCTCCAGAGACGGATTTCTGTCTGAAAATGTCAAATTAACTCCCGTCTCTTCCAAAAAGCACCACCCTGTTGTTGCCTTATTGGTGTTAATAGTTTTTATTGTGTGAATGTTTATGATCCATTTTTCTTCTGTATGTTTTTCAGTCTCTTTCTCGTTCCACAATTTTTGTGCTATTTCAACAAATCATAAATTAAAACATTCAGCTCTTTCAGGACAATCCTGCTATGACTTTTGGTTTTGGTTCAACTTTTGCTTTTTGAAATATTTAGCCTTTTCTGCCACTTTTTGTCTCGTATGAAATGAAGTGAGCTCATTTTACATCCTTCAAATCTTTAAATCTGTTTACATTTTATTGCTCCTTTCACATTTTGTTCTGCTTCAGCTCCTTTCAGCTTCCTTGAGCAAATTTAAACTTTTTTTTTCAGCTAATTTCAGCTGTTTTTTCAGCTGTTTTCTGCTCCTTTAAGATGCTTTCTGCTAACTACAACATTTTTGTGCTTCTAACTTCTTTCTGCCGCTAATGTCAGCTTAAGTTATTTTCAACAAGTTTCAGCTAAAGTTGGATGTAACTGTGACCCTGTGTACACAATTTGTTCCATCACAAGCACCACATGTGATGAGAATGATAAACAACCTTGACTTGACTTAGCTGTTTTATGCTAATTTTAGCTTTTTTAATTTTTTTAGCTAATTCCACATCTGTTGCACTCATATCAACTTTTTCAGCCTAATTCAGCAAAAATGTGCTCTCTCCACATCCTTCTGGTAATTTAAATTCCTTTTTTAGCCACTTTTCAGCTGGTTTTTTTTTTTGTTTTGTTTTTTTGTTCGTTTTTTGCTTATTTCAGCTTTTTTCAGATAATTTCCATTTTGTTGTGCTCATGTCTACTTCTTTCAACCTAATTGTGCAAACACATGCGTTCTGCTTTCTTCTGCTAATTCAAGCTTGTTCCACCTTTTCAGCTACTTTGTAAAGCATTTTTTTTTCCATTATTTTATTTCAGCTGTTTTCAGATATCTAAAAAAGTTCATTCTGGTCCTCTGGACATTCAAAAAGCTTGTTTTCAGATAAATTAGTTTGTTTGTGGTAATTTATGCTACCGTACTTTCAGCCAAATTAACTTATTTCTGCTAATTTCAGCTTGTTATGCTCCTTTCAGCTTTTTTCTGCTACTTTTAAGCGTTTCCTGCTATTTTAGCTACTATTTAGCGAGTTTTGTGCTAAATTTAACTTTTTCAGCTAATTCCACATGTTTAGCTCATTTCAACTCCTTCCACTTCCCTCTAGTTGTTTAAGCTTCTTTAGACCTTTTTGTGTATTATTCAGTTATTTTTTTGTGCTAAATTCAGCCTTTTTTTAGCTAACTTCCTAATATTTGTGCTAATTTCTGCATATTTAATCTATTATTTATATATTTAATAATTTAATCTATCTTTCAGCAAATATGTGCTCTTTCTTCTGGGCTTGTTCTTCCATTTCAGCATGTTTTTTTTTTTTTTTTTTTTTTTAGCTAATTTCAGCTTGTTTTGCAGCAAGGTCTTCTGCAATAAGCATTCACACTGCATTTTTGCAGGAAATGCTATTTCTTTAGTTTATATCATTATTATTTTAAATATCGGTACACAACTCAAAAGAACATCTTGATCTGGAATCTGAGAGTAAACAGCACATCTAACGAAGATCCCAGTGTTTACAATGAGGACATCTCTGGTTTATCAATAATAAAAAAAAAAAAAAAAAAAACAGAAATCCTCGAAGAAACGAACGTCAAGTCGATTTGAACCTTTCTGCTCAAATAACCTTCCACATGATTAATGTAATACTGCAGATTGTTCTATTAGAGCTTCAAGCATGTTTTGGGAATTACTCTCAGCTACTACCACACTAAGTTTTAAATCAAATAACTGTAAGACTCACTGAATTTGAATCCTTATTTTGTTCAACTCGAGGTATCTTGAATCAAGTTGACTCTAAAAGTTAATTATAATTAATATAATGCTATATATTATGTAGTTTTAGTTGTACATCAAAAGATGGACTAACTGACGAGGTCAGGCAGGAATCCCCATGGACTATGATGTTTGCAGATGACATTGTGATCTGTGGTGAGCACAGGGAACAGGTGGAAGAGAACTTGGAGAGGTGGATGAAGAGGAATGAAAGTCAGCCGTAGTAAGACAGAGTGCATGTGTGTGAATGAGAGGGAGGAGGTGGAACAGTGAGGCTACAAGGAGCAAAGGTCACAAAGGTCAGCACTTCAAGTAATTGATGTCCACTGTCCAGGAGAATGGGGAGTGTGGTAAAGAGGTGAAGAAGAGAGTCCAGGCAGGATGGAGCTGGGTTGATAATTTTATCTCATTTTAGACCATTAATCTAAAAATAAAAAAATAATAAAGAAAAACACCAGCAGGTTTATGATGCAAAATAAACCAAAACAACGTCGGAGCCATTTTTGAAAACTGACTGACGCCTTTAAACGCAGGTTCTTTACATTTACTGGCAACTCTGAGAGACACAACGTTGGGTTCAATTCAAAATTAAAGATGTTCGTGTGAGAAATGCACCTTGATAACAACAGACGGCGAACATGCTGGATTATATTCCCTTATGAAATAATAATGATGAACATGTGTACAACATCTGCATCGTAAGTTTGATAAAGGCAAAGGTGGAGGTGATAATGTTTATGCAATTTCCTGTACTCTTAGGTGCACGTGACTGGTTAACCTTTTCAGTCACAGCTAATCGACCTTAGCCACACAAGATCAGCCATATCTCAGTGAAGTTTACAGATACCAAGCTAAAATTCAGCTTGGTAGTAGCTGAGAGTCATCCACAACACACAGTCCGAGCGACAACAGATCGTGCATGATGACACAAGACTGCGTTTAACGTTATATTCTTAAGATTTAAGGAAAATGTCCGTTATTTGTCACCGTTCAGTGATTTCAGTGTAAATCTCGGGCGATATGAAATGAAAGGCGGCGGGCAATAGTTTCCAACATTTAGCTTCAAACGCTGTGACACGTTCCTTTAAAAGCTGACCTTGAAGGTGGCAGGGGACGTCGTACTCGATCTCGTCGTGACGTGAGGGGCTCAGGAACAACGTGCCGTCCACCAGGGGGAACTGTTCGAAGACGGGCAGCGAGCGGTGGCAAAGCGAACAGTTCACCACGTTCCTGTGACTCGCACTGAGAGCAGACAGGATGAACCTGCAGGAAATTCAGAAGAACAATCATTCAAAATAATATAATTACTTAGATATTTTCACTTCATTCCTTTTGTAATGTTTGTGCATGTTCTTAGGAAAGTAATGAAAGTTTCTATTGCTGCATGAAAAGGGAAAAGAAACTGTTTCTGGATCATTTTGACTTTATAAGTCTCCTCACGTTTGAATATTATGATTAAATTGGAAAAATACTCACTTTTATTTTTATTTTTTCATAATAAATCAGACATAAATGTGTAAAGTCAAGCAGCTTTAAAACAGAGTTCTCATTTCTTATTCTCAGAGCAGAAACACAAAATATGTGCTAAATTGAAAACAAGTAAACTTAAATTTGAACAATAATGGAAAAGTTCTAAATTAGAGATTAAATTATATTAAACTGAGTAACTAGAGAAATTGCATTTCCTGCAAAAATGCAGTGTGAACGCTTATTGCAGAAGAACTTGCTGAAAAACAGCTGAAGTTAGCTAAAAACATGCTGAAATGTAGCTGAAATGGAAGAATAACTCAATGTTAGCAGAAGAAATCAGAAAGAACACATATATGCTGAATAAGGTTTAAATAAGCAGAAATGAACACAAAATAGGAAATTACCGTAGCTAAAAAGGCTGAAATAAGTAAGAAACAAAAATAAAAAGCTGAAAAGTCAGAAAGAAGCTTAAACTACCAGAAGGAAGTGTAAGGAGATGAAATGAGCTATAAAAAGTGGAATTAGCTGAAAAAGCTGCATTTACTGTAGCACAAAACAGCTAAAAAGTGGCTAATAGCAGAAAAAGACAAACCTAGCAGAAAAAAGGCTGAAAAAAGCATAGCAAGCTGAAATTAACAGAAATACATTAATTAGGCTGAAAAAAGAGAAAATTAGCACAAAAAGGGGACATTAACTGAAAACAGCTGAAATTAGCACCCAAAAAAAGCTGAAAAATAGCTTAAAATTCAGAAAGAAGCTGAAATTACAAGAAGAAAGTGGCGAGAGCACATTTTAACTGAATTAGGCAGAAAAAAAGTTAGTGAGTTTAAAAAAAATGAGGAATTAGCTGAATTAGAAAAAGCTTAAATTAGCATAAAAATCGCTAAATGGTAGCTAAAAAAAGCCGAAACTTGTAGAAATAACCTGAATGGAGCCTAATAAACTGTAATTAGAAGAAAAAAAATCTGAAAGGAGCAGACATCTGAAGAAAAAAAATAAATAAAATACGCTGAAAGTAGCTGAAAAAATGTTTAAATTTGCACAAGGAAGCTGAAAGAAGCTGAAGCAGAACAAAATGTGAACGGAGCATTAAAAGGTTGAAATCACATCTAAAGATTTAAAGGATGTAAAATGAGCTCAATTCATTTTCTGCGAAGAAAAAAAATGGCAGAAAAGGCTAAATATTTAAAAAAGCTAAAGTTGAGCTAATACCAAAAGTCTTCTCCTGAATGAGCTGAACTTTTTGATTTATGATTTGTTGAAATAGAATAAAAATTGTGGAACAAGAAAGATGCTGAAAGAAATGGATCACAATAGTGTGGATGCTTCATAAACATTCACACTATTAGATTAAAAGATAATAGAAAACTCTGATGAGCATTCATAGAACTGTTGATAAAAACTGAAGATTGGACCTTTTAGCTTCACACAAACAAAAATAAAAACAGTTTGGCAAAAACATTTTAGCCAAAATTGTTTAAAAAAAAAAAGTTGTTCAACAGTCATCTGATACGACGTTGCTTTCATTTCTTGAAAAATATCTCAAGAACCACTTTATGGAATTTAATTAAACATCCAGAAGTAAATGTCAGATCAGATGTAAATCCACACGTGACTTTTGGATTAATTCCAAATTAAAATGGCCGCCTCAGATAACGTCCTTTATAAAATACAAACGGCTTTTTAATTAAGCCGTGTTTACATGTTGAGCTAAGATTTGGTGCGGTAGTAGCTGATGATAATCACCAACACACCACATCATTGCAATAAATGATTGGTGTTTGTCTGTTAGCAAAATATCTCATTACCCACTAGTCAGATTTTGGTGAAACTCCTAGAGCGATCATCGGCTGTACGGTTAAAACTCGTTAGCATTCAGAGCTAACCCTGTTCAAGAGGTTACCACAGATGATCAGCGTTAGCTAATTTAAAAACGGCTACAACTCAGACTGGTTTAGACACCGAGCTGAAGTTCAGTGTGGTAGTAGCTGAGAGTCATTCTCAACAGATCATGAGATTCTTGACGACGAGGTTTGACCAAAACTCTAGTATGAGCAGGGGGTGTATGGGTTCTATTGTTTTAAATATGTCTACAATCTAATTCAGATTATTTCCCAGAAGGCCTACCTGCGCAGCTCCTCCCCCTGCCCCACCTGGGCGTCGTCCTCCATGCGAACGTGGTAAGTGTTGAGTTTATGGCGTGGGACGTGGGTGAGGAGCTCCGAGAGGTCCAGCCTCCTCAGGAACTGCACCGGGTGAGGGTGGGGGCCGTCACCTCCGCCCCCAGGGGCGATGCGGTGGTGAAGGGCGAAGGAGAGTTGCAGGGGAAGAACCGAACTGGGGTCCAGGTGAGGGCCGCCAGCTGCACCGCCGGTGCCTCCTCCTCCCAGGGAGCAGCCACCTCCCCGACTCGGAGCCCCCCCGGCCAGCAGGTATTTCCTCTGCGGGTCCGGGTGCACGGCTGATTTAAAGAACTCTCCCAGCTGACGGGAACCACGAAGACCTGCTAACGCCGGAGCAGGAATGGGAGAGAAGGTGAAACCGGTGGGAGGAGATTGTCCTGGGGAGACGCATGGAGATTTGTGAGGAGGCCCGAGCGGGGACAGTCCTCCTCCTGCCGCTCCTCTCTCTGTGGAGTTCTGCCGGTCCATTGATTGTCTGCGAGGCAAGTCCTGACTGGACGCCCGGTGAGCTAATTTACCTCCTACTTGCTTGCTTTTCTTGGGCTCGTCAAAAGGTCCGTCCCCGGGGCAGGCGGCGCCTCCGCTCGCCGCGCCCCGGCTCATACTCCTCTCCGACGGCTTCTTCTTCCGCTCGTCCTGCATCCGTTTCACCTGGTACCAGTCGGTGTCCTTCTTCAGGTGACCCTGTCCGCAGCGGCAGGAGCAGAACCTGAAGGCCAGGTCGTAGCCCTTCTTGGTCCACATGTTCTGCCGGCACTGCTTCTCGTTCCAGGAGCGGGCGCGGCCGATGCAGTTGAACTGGACGAGGATGGAGCTCTCCCACTCGAAGAAGCACTGCAGGTGCATCCAGTTGCCGTACGGGCAGAGCTCGTTGTTGCAGAGCACCCGCTGGTGGTCGTCCTTCTCCAGGTCGACGGAGCGGCTCAGGCTGCAGCCCAGCGGGGTGGCGCACTGGACCTCTGAAGCAGCACCGGAAAGAGAGAAAACGGAGAATCGTTATTATTGTACCGTAGTGGTGTTCTGCGTGATCCGAGTTGAGTGTGTTGTGAACGTCTGCCAGCTACCACCGCGATTAACTTCAGCTCCATGTGTGTAAAACTGGCTCAGTTGGCTAATGCTGATTAGCTGTGACAGCCATCTTGATCCTGATGTTGACTAGGCCTGTCACGATAACAAATTCTGCTGGGCGATTAATTGTCTCCGAAATTATTGCGATAAACGATATTGCTTGAAATTTGACAATAATTAGTAATTATTGTCAAATTTAAGAATAAATGTTGGTTAATTTGTCTTGAGTGTAGTATATTTTTTTGGCCACCGGATGGCAGTAGAAGACGGTTTGAACCAAAGGATGGATAGTGAGGGAGCAAGCAGTGTGTCTCTTTAAGAAAAATGGGAGGGAGGCCCCTTGACATGACATTCAGTTCTCAAAATGATGGACGCACAGTGTGAGCCCTTTAGCATAGCATTTTTCACACAAAACTTTTAATTAAAAAAAATCAGTAAACAAGTTCTCAGCTTCTTTTTGCAGAGAAAAAACAACTTTTTTAACGAAGGCACGGGTTTCAACCGTGAATTCTGGAGCTTTGACAAGACAGAGGTGTTTTCCCGAAGTCGGCCTGTTAGCTTAGCTCGTAGCTTAGCTGCTATTAACGATCCAAAAACACAATTTTGGACGGTTAAAGCAGATTTTAAAGAGAAAAGAGAAAGGGAGGGGTCAGTGAAGAACATGTGTCATCCAGTGTCTTCAGTAGAAAGAGAGAGACAAAGAAATGATAAAGCTGATAAATGAAAATGACATTGATAATTTTAACTTATCATACAATTAAAATTATTTATTGTTTATCGCGACAAGTCTAATTTTGAATGATAGTTCAAACATTTAGTTTATAAACTCGTGTCTTGTAAATGAGTCTTCCAAGGCTCAGTGGGATTAACCTGCCTAAATAAAGGTTGAATGAATGTCTGAAATTCATCTGACACAGATCTCGAGTCTGCTGAATAATAAAAGTGCGTCTTGTTTTGGGCCTGACGTTTTATCATCTGACGGGGGATTCGAGAAGATCGTTAGTTGGAGGACCGAAAGGCACGTCAGCGTTCCAAAAATAAATCCAAACAAAGAGCAGTGAAATGTTTCAGGTGATATTTACCACTGTTTGATTGATTGTACCGTTAATAACCATGAATTTAATGAAACTTTAAGCATTAATCGCTTTCAAACAAAAAAAAAAAACTGGCCAACTTTTGGAGAGAACTTCATTCAAGATGGCCGCTGCAACCAAGCCGTCTCTGCAAACACAAAAATGGCCACAACTCAGCCGGCTTGGCTGGGAATTAACTACAATATGGAGCGGTAATAGCTGGGAATCATCCTCAAAGCGTGTTCTGAGCACTAATTGATCATGGAAGATCAGTTTTTAAAACTTTGCCATTAACTGCTGGTGCCAACCCTGTCTGTCTGTTAGCAAAATATCTCATGAACCACTGGATGAATTAAAATGAAACGCTTAGAAAGCGATCAAGAAAAGTTCCTCTACAGCTTTGAGACTTTGAGAGTCTGTTCAATTCAAACTGGCTTCTGCAGCCAGATGAATTTAATAAACACAAAAATGGCTACAACTCAAAATTTGGAGTGGTGGTAACTGAGCACCACCCCCAACACATATTCTGAGCACGACCCATTGTGAGATTTCTGTTCAGTGGTTCATGCAAACACATGCACACAGACATGGGTAACACCAATATGATTTACAACATTAAAAATAAATGTAGACGATTCTATGTGACGGCTCCGTTTATAAACGGGTGATTTTTTATTGTGGTTTTCCGTCATTAGCTTGAGCAGAAAAGCTCACAGCAGGGATTTGGAGCTTCGGGGCGTGTGTATTTTTTTAATCATCATGAGCTAAATCGCTACAAACGGAACAAGAGGCGAGGACGTTCAAACGGTGATTTAAGGCTCGTTACAAGCATCTGTTAACGAGTTTACACCGCGCCATCTGAGCCCGTTCACAGCTCGGTTTGAAGCCGGACAAGTTTCAGTTCATGATAACACTGGGTGTGTGTGGGTGTGTGTGTGTGTGTTTCCTCCTTCCTTTTCCTGCACAGTGTATCTGCAGCTCGCCACAGAGTAAAAAAAAAAAAAACATTTGATGAAGAGCAGAGAATTCGTCCCGCTCAAAAGTCGCCAGCATCACACTCTGATGACCTGGATGTTTAAAGAAGTGTTTTACGGCAACTTTCACAATAAATTCTGCATCGTTGTCTTATTTGTATTTATTCATTTAGAGCAGGAGGAAACATTTTTATCCCACGGGGCCAAATCAAGATATTTAATGCAACTGAAAGGTTGCACAGAGAAAAACACATTTTCTTTAAGACAGAGGATTTTCCTTGTAGCATCGTTGGCATGTTGGATAAAATATGTGCGCCCAGTTCTCTTTAGGAATACAGTACAGTAGTCCCTCGTTTATCGCGGGTGTTAGATTCCAGGCCCCCCTACGATAAGAGAAAAACTGTGAAATAGGGATAGTAGTACAAAAGAAGAGAAGCGCAGCAGATGCAGCACGGATAGACGATCTAAAAAAAATAATAATAATTTTAACGCTTTTATATTTTGTGATTATTAAAGATTTTACGAGGTGACATACTTTGAATTTTAAACTGGAAGACAAAAGTCGATCGGTGCATCTGGACAGCAAAGGGTTAACTCTACACAAAGCCACTGCAGGAGAAATGTGGGCGTGGCAGAGCGGAGATTCTCCCTGCACCTGTGAGCTGCACACAGACAGGTGCAGCAGGCGCTAAATAATACAATAAAAAATTTTATTAAATAAACAACAAGCTGCTCGTGCAGGTCATCCATCAATCAGCCAATTGTGTCACGTCCAACTTTGAAAAACTGCAAAAGTCAAACCGCAAAATACTGTATGACGTACCGTAATTACCAATGTATAAGCCACAACTTTTCTCTTGAGCATTAAGGGTGGGCGGATCTAACCAAATATATATTATTATCGACACCTACATGGGTATTGATATTGATTAATACCAGTGTAATGAGATCGATACTTTAGCTTCAGTCTCTCCTGTGTGCACGGCTGCGGTTTCATCAAAGACGCAAGCCGACAGCACAGTTGTTACTTTTAGCTAGCCTTTTGATACCTTTAGCTAGTGTTTTACAACGTTTAACCCGTAAATTATTTTGAACAGCTTTTTGTTGCTTTTATTTTATGACTAACCTATTACTACTTTTAGATTTTAGTTAATTTAATGAAGCTAGCTAGCAAATTGCTAATCTTAGGTTTTAGCTAGTGCTTTTAACTGTTAGCTTTTAGCTAGCCTTCCATTCTCTTCAGTTTTAGCCACGTTCTTGTGCTTTTAGCTTCACATTTGGCTCTTAGCTCAAGTTTAGCTTCTTTAGCTGGTGCTTTGCTTTTAGCTTCAACAGCTCAGGCGTTAGCTTGTTTTGACTGCCCTCTGCTTGAAGTGAGAAAGTTCGTGTTTTGTTTCCGGGTCTCCAGACTGACCTGATCTGGACTTCTGCATCCAGGTGTGCGCTCAGAGGCCACGCGCTAACCCCGCGTGAGGACGAGTTGTGCACCAGGAAGGGCCATTGTGAAGTGCAGCTATCGATTGTAAACAAACGGAGCCTTTTACGCTCAACACAGACCAGATCCTCCATCTTCCTGGAACCGAATCAAACTGGACCTGGTTTTAAAATCACTGCAGCCGGCTGAGGTTTTAGCGGAGCCACATCTACTGATCCATAAACTGCATCTGTCAGTTTATGCTAGGCCTTAATGGAACCTCTGCGCATGCGTTTGCATCTTAATGGACGGTTTATTTATTTTAGGCTCCTGAGAGCAGGACTACGAACGTGTGCATGTGTGCGCCACGGAACAGCCGGGGTTCGGTCCCGGAAGGATTCGGCTGCCTCTCCAAACTTCTCCACAGCTCTTACCGCCGGAGGAGCAGCACTCCGTCCTGGGTGCTGCGGCGGCCGCGGCCGCGCCTCCCGCTGCAGCCGCCGCGCACGCTCCATTTTCCTGCTCGTCTCCGCTGCTGTTCGTGCGTTTGCTCTTCTTCCCTTTGCTGTTCTTCTGGTTGGGCATTTTACTCGGATCGGACGACCGTCGGCGTCGATTTCGACCTCTATCAGCAGCTCCTGTCAGCGCTGTCTGGCATTTCTTTGGACTCCATTTCTGCAGTGGACTTTTCGGTGGTGCGTTCACGGCGCCTTTTCTGATCTTTTTGTGTTTTTGTTTTTCTTTCGAACGACACAGTTCGGGTTTTTTTTTCTTCCCCTTTTTATTTTTGCAGCTGGTTTGTAACCTTTAAGAACGAAGGCGTGCCCGTCTCTTGTTTTGATTCCTGCTCTGCTGTTTTCTTCCACCCCCTGACGTCACAGTGCTCCGCCCCCTGCGTGTGGCGTCAACCACGTGCTGCGTTCAAGGTCTTGCCGTAGCGTGTACCATACTACTGTATTTTTTTTTTTTTAAATTTAGTAAATATGTAATATAAATTTAATTGGAAGACGATAAAGTTATTTTTGTTGTTGTTATTACAACCCATAGTTATTTTGTTGCCATTCAAACAAAAATATATGCATATTAAAATGTGAAAATTAATTTTAATGGTGTAAAATGATCCTTTCACATTCCTACACTTTATTTTTGATATTCTAACAAAATGCTTTTGCATTATGACAATATAACTGATCATATATCCAAAATTCAGTTATCACATCATTTTTTATCTTGTAATAACATAATTATGTATTGATCTATTCCTTTGTCTTTCAGCTGCTCCTTTATCAGCGGTCACTACAAACTCCTATTTCTAGTCCGTTAGTTAACCGCACCAAAGGGGATTGTTTTTAACCCAGGCCTTTTATAGAGCAAGTGAGCCATTCATAGATTTACAACCTGAATCTATGACGCAACCCTCACCATTCATCCAGTCTTGGGACTGGCACAAATAAATGCTTTTATAACGGCTGAATATTCACTATTCGAATACAGGTGCTGATCATAAAATTAGAATATCGTGAAAAAGTTTATTTATTTCAGTAATTCCATTCAAAAAGTGAAACCTGTCTATTAAATCCATTCATTACACACAGACTGATCTATTTCAAATGCTTATTTCTTTTAATGTTGATGTTTATAACGGACATCTAATGAAAACCCCAAATTCAGTATCTCAGAAAATTAGATTATTGTGAAAAGGTTCAATACTGAAAAGACCTGGTGCCACACAGCTAATTAACAGCTAATTAACTCAAAACACTTGTAAAAGCCTTTAAATGGTCCCATTTTAGTTCTAGGCTACAATCATGGGGATGACTGCTGACTTGACAGTTGTCCAAAAGACGACCATTGACACCTTACACAAGGAGGGCAAGACACAAAAGGTTATTGCTAAAGAGGCTGGCTGTTCACAGAGCTCTGTGTCCAAGCACATTAATGGAGATGCGAAGGACAGGAAAAGATGTGGTAGAAAAAAGTGTACAAGCAACAGGGATAACTGCACTCTGGAGAGGACGGCGAAACAAAACCCATTCCAAAATGTGGGGGAGATTCACAAAGATTGGACTGCAGCTGGAGTCAGTGCTTCAAGAACCACCATGCACAGACGTATGCAAGACATGGGTTTCAGCTGTCGCATTCCTTGTGTCAAGCCACTTTTGAACAAGTGACAGCATCAGAAGCATTGGCTGGGATTGCTGCTGAGTGGTGCAAAGTTCTGTTCTCTGATGAAAGTAAAATTTGCATTTCCTTTGGAAATCATGGTCCGACATTCTGGAGGAAGAGAGGAGAGGCACAAAATCCACGTTGCTTGCAGTGTCAAGTTTCCACAGTCATTGATGGTTTGGGGTGCAACGTCATCTGCTGATGTTGGTCCATTGTGTTTTCTGTGGTCCAAGTCCAACACAGCCGCCTGTCAGGAAGTATTAGAGCACTTCATGCTTCCTGTTGCTGACCAACATTATGGAGATGCAGATTTCATTTTTCAACAGGACTTGGCACCTGCACAAAGTTACCAGTATCTGGCTGTAGGACCATGGCATCCCTGTTCTGAATTGGCCAGCAAACTTGCCTGACCTTAACCCCATAGAAAATCTATGAGGTATTGTGAAGGGGAAGATGCGATACACCAGACCCAACAATTCAGAAGAGCTAAAGGCCACTACCAGAGCAACCTGGGCTCTTACAACACCTGAGCAGTGCCACAGACTGGTCGACTCCATGCCACGCCGCATTGCTGCAGTAAACCTGGCAAAAAGAGCCCCTAGTATTGAGTGTGGAGGCCGGGCGGCCCTGAGTTGAGGAGGTGCAGCCTCTGCAGCTGCTGCGGTGATAAACTGATGATGTGAGAATAAACGAAGGGCGGGGCGGCCCAGGAGCAGCGCGGTAGTGGTCTGTGTTATATGTTGTTAAAAAAAAGTTGTTAAAGATTTAAAAAAAAAAAGAGGACCAGCTGCTCCTCTTCTTCTTCTTTTCTCTTCTTCCGAAACTGCGCAATGTTATGCCGCCCCCTGCTGGCGGCCGCCCATATAAGGAACCGCCACTGATTGAGTGTTGTACTGTGCATGCTCATACTTGGCCAACGTTTCTAAAAACATTTTTTTATTGGTCTTAAGTAATATAGTGTATTCTAATTTTCTGAGGCTCTGAATTTGGGGTTTTCATTAGTTGTCAGCTATAATCATCAACATTAAAAGAAATAAACATTTGAAAAATCATTTTGTGTGACTTGTCCCAACTTTTTTGGGATATGTTGATGCCAAGAAATTTTGAAACAACATATTTTTCACTTAAAATGATACATTCTCTCAGTTTAAACTTTTGATCTGTGATTTGTGTTCTATTCTGAATAAACTGTTACATGTTGGCACCTCCACATCATTGCATTCAGTTTTTATTCATAATTTGTTTAATGTCCCAACATTTTTTGGAATCCGGTTTGTATAAGCCCAAACTCCAATGGCAGATCTTCATAATACTGCTGTTAACCTTTCATGGCCATACTTTTTAAATGTAATGTTTGAACGCTATAAATCCAAGATTCTAATTTGGCAGACAGGCAGTGAATATGACAAACTTCAGTAACATGCAACAAAAATATCAAGTCAAAAGGTTTTCACCATTTAAGGGTCAACGATCAAACCAACTGATTTAATCAAAACAAGAGCAATGCAGGAATGCATGTCCCATACTGACAGCAAACTGAACGTATTACACACAAAACTGGCTACATCCAGTAAGTTTTACAGGTATTGAGCTAAAGTTTGATGTGGTAGTAGCAGAGAGTTATTCTCAACACAAACTCAAAGTGCTAACAGATCCTGCAAGATCCCATAATATCACAAGATTGTGCACATTTACAAGGTTTCACAGAAATGGCTATAACTCCATCTCTTTTCATCATAAAATAATCTTGGTTTAATGCTCTGACATAGAAGGCAGGCAACATGCATTTCTTCAAGGAAATCTAGGTTTTTCATGAATTATGTTTTATTTTAAAGCTTGAACAAGTTTTCCCAGTAGTATTAGGACAATTTTTGTTTTGTGAAAGCTGAAATTTATGTTATGCATCTCATGCATATGGCATATGGCAACTAAAGAGCATGAGCTTCCAAAAGTATTTTGTCACATTTTGTACCTTGCAATGACAGATTACTTTTTTTGAAAGTTACAGGTAATAAATAAATAAATAAATAAATAAGAGGGGGGGGGGGGGGATCCATTTCACACAACTTTTATATTTTAAAGCATGTCCTAAAACTGCAGGTGAATCTTCAAAATGTGACATAACATAAGCAAAAATAGATATAACATTAGCAAATAGTGAACAAGGACAAACGCCTATGGTTCACTTATGACTGTGTTCTACTTTCATTTTCTTGAAACGTGTTGCAAAAGGCAGTTTGGTAACAAATAATAGGACTGACTGTCTCACAACCAAAGCCAGAAGCAAAACAAAGTCACGCCCATACTGTCAACATGCTTTAGGAAATGATGAACAACTACTCTGAGTCAGATGATTTTCATATTTCGCTACAGGATGGTCGCTTTTTCTTTCTAGGACAACAAGAATTACCAGTTCAAGCTTCTTTCTAGCAGTTAATTGATTGTTTTGTAATGTTGCTAGTCTTTAAAAGTAATTTTAAGTTAAGGGACCTCGACGTTATTTTAATGACACGCTACCAAATGTTCATTTCGAATCATGACCTACACTTCCGTGACACGACACCTAGTTTTGTGTGCAGGCATCCCTCCAGCGTAAACAGACTTAGCTTCGTTAGCGGCACAGAAACAAACCTGGGCCTGCTGAGCTGACTGCGCATTCCTCTGCGGCGACTGCTCCTCGTTTATCTTCTGCTTAAGTTTTTTAAACATCTTGTCCCGCCGACGTAGCTACCGGCTGGACAGAAGACGACTACAATCCGTCGGTGAAATATCTGGCGTTACAGTCCAACATCCAGTCGTCCAAGGCCAAGACTTCCTGGCTAGCTTGTATACTTGGATTATTCAGCAGGTGACGAGACGCTCTGCGCATGTGCGGCCAACGTGGAGGAAAACTGATACGTCAAAGTTAAAGAGCCATTTCGTGCTAAATTGCCCACAGCGCCCCCTGTAGGAAACAGGAAGAGGTTCATCATCTCTTCTAATTTCACATGCCGTCTTCTTCAGATGGAATAATTCCAATTAAAAATGTTTTGTTTGCAGTTTGAGTCACTAATTATTTAAAAATCTTCTTTTTATAGTAGTAAAATCAGTCAATACCGCATGAGATTAAAAAGCCTTAGATTAAAAAGTGTTTTATTGAATACAGTTTTGTAATGCAAAATATTTTAGTTTCTTTCTATTTATTTAATAACCACCCCCCAAAATTTATAACAGGCTTTTATCATCCACTGGCCAGCTATTGTTTTAGTAAATATCAAACTGATCAAATAATTCAGGGAACATTTTAGAATCTGGTGTCTCTAAATTTGAAGCTAAAATATTAAGGAATAATAAAAACAATACCCATTTATATACTTACATGTTTTTTGCATCATTGTAAAATAAATGATACAATAAGTTACAGTAATTAAATATAAAAAAAACAAAGTGCACAGCACCAATATGTGTTTTATTATTTTAGTTTTATTTATTTTGGACAGAAGATGGCACTGGTTTCTGTACATTTCTTTGATTTTAACTCATGCCTGTTTAAAACAGAACCAGTCAGACTTTATCTTGCATAACATGCCTTATTGGGATTTTAGGAAAAATAATATTTTTCTTTAGTCTTTATATGCATTTTATTGTAGCTCTGCAGCATAGCCAGATCTGAATGCAGCATAAGAAACCTGCATTGGCACACAGTGCTGCCACCTAAGCAGCTTCCTGTGTGGTAATTAATGCCTTTTCATTGCTGCACTTTCATCTGTGCAAATTTTCCCAGTGCAAAGCAACTTTTCCAATAGTTTATATCATAAGACGTCAAATGCTGTAACTTTTCTGCTACTTCCCTTTTGCATGTACGTTTCCTAAGAAAGACCATGTTTGTCACGTTAGTTTGGATTAGATTAAATTTTCCATAGGAATACAAGCATGCCCTGATATTAAGGGAGTCAAAGAAACCTGCCGAAAACTCATTTTTATGGATTATATATAATTATATTTTAATTTCTTGCTGCTGATGAAGCATTTGGTTTAAAAAAGTTTAATGATAGTTCTGTGATTTAAATAATTTTAGGTTGGAACTAATCTTTAGGAGCCACTATTCATGCAACAATAAACACAAATCAAAGAGTTTTATTTTTTTTCTGAATGACAGCTGTAGTGAAGCTCTTGCACTTGGATTGGTCAAATTAAACTTGTATTGATGTGTTTCTAAAAATAGGATAGTGTGTTTTATGCTCCCCACCTAAGTCATGGTGTCCTTGGGTAATATAATAAATACAGCAATAGGCAGAGAAATTGATGGAGACCACATAGGCATGAGTCACAGTTTAAACATGTGGTGTGTTCCCTCCTTTGGGGTCTGGCCATGTGCAGAAATCCATGTCTGAGTCAGACTTCTGTCTTTCTTGTTTAAATACATTGCAAGTCTTGTCATTTTAAGCCAAAAAAAGACATAAATAAATAAATAAATAAACATTTTTTTCAGCATTCTGACTTGAGCGCCCTGGATTCAGAAGGGCAACTCAGCAGTCATCCATCGGAGATCAGGGTTGATATCTGATGATAGTGAGTCCAAACGATGGGTGGTTAACGGCAAAGCGAAGCAGCTCCCAGTATTCCAAGCAGCACCCTGAGGCATTCTGCTCAGAAGGATTTGAAGCTAAATGAAGCTGAAACTGTACAAGCAATGTTTTTTTTTTTTTTTAAGGGACCAAACATTCACAGAGTTGTATTATTTTACATATGTCCCGAGTGGTTCACTACTAATGCCTGGAAAGCAGACACAACATTCATTCCAGGCACCCAGAACAAATCAAGACACTTTTGTTGTAAATGGCACAAAAAAAAATAAATACTGTAAATAAATTCTTATGTTTGGACAATTTTTTTGTTCTATCATGATTGTTAAGGTCAGCTTATTAGATAATGGTTTATTTTACACTTACCTTATATTTTTTGTTGACAAATAAGAAGATATATGCTTCTTCTACAATCACCATTATTCTGCAATTGATCAATTTATGAAGGCAAGTTGTATTTTCAGCTACATCCTCTTGCAGGGATTGTCCCAGAGAGCAAGCTTGCACAATACTTAGCTTTACCTACAACTACCTTCCTTATAGAAATACACACACACTCACTATAAGTTCTTAGAAATTTTCTCCAGCATACTTTTTATTTTATTTCCTTTCTGCTAAATTTAGCTTTTGGCCTGCCTTTTGCTACTTTAAGCTTTTAGCTATTTTTATGCTATGGGTTTCAGATAGACATAATACTTTTGACTGCCCTTTTTATTAATTTTCCTATAAGTTTGTCTTTTCTATTTTTACCAAGACTTTTACTTTTAGCTCATCTTTTAGTTAAGCATTAAGCTTTTACATGTTTGCTTTTTAGCTTTTAGCTAGTTTAGCTTCTTTTAGCTTTAGCTTCTTCAGCAAATGTTGGCAAAAATATTCAGAACTTCGCATTTACGCTGCAAAATTTTGTGTTCACTCCAGCCGAGTGACCACAAAATTGGCTGTTTGGTGATGCCACTGAGATGTACCAGCAGAAATATGAAGGCAGATAAAAAAATGAAAAAAAAAAAAAAAAAAAAAAAAAATGAAGCAGAGTCGGCCTGTCCCAAAACAAATGTTATCTGAATCTGGCTTCCCTGCTTGGTCTTGAATTGGCCAACTATCAATTTTTTCCTGGAAGTTATGTAAACAAAAGGTTCTGCTCTGCTTCCCCACTTCCTGAGGACATATGTGGACCTGTGTCAGAGCTGAGCCGGCTGATAGACACTGTGCCATCTCTCATCAGGACTATGGAACTTTCTGGCAGTGTCCAAGGACAACTCACTGCCTTTTTTGACCTCCTCATGCATAAATGTATTATGATGTCATTAGTATGTTGCTGTTTATGTGCAAGGTCCATTTTTTTTTTGCAACTTTCACACTGTGCCCCAGCCAGGACATAGTACGAGATACGTTTTTTGTTGTTGTTGTTTTTTACCTCCCCTCCTCTCGTATTTCTCTTTTCCTTTCCTTATGTACTTTTGTCTGTCTTTGACAGGTCTCTCTTGCAAATGAGTCCTCGAGGCTCAATGGGAACTAACCTGTAAAAATAAAGGTCGACTGAAAAAAAAAAAGCCGTTTAAATTTACATTCACACCTGGACTCAGCTTACATTATATTGTGCCTTTTAAACTGTTTCTAACCCAGTGATCCCTGGGAAAGGCACAGCTACAAAGTAACACGTGCCAGTTAGAGTTTTCCATAATGACTCGGCAATTATTGGGTGCTTAAGTATAGAAGTTATTAGGCCTGAACTCTGCTCAATGCCCAGTTGCCTGCTACTACTTTTAAACTTAATTGTCTCTCTGGAGGAAACAACACTAATTAAAAATTTATACACATCATCCCTGATTTGCTGGTTTCCTCTTCCTGTTTTTCATTCCCCACCCCACCACCCCAAAAAAGTTAAATAAAATAAAAAGAATCCACGATGCAGATCAAGTTTTGACCATACCTTTAAAACCTGCCCGAGGGGAGGTCAGCTGTTTTCAACCTCCGCCTCATTTTGTTCTTCTTAACATTCTATTAACCAGATGAACATTTTCTGAAAGGCCAAAGCAGTGGTTTTATGAGATGTAAATTACCCATCACCATTTTCCCACTGGCTTCCACACAACCAAAGGTCAATAGACTTGTTCACAGCATTTGAATTTATTTATTACTCTTTTGTACACTCATTGATGAATAAAAGCCAGTAGACTGACTGACTCTTGCTTTTTTTTCCAGCTGCCATGGTGTCATCATCTGGTTGTTTTGTGCTTGTGCATCTTCACAATAAAGGCATGCCAGCTTTGAGAGCCTGCTTCATAACCAGTTTCTGGAGATGAGTTTGTCATCGGATAAACGTTGCCTAAAAGAGCACAGCTATCTATTTTTATGCTTTTGACACAAGGATTTTATATTCACCTGCCTGGAAGGTTGCAAATGTACGGTAATGTTTCAACTATTGAGGCAAAAATATAGCATAAAAATATTGCTAAATATATTATTGCATTTTAATGTTGTTATTAATCTTTATCACACAATAAAAATAAAGTAGATGCAGGTGCACATATTTATCCATACATTTTCATTACCTGCTTTTTTTGTTGTTGGAAACAGCGAGCTGGTGTCCATCTCCAGGGGAAGATAGTCATTGTGTTAGAGGCAGGGCACACAATGAACAGGTCTCAAGTCCATCCCAGGGACACAAAGACAAACAACCATTCACTCTCTCACTTACACCTATAGGAACAACTTAAAGTTACCAAATAATCTAACGTATGTTTTTGGTCTGTGGGAGGAAACCAAAGCAACTGGAACTAGAGAAATTGCACTTCCTGCAAAAATGCAGTGAGAATGCTTGTTGCTGAAGAGCTTGCAGAAAAAGAGCTGAAATTTGCTATTAAAACAAACAAACAAACAAACAAACAAACAAACAAACAAACAAACAAACAAACAAACAAACAAACAACAACAACAACAACAAACTAGCATGCTGAATTGTAACTAAAATGGAATAACAGGCCTAAATTAGCAGATGAAAGCAGAAATAACAAATATTCTTAATTATGTATAAATAAGCAGAAATAAGCACAAAAAAGGGAAATTAGTTTTTAAAAAAAGCTGAAATGAGCAAAAGGCAGCTGAGAGCTGAATAGGCAGAAAAAAGCTTAAGCTACCAGAAAGACGCAGAAAGAATTTAAATGAGCTGCAAAAGTTGTGGAGTTAGCTGAAAAGGTTAAAAATTATAATTAAAGCAGCTAAATAGTAACTGAAATAGCACAAAAGGCTGAAACTAGCAGAAAAATATTCAAGGACCATAACAAGTTGAAATAAACAAAGAAGTTAATTAGTCTGAAATGAGCAGAAATGACAACAATTAGCAGAAATGACAACAATTAGAATTTATCAGAAAACAGCTGAAATTAGCTCAAGAATACCAAGAAACTAACTGAAAAGGTAGAAAAAGCTTAGATTAACAGAAAAAAAGTGGAAAGAACACATTTGACCAATTAGGTTTAAAGAAGCTCAACTGAACACATTAACATGGAAATTATCTGAAAAAAGCTGAAATAAGCAAAAACCAGCTGAGAGCTAAAAAAGCAGAAAGAAACGGAAAGAGCTGAAATGAGCTCCAAAGCTAAAATGATCATAAATGCAGCTAAATAGTAGCTGAAATAGCATAAAAAGCTGAAACTAGCAGAAAAAAAGCTTGAAGGAGCATAACAAGCTGAGATTAAGGTAAAATTTAATTAGTCTGAAATTAGTACCGGTAGAAGTGAAAATGAAAAACTAGACTTTATCTGAAAACAGCTGAAATTAGCTAAATAATACCAAGAAACTAGCTGAAAATGTAGAAAAAGCTTAGATTAACAGAAGAAAGTGGAAAGAACACTTTTGTCCACTTAGGTTTAAAGAAGCTCAGTTGAGCACATTAAGGTGGAAATTATCTGAAAAATGCTGAAATGAGCAAAAACCAGTTGAAAAGTAGCTAAAAATAGCAGAAAGAAGCTTAAGTTGCCCGAAGGAAGAGGAGAGAGCATATTTTTTGCTGAATTAGGCTGAAAAAAGTTGAAATGAGTGCAAAAAATGTGGAATTAGCTGAAATTAGCATAAAAACAGCTAAATAGCTGGAATAGCAGAAAAAGTCTAAACTTACATAAATAAGCTGAAAGGAGCATAGCAAGCTGCATTTAGTAGAAAGGAGTTAGAAGAAGCACAAAAATGTTGTAGCTAGCAGAACAAATCTGAAAGGAACTGAAAGAAGCTGGAATTTATTATTATTATTATTATTGTTTTTTTTTTTTTTTTTTTTTAAAATTTT
>JARVLU010000179.1:26060965-26076301 GCA_031762415.1 Simpsonichthys santanae | reverse complement strand
CGGTAGAAGACAGATCTCTATCGTAGGCTAAATCTCTATCGTTTCTACCGTGTACCGTATATATCGCGCATCCCTAGCGCGATGACGTCACTGGGGCCGGCGCCGTAAGTACGGAACGCCGTAAGTAGAGACCGCCGTAAGTTGAGGACTACCTATATAGCGCTAAGTCACAACAGAAGTCATCTCAGGGCACTGAACAGAAACATTCATATTTACAAATAATAACTTTAACATTGTTTATCTGAGGAGCAGGCTGCGTTGAGTTTTAACTCTATTGCAGAACTCATCTTGAGCAAGCATGAAGGCGACAGTGGAAAGGAAAAAGTCGAGGAAGAAGCCACTAGGTGTTTTGACAGATTACTTCAATCTGCAGTTTCTAATTTATCATCTGTGAGAAACAAACTGGTTCTCTACCAGAATATTACAACTATTTACATTTGTCTACAGCTTGGGGCACATTAACAAAGTTTGCAGTATTTATAAGTGCCACCTGTTTGGAGTGGTAGGTGGCACTGGAAAGGAAAACTTTTTGTAATGTTGGGAAGACTGGTTAGCAAAGTTCACAAAGTAAAATACAAAATTTGCACATTTATTTTTTAAATCTCACATCAGTGGTTAATGTTGGCTTAAATTAAACATTTGTAAACAAAATTTGTGATCGGATGCCAACTTCCTTGTGCGCTTGTTAACCTGCTGAAACAGACAAAGGGACTGAAAACACGTCAACAACGGTGACGTTCATGGATGAGTCGCGTGACTCGGATGCATTATGTTTGTGCTCAGATTTGTTGAGTAAATAATGCACTCTTTGTTTACACTGAGTGCTTACCTGCATTTCAGAATTATATTTCAGTACATCTGGAATTCAGGATAATTTATTTTATTGCAATGAATAACTTTAACCTTTAGATTACTGAGCAGTAAAGTAGCAAACCTTTTATGGAATCTCTGCCTCCTTTTAGATGCTTATTTGTCTCAGGCTTCTTTTGATTTTTTCAGTGTTTAACAGACATTCGAGTTTTCTTGCTCAGTAAATTCAGACTTTAGGGAAAATAAGAAATCCTATTTCTTTTAGCTTTGCTTTGATGTGGTGCATTTACGAGCTTGTATTTTTGAACGTCGGTCACCGGTCAAGCTGAAACTGACTCCATTCTGTTCGTCTGCAGAGCAGTCTGTGTGTCCCATCTTAGACTGTAGTCTTTACTTCTCTGGCTTCATGGATCTGGTCTGTAGTTTAAATCCCTCTGTCAAGGTGTGGAACTGGTTTAATCCAGAGTTTAATACTTGAGGTTGAAGTTGTGTCGCAGTATTTAATTGCAATGTTACATTTAGTTGGAAGAAAACATACAAATAAATGAATGTGCCTAAAGAAAGGTTATCTCGAAATATGTACCATTACAAACATATATTTTTGTTTTTTTGTTGCAATAAAAAATTTTTTAACAAGGAACATACAGTCAATTTAAAATGAACAAACCATTTTGGTGGTTTAATACGCTGTTTGGGTCACAATGACACAGCTGAGTTTGCATAAAATACTACACCAAATCCTGGTTTGAGGTATAAATCTGATATATTAGAATTATAACAGAGATTTTAGTTCTAATTTTAAACAATCGGGCAAATAAGTGGTGTAGCAACATGCCGGGGCAATAACTGCACTGACAACACCCTTTTTGTGTCTGTGGTGTTCCATCTTTTGCAACCGGATTCTTTCCTCTCATTTTACTTGTTTTGAGCAGTTTGCTCCTTATTGCCTGCCCATGTGTGTGTTTAACTGCATTGTTAGCAAAATATCTCAAGAATGCCTGAACATATTTTAATTAAACGCTTTGGAAGTTATTAATGGGTGTGCAACCACTTTTGAAGTCAACTCTGTTCAACATGGCCGCCACAGCTGATTGACATTAGCCAACACAAAATGGCTAACATGTTCAGTTTTATAGATACTGAGCTAAAATTAGCGGTGGTAGTAGCTGTTAGTAGTCCTAAACTCGACATGTAATGTGGCGAGTGATATGTGTTCCTTGAAGGAAGAAGCCTTTTGTTGTATTGAATTTGACTTCTTAATCAGTGACCAAGCCAGAGTTTGTTTTTCTTGAGTTGTCCCCGGACTGAGCAGCCAGTTAAACTGCAGCGGCCCGTTCTTGTGACTCCACGTCTCTCAACAGATCCAAAATTTGCAGCTTGTGAGTCAGCATCCTCTTCAAGGTCAACAAGGGGAGCTGTGTGTGGTGGAGGAATCAGCCGGCGTTGTAGTTTCCTTACTTTGAAAATCCACTCTGAGCGCGGTGTTGCAGGCCCCTGAGACGCTCCAGTGTGGTGTCGTAAGAGTCTGAGGAAAGTGACCGGTGCTTTGTGTGCTCACCCATTCAGATAAAGTCCTTTGTCAGCAATAGAGGAGTCAGTCAGCTGTGGTGGTTCACAGTCCTGAACAACTCACACTACTGGTTAATATTACAAACTTCAGGGGTTTGAATCATCCACACTCTGCAGGGCTACTGGTTTGCTTTAATTTATGTAATACCTCTTTCTTGTAGAAATTCATACACATTTCAAACTATTTCAAGCTTTTCTAGCTTCCTAATACAGTATACCATTCTGTTGCACCAGGCCTGTGTTGGAGAATGTAAAGCAGAAGAAAATCTCAGAAAATCAGTATGGTTGCATATATTTTGGTCAATATCACAAAGTGTCCACTCACTAGGTCCCAAGTCCCAGCCTAGGCCTCCTCTTCTCAGGTTTCCCTCAATGCGTCCCTGCTTTACCTTTACCTAGGTGTTTGGACTTTGACATTTTTCAGGTGTTGTGATCCTGATTGAAAGTAGCCTGTCGGGGTCCGTGTTACGGTGTAGGTCTCCTCTCGCCTGCCTTCAGTTTCACGCTTGCCCTCCTTGATGTTTGGATTTTGTTATCTTGTTGGTTTTGTAGACCTGATATTCATTCAAACTGACCAGGGAAAGGATCCTGCTGGGGACCAGCTATGACCTGCTCTCTGTAAAGTTCTGGGTGTTTGGACTTTGACCTTTTTTGGGTTTCATGAACCCGATAGTCCCTTAAAATTATCAGAGAGGAGCCTGCCAAGACCCACATCCCTGCCAAGGCCTCCTCTCCCCATCATTTACCCTCTGTGGTCTGGAAGTTTGAATTTTATTTTATTTTTAAGGTATTTGTAGTGTATCAAATCAACAAGAACCCATCAGGACCTGCATCCCACCCATGTCCTTCTCTCCACAGGCTTCCCCCGAGCTTTGCCTGCTAAAAGTGATCAATTTAACTGACTGAAACTGACTGAATACAGTGCACTTTAATTTATATACAGTATATTTTGTTTTCCACCTAAAATAGGTCTGGTTATATTTAGGATAATAACGTTTTAATAACTGAATGGTAAATGGTCCAAAATTTTATATTGACAGATTAAAAAAAAAAAAAAAAAAAGGAGCAAAAATGCTTCAGTTCAACAAAACATTTAGAGATGTCAAAGTCGATGAGCTCTCAAAGCAATACAGTACATTCCCTCGATTATCATGGTGGTTATGTTCCAAATCACATGAGTAATATTAAAGTTGACAATCATTGAAAAACTGCAGAAGTGGAACCGCGAAGTAGCGAGGGACTACTGTGTATAGACTGTGACTACTGGTATAAATATTTTTAATAATTGTTTTTATTGAATAACCTGTTTTTCTGGTTGTACTCCAGAAATGAGTTCATTGTGCAGCTTTAATAATCGGGTTTGTGACTGTTGAAACCCTCTGAACCTCATGAGTACGCTCTGTAAATTCAGAGGGTTCCTCGCGCACCATTTTGGATTAAAACAGGTGCGGTGTATCGCATGTCTACTGGGTTAGAGGTATTTGACAACCAATGAAAGAGTGGTTAATTCTAAACATGCTGCTGTTCTTCATCTTTTGGCTGCTCCCTTCTGCACTTTGTGTGTGTGTGTGTTAGATCACAGAGTTGTGTGGAGCCACTCGGCTGGGTCATTTCGGACGGAGCCAGTTCTACATCGCTTTGAAGCTCATTGCCATCGCCCAGTCTGGACTACCGCTGAGGGTGGAGAGCCTCAATTCAGGTGAGTCCACACAGCAACTTTTCCTCATCGACAATTTTTGGCTTTTTTATTTTTTTTTTTTCGTCTTTCAGATCAAATCAAATTCTTAGAGGTAGTGAAGTGCAAAAATAGGGATGAACTTTTGTGACCTATTCTGGCAAAATGAGTCACAACAGGAAGTTTTCAATATTGAGTTATTTCAAATTCTCCATCTGAAAAGCTTCACAATTATAAGTATTTTGTTGCATTTTGGCTGTTTATCACCCGGCCGGACAAGTTAGCTTTGTTTACAAGTGTAAAAGTAAGTTTCTTTCGACAGCTCCCTTCTTCAGAGGTTGGCCCAGCGACAAACACATTTATTAACAGCTGTAACTGTATAAATGTCTAAAAAATAAACCATTTACATATATAAAAGTTTGTTTTATTTAGGCATTTATTTACATATACTGTACTCTTATGTTTTTTAATAAGACAACTTCATACCTTGCCACTCTACAGTTAATTTCCTGGAGAACACCAAACTTCTGCTTTGTAGCAGCTACCTAGTAATTTTAACACCAGTTCTCTCCCACTGTGAGTCAACAAAGATACGGTATCCAAGCTCAGCTTTGTAATTAATTCAAATAGTCTTCAGGTGCTGCAAGCGGCGGGGGTGGGGGGCGGATTTGACTGGGAGGAAAAAAACTGGCAAATTTATTAAATGTAGGTAGTGTATAAGACTATATTGTTTTATATTGATATAGTCTCATTTATATCGCAAATTAAATTATATAGATATTTAAAAAAAAATGTATATATCGCTCAGCCCTAGAGCTTCTATTTTAGTTCCTAGGACATCTACACAGTGTCTTTATGAACTCATTTTTACACAGATCAATATTTTCACTGCTTTTTGCATTGCAGACTGTGCTCATTCCAACTCACTTTGCAACATGGGTCACACATGTTCTCTTTAACAGGAGGAGTTTGTTGAGGCTCTAAATATTAAGCATGTTTTTTTTTTTTTTTATCAAATGTTTGGATGCCTTCAAGTGCTGTCAGTGCACTTGTCATATTTAATGAATCACATCTAATATACAAGTTATGTAACAGAGTGTAGTTGTTGAAAAAATACATACAGTATTAGTCATAGTTTAGAGTCTTACATTTCTGCTTTGGGATGACTAGAAAGGATAAGGCTGATTTAACAGTTTGTTTCCATAAACTGAACGTTTTACTAAAAATAATAAATCTATTACTACTTTCTCTTAAAACAGGTTTTCACACTCACTGTCCACAGACATGTTAAATGTTGCAACACGCTGAAATGAATTCATAATTTGATAAGCATATACGGAAGTGCAGAGGCCACTTCCCCCTCAGTATAAATGAGACATTGTGATAGTTTTTAGGTTTGAGGCTGTTTGGAAACATCACTTCAACTTGATGCTGCCTCAGGATGAAAAGATCAGTGAAATGTGATTAAAAACAAAAATACATTTTTAACATCATGTCACGTCTTTCTAAATAAGGACTAGAGAAAAAATGCTTTATTTAGAGAAGAATAGCTTCAGTACTGGTAGTTCCCAACCCTGGTCCTTGAGGAACATTATCCAGCATGTTTTAATTGTTTTCCTGCTTCAACACACCTGATTCAGTGATTTAATTACTTCAAGTTCAGCAGAAGCCTGTTAATCACCCATGCTTTCAAATCAGGTGTGTCAAAGCAGGGAAACAAGTAAAACATGCAGGACAGTGTTCCTCAAGGACCAGGGTTGGGAACCACTGGAACTTTACATGAAATGGTTTAAAATAAAATCTAGGTACCGTACAACAGATGTTTAGTTGAGTGTTTGCTTGGACAATAAGACATCTTTTAAATCAGCTGATCAATGTCAACATTTTTATTTTTAAAAGCTGTAGGACAGAGTTGCTTGATTGAGATGATAAACTTTTATTGCTACAATCCTAATTTATATCTAACAACATCTTGAGGCGTGTTTAGTAGGGAAAAATGAACACATTTCCTAGAAACAAGCACCTAAAAGTGATTAAATTGCTCCTGACCATTGTAAAAGTTGCATTCATACATGTTTAAAATTAAAATTAGAAATACGCAGCCATTGCTGGATCAAAGGTTATTTGAATAGTGTCACATGAAGAGGTGGGAATCTTTCAGCATCTGACCATTTGATTACGATTCACTGGACTGCAGTGCCATAATAAAATGATGGTGTTTGGATTATCTTGAAACCTAATAAGCTGTGGTTTATTTGTACTCATTTATGCTTCTATGCCTAGAGCGCACAGTAACAAATGTAAGAAAACCCTCATAATCATAGGCTGCTGACAAAATATTACTACAGTAGTCCCTCGCATAGCAAAGCTAACATAATTAACATTGTGTTAAATTTATACACAAATCAAACATTTCAATATCGATCATAAAAACACGGTCACATTCTAATAACGTCAGACAAAATGTTCTTCAGGGTTCAGCAAAGAAAATATGAAAAAATTAAATAGTTTTACTGCAACAAGTTTCTTCTACAGACACCTACGGCAACTCTACTGGGACAAACAGCACCGCTGTCTCTCAAAGTGGCAGTCTAGATCGACAAAATCAGTCTTTTGTGTCCACGACACGCTACATCTAAAAATAGATTGCATCTCCTGCATCTATAGAGACCAGATGAGCCATAAAGCCTCATATTTAAGTTGCAGCAGCAGCACATGATTGACAGTTCTCCTGTATGAGAGGGCCCGTTTTCTTTATTTAATCTTCTTTTTATGCTGCATTGTTTTCTGTATAACATTTAGACGTAGGGGGCTTACAAACTGAAACAAATTATTTTTGTGCAGTAGCATCAAAAGTTAAATCCATATTATGGGGTAAAATAAAGCAAACTTCACATTTCCAACAGATCAGCACGCTTCGTTTTCAGGAAGGATAATCCCATCAGCTGACTTCATTAACTGTATGCTCACCTCTGACCACAGAGAGAGCACGGACAATACCAACAATTTTTGTGCCTTTAAGAGATTTGATTACCAAGCTTGTGAATCTTTTTTTTCTTGCCAGTCAAAGATCTGCCGCTGCCCAGATTTGTGGTAGGAAAGAATGAGGCTGAAGCGAGACACGCAGCTCTGTATCAGGATGCGGAGAGCCAAGGTCTGTACCCACCTACTGGTACTGCGGTGATTCCCCGACCGCCGGGCAGGGGTCACCAGAACAAGAAAGGTCCCTCCTCCACTTCACATCCTGCCCACGAGGTCATCCAGCCCATGGCACCCAGCATAGAAACCCAGGTTTGTAACTTCCTGCTTTATAAAAATCAAGCTGAAATTGCTGCTGTGGATTTATTAAATACTTTAATTTGCCCAGGCAATAAATCAGATTTTATTTTGGTGGTGTTGTAATTCGGGAAAATGCTTTTTTACTATTTTAGGGAACTTCATACAACAACCGAACTTTGCAGTTGCTACAAAAAGCTTCAGGAGTACGACCTCCTGTGTTTGTTACGACTCAAACTGCCTTTCTGCTGCCGACTGTTTGACGTGGGCGTTGACACGGCGATGCGTCGCACAGATCTTTTCCACTGAAGTCATCTTTTAGAGTTTTGTTGTGAAACATTCCTTCACTGCTTGCGCTAACGTCCCACATGTATCATGAAGCAGATTAAACACTTCAGAAGTAGCTTTCATTGTTTTTAAGGGTTCATTCACACCAGTCCTGTTGTCCCGAACTCTAGCCAGTTTGCCTAGGAAGTCCGGTTCATTTGCAGAGGTGTGAACGCGCTATTGAACTTTGTCACGGAACAAACAAGCGAACTCTGGCCCGCCTAAGAACCTAGGTCTCGGTCGGGTAGAAGACAACTCTAGCGCGGTTTGAGTACAGTGTGAATGTAAGCAGACCGGGCCCGCTCCATAGACAGGACGTGGACTACAGCGCAGGGCAAACAAACACGCATTTCTCTTACCTCATATGGAGCCGTCAGCTTGTCTTGTGTGAAAAACAACATTGTCTGTGGTCTTCTGCCTCATCTTCTGCTCATGCTGAGTTCATTGTTGAAAAATGACAAAACAGAACTCCTAAAACCGCTAAAACTTGACACCACTCAGTTTTTGTTTTTATTTCCAGAAGAAGAAGAAGTGTCTTCTTCAGAGGTTTTTTGTGTTGTTTCTTTCAGTAGTTCTTGGTGCAGCGCCACCACAGGCGAGTTGGGGAACAGGTTGGTTCAACCAGGTTGTCTCGACTGCACGGTGCAGTGTGAATGCAAACGCACCAGCTCAAATGTAAACAACAAGTGGCTCAGATGGTCAATAGGAGCCAAAAGGAAACGCTTCAGTTTCAATACGGTGGCGTGAAAACTACCGTAATTAATTAGTTGTGTGTTTGTCAGCAGAAATAGACGTTTTGTCGTGTTGATGTGTGTTTTTCAGCCCGAGCCGACGTCTCCGGTCATCTCGCCTCACCATTCGCCCCCCACCTCCCCTCACACTTGGAGGAAACACAACCGGCAGCACAGCGGAGGAAACGTGGAGCGGCAGCCGGCGGTGGCTGCGACCGGAGCCGTGTGGACGCAGTTCAGAGAACCACAAACGGGTCTGATTCATGTCTCACGACTGTTGTCCTCTTTAGTCAAATATAATTTTGGAAACGGCCTCATAGGTTCTGAGGGACTTTAGACAAGTTAGCAGGAAGTTTTATATGTTTTATTTTCTGAGCCTCTGGGGAACCTGTGTTTGGGGAAAGAATAGTTTTAAGGAGTAAATTATGGTATTTAGCTTTTTTAAGTTTGACAGTCGTACTTCCTGTGTGAGATGTTAAAATTTGTTTCTCTGGGATTTCTCCTTCTAGTTCCAGCAACCGGAGATGGCACATGGCCGTCCCACTCCCCGCCGCCGCCGCTGCCGAGTCAGGAAAGCTGGGTCAGTTTCACAGCGGACACGCCGCCCTCCAGCACACTCCCCGCGATGCACCCCTCATCGGTCCAGGTAGAGCATCTCAGGATAAATTACATTATTTTGGATATTTAACTTTCTATAGCTGTGATGAATATAACAAGTTTATTTAAAAAAGTGTGCATCATGTCAGCCACTTTCACTACAGTGAAGAAGGGTTGACAAACGGGCAAAGATAAAATGACTCGGCTCAATAAGTAACAAACATATTGTGAGACTGAACATAAACTTTTTTGTCTGATAAAACAGCTGCATCTTTTCCTCAAACACAACATCAGATAACCACGCAGCAGTCTCAAACATCAGTCAACACTTCTGGACTTTTTCTGCTGCTAAACTCAAACTCAAGCAGCTTCTGTGACTCTTTCCATCAAAAGCCTGTTCTGCTCTGTGTCTAATTTTAGATACATTTCCATTTTTAGTTTCTTACATCACATCCGAGTCAATAAAATGTAACAAGTCAGTGACTTTTTCACTTATGTGCTGCTATAATTGTCATTTTTAGCAGTGTTATAGTGTGAACTATGATTCAGCACTTTTTTTTTTATGTTTCCAAATGTTCAGCACATTCCAAAGATAGGTGCTGAGTTTCTCCAACTTTTATTATTTTAAAAAAAGTTTAACTTTATTTACAAAATGTTCCTAAAAGAAATACACCAAGATTTCTAAGTATTTTTCTGAAATGTTGTCTAAAATCTTTGTTTTTTGCAACTTTGTAGCTATTATGCTATTTTTAGCTTTTAGCTAGCTTATTGCTACCTTTGACTACCATTCTGCTAACCGTAGCTCTTAGCTAATGTTTTGCTATTATTAGCGTTCAACCAGCCTTTTGTTACTTTAAGCTTCTTACTAGCCTGGTTACGCCTTTAGCTAGCCTTTTGATACCTTTAGTTTCTAGCTAGCCTTCTGGAGATTTTTTCTTTTAGTCAACATTTTGCAACGTTTGAGCTTCTTTCTGGCCATTTTGTATTTTTTTCACTAGACTTGTTTCTTTTAACTCACCTTCTGACAATTTTAGCTTCTATCTAGCCTTATGCGTTTTGCTAGTCTTTTCTTACTTTTAGTTAGCATTTTGCTACTTTTAGTTTCTAGCTAGCCTTCTGATAATTTGAGCATTAAAATAGCATTTTACTATTTTTAATTCTTGGCCATTTTTTTTGCTTCTTTTAGTTAGACCTTTGCTAGTTTTAGCTTTTATCTAGCATTTTGCTATTTTTCAGTTTGTGTTCTGCTTTTTGTAGCTTATTTTCACCTTCAGTAAAATCAGTAAAGTCATTTATTTCCCAGCATTTTCACATAAACTGTAATTTATCAGTTACTACTGTAAAACTTCCAGAATTCAGTTTTTTTTTATTTATTTTCATTATTTATTTATTTATTTATATATATATTTTTTTTAAATGAAAGAGACAACATTCTAATTTGAGCTCCAGGTTCACGTTTACTTCTATGATTCTGTTTATACAGGAAAGCTCAACGATACGACCCGTGGCCTCGGCTGCGACCACCAACGAGATCCAGCGTCAGTCCTGCTGCTACGACGACCCCTGGAAAATCACAGACGAGCAGAGGCAGTATTACATCAACCAGTTCAAAACCATTCAGCCGGACCTCACCGGCTTCATCCCTGGTGGGAAAATACAGGAAACTCATGCTAACCGAGACCTCGTAAGAAAAGTGTTAATCATCTGTGTGTCTGTGTGTCGCAGGTTCAGCAGCAAAAGAGTTCTTCACTAAATCAAAGCTTCCGATTTTAGAGTTGTCACATATTTGGTGAGTCGTGTTTTTGGAGTATGCAGTCTGTGGCTTATGATTTATATCACGTTGTAAATTAAAATAATTAATATAATCCCACCGAAGCTTCATATATTATCGTGTCTGATGTGTGTTTGAAGGGAGTTGTCAGACTTCGATAAAGACGGAGCGCTGACCCTGGACGAGTTCTGCGCCGCCTTTCACCTGGTCGTGGCCAGAAAGAATGGCTACGACCTCCCGGAGAAGCTTCCCGAGAGCCTCATGCCAAAGCTGATCGACCTGGATGACTCAGCAGGTGCGCAGACGCTCTTTGTCTCTGCCGCACCCTCGCCTAATTTGTCAACTCCAAACCTCACCAAACCTGTGAGGCAGCAGGGCTGTGCTGTGTGGCGTGGTTCAGCTGCCTTGTTAACGGGAGCTGATTTAACGGTTATTTACACAAAAAAGACAGTTAAAACAGAAGATTTTTGCAATTGTATTTTTTAAAGTCACTAATACGAAGACAGCGAAGCGTGATGTCAGCAAATGTGTCATAATGTTTATTAGCCAAAGACATTTCTCTTTGTAGAAAATGCAGCTAATTTATATCAATACACAGTATAGAAGTTTGGAGTCGTGTTTGTCATAAAAATAACAATGTAGGACAATTTAAATAAATTAACCTGCTCAGAAAATTTCCTTTTATAAACAAGATTATTATTTCTTGGTCAGGAATAAAGTTAAAAGCGTTTATTTGATTTCTATTGGAGAATCACTTGCTGCTGCCCATGAACAGTTAATTGTTAATTCACTTTTTAAATTAAAACATATACAGATGAGTTCAACTAAAAATCATAAAACTTTAACTCGGTTTTACAGATTTCCTAAAAATATGGAGTGGTGCTAGCTGAGACTCAGGTGCAAAGTCTTTGTTTAAAATGTTGCCAGATGTTGTTACCTCTGTAATTATGGTAGTTCAGCTTTGTTTGCAAAATACGTCACGACGCACTGGATGGTTCTGCATGAAACTTTATGGAAACACTCACAGGATGTGTCTGTTTAACTTATGGAGTTAGTGCAGTTCAAGATGGCAGCCGCAGCTTACTGACATTGGCCAACACAAAAATGTCTCTAACTCGGACTGCTTTTCATTTCCTCTGCTAATATTTGATCTGGTATTAGCTGAGAGTCATTCACAACAAATACGTTTTAATTAAAAGCTTTCTCCCCCCCAACAGAAGTCCCGGAGTCAACTGCCGATGTTGGATACTCCGCATCGCCGGTGGAGGTCACCCCCAGCAAGTCTCCCTCCATGCCTTCGCTCAACCAGGCGTGGCCAGAGATGAACCAGAGCAGCGAGGTTTCAACATGCACACAACAGATCACAATTTTATCCAGCCCTAAAACTCCTCCTTTTTGCTTTTGCTTGATCCTTCCTCATTAATTGCTCACAGTGACTCAGTTAAAATTTCTTTATCCATCATGATATGACTGCCATCGTCTTCCTCATCACAAAACACTATTACTGATAATTCAGCACCTCCTCTCTCCCTTCTTTGGACTGTGATGGTAGTTTTGTTTCCACGGTTGCGGCCGAGGCCAATGATGTTCAGTAAAAGTGTGATGTCACTGTACCGGCTGACTGACGTTTTGTTTCTCTTCTCACTGTCTGTCTGTCTCCTGCAGCAGTGGGAGACGTTTAGCGAGCGCTCCTCCAGCTCACAAACTCTGACCCAATTTGACTCTAACATTGCACCAGCTGACCCTGTAAGTCAATCACTTAGTATGCATGGTTTCGCCAACAATGGACAGACATTAACCCTCTCTGGAAATCTCTCTCTGTTCTTTCTGTGCATGATGTTCTGTCACAGAGCTCTTCGGGTTTCAGTTTGCCTGGCTTCTAAAAGACATCACATTTTTAAAAAAGAGTCTTGTAATGTGCACAAATCACAAGGATATATTCGCTTGATTTGTCTTTTCCACAAATTAAGTTTTGCTCAAGTATATGTTGATTTATACATCATAAATTAGCTTTTGCAACAATTTTCGCAAGTATCATTTAAAAAATATATTTTAAATGTTCAAATACCTCACAAATCTTTCCTAGTTAGGTTTAAGGAGAACAAACATCACAAAGCATCACTTGACTCATGTCATCTCCCAAGTTTCTGGGGTTCCAGGAAGATGATAAAAAATGTTTTTAATAAAATAACACTAGCCTCTTTGATGCCAAAAGAACAACTCACGTTTGAATATTACAGTAGAAACTGGAGCAGAGGATCAGAATTTAATATAAATTTACATAAAGGTTACAGACCCCTGGTTTAGATTGTAAATCTTGATCCTATTTGTTCCATAATATTCAAGCACAAACACTGATGCTGCATTATCTCACATCTGGGTTGTGTGCACGCCACAAACGGTCCGGGCGCAGCACGTCAGCCCTTCAGAGTTCTGCCTTTTGCTTTTCTCATCTCGTCATTAACACCAAACAATAATCGTTTTTTTGGTGTAAAACGTCTGCAGAACTTTTTATGACCCACTGCAACGTATCAAAACGTAGACCACGACCCCTCACTCCTGTATTCTAAAAGGTTTTTCTTTTTAAGCTACAGTTTGTGGTGAGAAACTGTAATTTGTTTGTAATTTTATAATGTTAAGACAAAGTAATTAAAAAAAATACATAATTCTACAAAGTTATTAGTGTTTGAGTGATTCAGACCTGACTGAAATTATAAGCACAAAGAGCAGAATAAACATCACACCTTAAGATAAATGGACTAAGATGCACCCTTCAGTTAAAGCAAAACAAAACCATAACCTTAATGTAGCTAAACTGTTAAAACTTATTTATAGTGAGCTTTTGTTCTGTATGTTTCTTCAGTTCCATATTTCAATGCCTTAAAATCTACATTTCATGTGCACTACTTTCAGTTCAAACGAATGCAGTTTGCCTCAAATATGAGGAGAATTAAAATAATTTGGGTGGATTTGGAAAACATCTGTACTGTGTTGCAGATGATTTCTTCTTGTCAAACTTCTTAATTTGAACGTGTCTTATCTGTTATGTGTGTCGCCTCCAGGACACGGCCATCGTTCACCCAGTTCCCATCCGGATGACGCCCAGTAAGATTCACATGCAGGAGATGGAGCTCAAGAGAACCGCCAGTGGTAGGACTCAGAATTGAACGATCCAGTTCTGATTTTTTTTTGTTTGATAATTAATGGTACATGTTTGCAGCTGCAGGCGTTCCCACAGCTCTTTTGTTCCTGTCTTCACAGAGAACCTTGCAGTTCATTCTGAAGCAAATCTGAATTGAAACTAAACTTATGTTTGAGCCTGTAAAATAATTAGAATCCATCTTTTCCTGTGCCTGACAGCTGTGAGAACCTTCAGGTGTAGCAGTAAAGTCAGAAGAGAGACAAAGAACAGGATTTGCTTTGAGTTTTTTTTTTTTTTTTTTTTTTTTTTGCATAAAAAACACTTTTTTAATGGCAAATCTTCTACAGTGTGTTTATAAATGTTTCAGTATTTACTATATTAGACTCTTCAGTTTCTGTTTTTTTTTTTAATCTTCAGACCACAATCATCCTACTAGTCCTTTACTGGCAAAACCTCCAGAACTGTCTGAAGAAGCCAAACTGACTGCTTCCATGAAGTTTGTAGCTGCCAACACTGTGGGTGAGTGGAAAACTGGCTGCTCTGCTGCAAAGTTGGTGCCGAAGATCTTCAGATACGTGTTCAAATGTTCAGACACATGAGCGATTTAGGCCCTTTTCACAAAAGGGAACACATTTGTTTCAGGTCTTTTAAAAATTATGTTATTTGTCATTTTGAAAATATCCTTGTAAACACACCAATGTTTTTAGAAATGCTTTCATCCACACAGATGTCAAAATGACCTGTAACGCTGTACAGTAGTCTCTTGAAATATCACGGGGGTTACGTTGCAGACACCACTGCGATAGGTGAAAAACCGCAATGTTGGAACGCTATAAACCCTTCCCACACTCTTGCAATGTTCTTAACAGTTTTCTAAATTCTTAAACCTACGTAATTTTAACAAGATGCATATATGTCCCACTGTTTCCCCTAGTTAACTTGCCATGGTGGGGTGCTCATATCATCCATGATTTTGTTGATGGGGAGGGACGGAGACATGTCTGAGCGAAGCTTGTACCAACAGTTATTGAACAGGGGCGGGGGGCGTTCAGTATGAGGGAAATGAGGGAAGAGGCACCTATAGCTTTTTAGCTAGAGAGCCTGTATTTCATGCTGCAAGCTTAGTGCTATGTCAGTGCTGGGTGGGGGGTAAGTTCGCTTTGGTAGGCGGGGTGCTCAGTTCTGTTGACGGGGTGGGGCACCCCGCTTGTATAATGGTAGGGGAAACACTGAATGTAGTGTATGTTATACTGATTATTTCATATGATATTCTTCCAGATCAATTTATCTTGCTGAGGTGGTTGGTGGTTGGTTGAGTCCCAGCAGAATGGTGGTTGTCCGTTTTTTGGAATTTGAGGCCACCGTTCAGGGGATCATCGGAAAAGTGCAGGATGCCATTGGAAGTCATGACCCGATGGTACTGACTGATGCGCAAGGA
>JARVLU010000179.1:26044239-26060865 GCA_031762415.1 Simpsonichthys santanae | reverse complement strand
GGCGGCACGCTTAGTGCTATGTCAGTGCGGGGTGGGGGGTAAGGTCGCTTTGGTAGGCGGGGTGCCCAGTTCTGTTGACGGGGTGGGGCACCCCGCTTGTATAATGGTAGGGGAAACACTGTGTCCTGTACAGTGTTGCCAAATTTTATATGGGTACTCACCAGCTCTGCAGACCAGCAGCTCTGTTCCGATTTGGCAGACCTACTCTGCAGCGACAAATCCCACTGCCCCATCCAGTTGATGTCTGTGGATAGTTGAGCTTCAGGATTATTTATGACATTCCTGCCAATTCTGTGAGCTTAATAGATGGAGTGTTACTTCTATTGCTAAACTCCCTCCATTTCCACAGAAAGCAGCGGTCGGAAGCACTGTTGGCTTCTGGGTAGTGTAGTGCTTTTGACTGACGTCTCAGTGTAGGCTCGCACCTGTCTGAAGGTTAATTTTTTCGTTAACTTTTTATTCCGTACTGTCCCATTGCATGAGTAATATTAAAGTTGACAATCGTGTGTCGTGTTCAATCTTACGTTGAAAAACAGTGAAAGAGCGCGTCTGCAAAAGTCGAACCGCGAAGTAGCGAGGGACAACTGTAGTAACTATGCCAGTCCTGTAGGTGGTGCTGTTGTGCTTCCATCGAAATTCACAAAAAACAGGAAACAAGACTTGGAGTAGGTTTAATTGGAGGTCAGGCTATGACTTTGGATCTTTAACATATCATGTTTTGACCATCTGCACAGAAACGCAAGAGTTTTTATGATTATTTTTTTTTATGATTAAATTCACTCTGGAACTCGTTTTGAAACATAGGAAACATATATGAATTCTCTGAAAGAAGGCCACTTCAGTTTTTATTTTATTTTTTAAGTTTCTCCACATCATCCCTCTGAGGGTGAGGATAAACCTTCGCACAGACCTCTGCTGCAGTACAGGCAGCTGACTGTACTTATCAGCTTATTATTGTTGCAGCAGCTGCAGGTGGAACCAGTTTGAACTACCTCAGCTCAAAACGCACAACTATCAAAATGTTACAGACGGTAATGTTTTCAAACGTTTCCAATCTCGTACCATGTGAAATCGTAACGGGAACATTTGTTGAGGGTGTTAAATCAGACTAAAAACAAATTATGATGCAATCAATAAGTTTATCCTGAGCTAGAAATGCCTGAAAAACTTGTTTTTCTTATTATCTGTAGGTCTCAGGTGGGATCAGCGATGCAGTTTGTCAGATCAGTAAATCCTCAGAAAACTTCATTTTACATTTTTCTCCCAGGTTTAATTTTGATCTGCAACGCCTGAGGGTCCCTTTAAGGTTTTATTCTCTAGTCTACAGTAGAAGAAGCTTGAGTTATTGTCATCATTTAGGTCAACGTGTGATACTTGTTGATGCCTCTTATGCTTTAAAGGGTCAAGATTATGTGGTGTGTGTAAAAATATTTTTTGATTTGCATTAAACCTCGTGTATTTTCCTTTCGTTCCACATTAGGTGATGGTTATAGCAGTTCAGACTCCTTTACCTCAGATCAGGAACCAACTACCAGACAAAGGTAATTTAGATACTGTATATTAAACCATATTTCTGTGTATTCTCACACATTTCCTGCTTCATTCAGGAGACGAGAATCATTTCTAGCCCTGAACTTGGGATGCGTTTGTTTTTTTTTTGGATTAATACTGTTAAATCACTTCCTGTTCATTGTTTAGCTACAAACCCAGAAATATGAATGTTTGTGTTCAGATCTCAGTCAGGTGCGTCTCCAGAAGCTCTGAAGGTGGTAGCGCCGCCTCCCCCTCCTCCTCGACCCCAACCTTCCCACTCTCGCTCTTCGTCTTTGGACATGAATCGCACCTTCGCTGCCACGTCTGCCCCGGGACAACCCCAACCCTCCACGGCAGCTTTTCCTCCTGCAGTGCCTCCTCGCCCGCTACCCACACAAGTAAAAAAACAAATAATTATCAGACTTTCACGTTTACTGTCACAGAGCTCCTCGTCATCTTATTTGTCCTCCTGTCTCCTTGTAGACGTCAGTGCCTCTCACGGGACATCGAGTAGAGGCTGAGGGTGTTCCTGGAGGTGGAGCTGCGCTCACCACCACCTCCCCCCAGCAGATTCCTCAGCAGCCCAACTTTGCAGACTTTAGCCAGTTTCAGGCCCTGGCTGCCTCTGAGCAGCCCTCCAGCCTGCCAGAAATGGACAAACACACCGAGACGGGGCAGGTGGGTGCAACCTGGAGGCAGCGTTCAGTATTAATGTGTTGTATATATCATAACAACGACTGCTGCCAAAACGTTATGTTGTTCTGGGTGAGTCATTGTAGACAGCCCTTTGACTGCAGTGTGCAAACAAACACAGCGACGTGTTGGGTTTTGAACACGTTTGTTTCAGTTTAAAAAAAGTCCATTCCTAACTATTTACAGTATATTACCCCTGGCAACACGATTAAAGATGGCTGCCAACTAATTTGATACAAAAAACTAATCTGGCTATACTGAAGGAGCTGAAACGGGCCCTCATCACATTCTGGATGATTGCAACACTTGCATTACAGTAGTCTCTCACTTATCACAGGGATTACAGAGTATAAGACAGACTCTCTGCCCCCTCCTTTCTTTTTCTGTGGCTGTCTGTTGCACTCCCGCCTGTTGCGTGTCTCTGGGACACCATGGGGAAAGACAGACCCCTCCCCCTAATTCCTGTTTCGCTGCTGTGACAAACAGCCTCAGAAAGACAAAGGAGGTGGCACAGATGAACAAATGTAGAAAAGGGATTTGCAATATGGTATAAAATTCATATCATGATATGTGTTGTGATGGGTGGCGATAACGATATGTATCACAATATGTTTTTGGTATAAAATTTGAAATAGGAATGAAAGAAAAGCATAGGGTGTCCTTTTGCCATAATTTATTTTGAAAAATGCTAAATCACAAAATAATCTCAATTAAGAAAATTCCACTACTAGGTGCAGAGAGTTTTTAAATAATTAACAAATCAAGTATTCAAATTCTTTCTTGTAATGCAAAACAGTGCAAAAGATCAAATGTAGTTTTAGCCATATGTTTAAAACAAAATATGTTGTTAACTCAACAGTTTCCAGTATTCTTACTCAAGAAATGAACAGCAACAGAGCAGCATTTGACACTGAAACACTTCACCCTCCAACCCTCTAGTGGGCGTCTCCTTCTGCTTTAAGAAGAGCTGACACAAAATGGTGACCAGTTTCTTCCGTGGCTTTGACCAGAGAGGGTCTCGCAGTAAAATCACTCAACACAGTGTTCTTTTCACAGATCAGAGAGCAGGTTTAACCATTTTTTATTTTTTTTTTTATTTTAGCTCTAAAGCTGACCAACGAACTTTCGACGAAAAAAAACTTTCGACGGAACACAGTGTTTTGCGCATGCGTCCAAATATGAGTACGGCAAGCCGGCCGTAGTTAGCTTGTAGCTTCGCTACTTAGCTCTCGAAGAATGGACTTTAACACCACTTACGCACAGTTTTCAACTCAAAGTAACAATTAAATCTGACAACTGATTTTACATCAGACACAGCATTACTGCAGTTAGCCAGTAGAAGACAGATATCTATTATAGGCTGAATGTCTATCGGTTCTATTGTGTAGTTTTCATCCATTCATTCAACCTTTATTTATTTATTCAGGTTAATCCCATTGAGCCTCGATGACTCATTTACAAGAGAGACCTGAGTTCAACAAAGAATGATGACAACAGCGACAATAGAAATTTTTTTTTTTTTTTTTTTTTACAAAATTAAAATAAGATGGCAAAAAAGTAGCAAAAACAGCAAGATTATAAGGCGAATGTAGAAAACAGGAACATCTTTTATATCACGCATTCCTAATGTAGAATACTGGAGAAAATGCTTAGGTGGAAAAAATAAGCATGAATCCATTTTAAAAAGAGAGAGAATGGCTGAGTGCGCCAGTGCAGCTCACTCAGGTATAAGACTGACCCCCTCCGCCGCCCCCCTCATTTCTCTTTGAGGCTGTCACAACAGAGAAAGAGAAAGGAGGGACTGGAGAGTGGGGTTTGTCTTTCCCATCGCCAGTCGTGTGTCATGTACAATCTTAAGTTGAAAACCCACGAAAGAGTGAGTCCTTGAACCACGAAGTACAGAGGGACCACTGCATTTATTCAAATTTGCCCTTTTTAATATGCTTTTATTTGTAATAACTACACACCTCTAGATGTATATAAACTGACTTTTTGTGTGTCATCAGGTGGACAAGATATCAGAAGGTGCTGGTCCTTTAAGAACTGTGAAGAGTGATGGCCCAGCGGAGGAGAGGACCTCAGCTTCAGTCGCCTCTGTATGTCTATGCAGCATTTGAAGAGTTCAGAGTTCCCGTCATGATTTTTGTAATTGCTGTTAAAAAATAAAAATGCATAAACGCTCCCCTTCCAGTGAGTGAGGTTTTGTTTTCCCATCAGGCCAAGGGCTCATCAGGACCACTGGCTCCTCCACCAAAACCCGTTCGTCGGAGGTTAAAGTCTGAAGACGAGCTCTGGCCCGAAGACGAGCAGCACGGTCCGCAGAAATCCAGCGTCATAGCTGCCCCCCTGACCGCACAGCCCTCCATCCCCAGGTAGGAAGCTTCAGCTTGCTGTAGCTTTTACTTTTATTTTTCTGTGCCAGTTCAGTAAATGTCATGTCGGTGTTTTCAGGTCTGTTGGAAAAGACAAGAAGGCTATTCAAGCTTCAATCAGAAGAAACAAGGAGACAAACACAGTATTGGCACGACTCAACAGTGAACTACAACAACAACTGAAGGTTTGAAGCCCATTAGCCGGCTCTAGAAGAGAATGATGGTTGGCTTCATGTCACTGCGCTCACACTTGTTGTGTTTTTAGGACCTGCTGGAAGAGAGGATATCTCTGGAAGTCCAGCTGGAGCAGCTCAGACCGTTCTCACATCTTTAACCAACGTGTGGTGCAAAACTCAGCTGTCATTCCTCCGAGGCAAGGCTGCGGCCGTCATCCCTCCTTTCCTCCACCTCTCTTTCCTCCCATCATCTTGAATTTCTTCAGTGCTGCTGTGTGGCGTTCACGCTCAGTCACACGGCGTCCGACCAGAAACCAGACAGACCTGACATCAGTCTAATCGACGAGCCGAGGAGAATTCATCAACTGGCACGTTGCAGTTTTTTTTTTTTTTTTTAAAGAAGAGGTGAAACGAGGATGGCGGCAAACTGCGAGACGGTTTGGAGCATGGGATGAACTTTAGGTTTCTTAAGACAACACAGCTGGTGTCTGAGTACTTTACTCTCTGAGCAACTGAAGAAGAAATGCAGAGTGTAACCGTTGTGTTTGTGTGACTGTTTGTGTCCTCGTGTTCACGGTTAGTGAGTTAAACGGAGGCTAGCACCAGTATGTTTAGCTCTGCCACACCAAATTTTATTTTATTAAATATTGGATCAAATTAAAAGATAGTTTGGATTTTTTCCCGGTGTTCTCTACTACTACTTAATTTGTAGTCGTGTAAGCCTAAAGCAGAAATCACTCAGAAGGTCATCAGTTTGTAAAATAAATCAGAAGCTAACAGGAAGTCAAAGCCGGATTACAACCAAAGCAGATGTCTGCCGTCTCAAATCAATCCCAGACATTCTTATAAACCTCTACTTAGCCGACAGTTTTTCGTTACGGTCATTGACATCTATAGAGTTTTACCTCAAGTCTTTGGTATTTACAGGGAAGACCAAATCAGCTGTGATTCAACACCAGAAATGATCTGCAGACCCGGACGCATTGGTTGGTACCCTTTAACGATGGTTGAAAAACCAACTGATGGCATTGACCAAAAGCTTCAGTTTTGTCTTCTTAGTCCCAGAAACTTTGGAGGATGCCAAACATTTTAGCAAAAGCATGTCTTTGTGTTGTTCTGCCAGTAGTGGAGACCTCCTGGGTCTTCTCCCATGCAGCCAGTTATCATCAAAATGTAATGGATGGTGCGATCAGGAAGTGACATGACTTTGGAGTTCAGCTTGGATCGTTACTTTGGCTCATTTTTTAAAAATTATTGCTTAACCTGGGGTTGCATTTCCTCTTGCGTCCACATCCATGGAGGTTGACTTGAGTCACGCGAACCTTCTGTTTCTTAATATTTGCAGAGGAACTTGCTTGGAGATGGTTTTGCAGCCTTTATTAACATGGAGGTCTCTTCTTTCTTTCCTCAGACAGCTCTCGTCTGATTTATCTGCTTCAGGTTCAGTGTGATCACACGACCGTACCAAACTGCTTGACTTCATGTTCGTGTCCGTTAAATAGGCTGATCAATGAAAACCTTGAAAGCACCCGCGCACATGGTCAAACACTTGGTTTAAAACATGCACAGATCGATCGTCTTTTTAGTGGCACCAAACTGTTTTGGCAAACAAAACAAAATAAACTTATTTTCCCCATTTATTTAAATTTTCTCTGGCACATACCAAAGACATGCAGGTAAAGACAATTACTTTTAAATAAATCACTTCATGAGAATTGATGTTTGATTTTGACACGGTGCCGACAAATTCATCTGCGTCTGTTCGTTAAACTTGATCCTGTTGCTTCTCTCGAGTCACTAACGCATTTCAAAAAGCATTTTATAGATTTTAAGGGCAGCTATGATTTATATAGTTATTTCCCACTAAACATGATCTGTTTTATAGGTTTCAAATGAATTGCTGCTAACATTTACCTGGACTTAAATGAAAATAACCCAACGTTTATCAAAATAAGAATCTAATTTAAAAAAAAAATGGTGTTACAAAATAAAATTTATTTGAATTACTCTGAAACTTTTGTGAGATTGAGGCTAAAAAATACAAAGACATCTGCTTTTATCTCAACTTTGACCAAGCTGTTGGCTTGTCTCCTAGTTTCTGCTGCAGGTGAGATACTAACTACTTATGACAACTTCATGGAACACCGTTTCATTTGATCCAAACTATCTGTTCTCATTATTTCCATTTTGGTTTCGAATGCATTAATTATATAAATGAAATGGCTGATTAGCTTAGGGTAACAGCTAGTCTGAACAAAAAAAAATAATAAATTATGGTTTTGGATGGTAAAAGGCACGACTTCTAACTTTCTTGAGGAAAAACAAAAATCCTCACTTTGGTGAGAACTGTTATTTTAAAGTGTCTTCCAGCTCTTTAATTTTTTTTGCCTTCAATTCTTCCCAGAACCACAGATTATACTCATATCTGGATTACAGACAGCTGTTCTATGGGTTTATTTGTTATTTAGTGTAAAGTCTTTCACTAGTTCACAGGAATACAGTAAAAGCAGATTTTTATTGTAGAAAAGGTTAAATAAAACATACTGGGCTAGATCCAGAAAGGAATACCGTGTGAATGTTTGAGGCTTTTAATAGCTCACTTGTTGTGAAGGTTTTTATTTTATAACTCATCCTGTGACATGAATTCAGCTCTTTCCTCTCCCTGGTCCTTCAAGTCTGCATACGTGCTGCGTGTGGTTTGTCTCGTTTTACTTCGTGTTATTGCGTTTGATGATAGATGTGACTGAATGGTTTAAACTTTATGCCAAAATGACTGAACTATAACAATTTGGGCTGCGTTTGGAGAAAAAAAAAAAGCAGCCTCTTCTGATTTTATTTCATTTTTCATCTTTATTTCTTCCTGAGCTCCAGTTTTCCTGTCTGTACCTTTTAAAGATGCTCATTGCAACCTCGTGAAGACGGGCCAAAATTAAAAAAAATAAATCTGCACACGTCCTTTCTCATATTGATGACTTAAAATTAAAATCCGTAAGCAAAGTTGGTGAACGGCAGCCCATGAACATGTTTGTTTACCTGCAGAAACAGCCGAACGGACTGAAAATATTTCACTGGTGACGATTTTAACGGATTGGTCGTTGAGTAATTTGTGCATTTTTGTTTGTTTTCATGGTTTGCAATGAGTAGCTTTAACCTAATGGAAAAAAAAAAAAAACATTTATTGAGAAAAAAACCATTCGCTTGAAGGGTTTGAAAGTTTTAAGCTGCAGGAGGGTTTCATGAAGAAAGGTGTTGCTGAAGAGGGAGAAGTTCTCCTGCGATTTCTCTGCTGTAAATGCAGATCCAAAGTGTCGGTGCAGGAGGAGTTGATGTAAAAGAGAAAAACAAAAAAAATAATCAGCCGTTTTCCAATCGGGCGAGACGGCGCTATGCAAGTACGTGCGATACATCTTCACAAACCAACTCAACTTTAGCTGTTTGTGCTCTGATAGTAGCAACTGTGTGAACGGTATCCTCTGGTTTTGTATCGTAGATCTTCCAGAACACAATCTGCTGTACGTTTGTGGTTATTGCCCCGCTTTTTTTTTTTTTTTTTTTTAAGTATTGATGGGAAGTTTGCTTTTTTTTGTGCGCCTTCTTGTTGAACTCCGTTATCAAAAGTAGCCAAAATTTAAAAACTTTGTCCGAGCCACGGATCACTTTCAGCTGATACATTAACTCGAATCAGACGCCTGGTATCAATAATGATAGAATGACTCAGCTGTTTTTCTGACTTCAAAGTTAGCCAGCTGATAAAAGAAGTACTAAAAGATGTATTTATCAGTTGTTTTTTAAGAAACAATTATACAATATTTTACATTTAAATTATCATCTTGGGGGACCAGATTTGTCCTGCGGCTCTCGAGTTTGAGATGTGATAAAGAAAACTGGGTTTTATCACCTGGAATCTGCAACATGTGGCCCTCACCAGGTGGAGATGAAGCTCAGAGTCCAGTCAGTTAAATGGAAGACCTGAACGACCCAACTGCACTTTGAACTAAACTCCCCTCACATCTTTATTTTTTCACCTGCATGTTTTTTTTTTTTGTTGTTTTTTTTAAGATGCTTGAAGAACTAGCCCTTTCTTTTTTTAATTTTTATTATTATTTGCCCAGTTCTGCTCTAAAACTAGTTTTCACTGTTCTTAAATGTCCGTTTTTGTTTGGTCAGATCATTTTAATAATTATTTTGTCTCATCATGTTGCTGACTCGTGAATCCTTCTTCTAAAGCCTTACTCTCCCAACAGGCGTTCAGGTTTCCAACATGGCCGACTGACCCCGCTTGCCTTTCTTTCTGTCTGTTGTGTTTTTGTTTCCCTGCTGTTGAGGACGATGGTGTACTTTGTGTGTGTACGTGTGCGCGATATTGTTTCCAGACCTGGATCTAATACCATTTAAAACCCAATTGAAACCCCTTCAAGGATTGTTTTGATGTTTGCACGCACAACGGCTCCCCCCCTCATCCCCAAGCCCCCCCCAAGGCAATCCAGGCAGGCAGAAGCAATCCATCCAAAATGAAGTCTTTGATGGGCTTTTGAATGCTATTCGCTCCCAGATCTGTGTTGTATATTGTATGATACACACGTTTGGACTCGTGTAAATTTGCATTAATTGCTGACTAACGGCGAAATAATATTCTATTTAATTCCTCCTCTCTTGGCTGTGGGATCCTAGATGTTTTAACTGCATGGATGTACTGAATCTCTGCAGAGTCAACTAGCAGCTGTGTGATTTTTACACAAAAATAAAACAAATGGCACAATATTTAAACCTGACCCTCTTTTTTTTATTTATTTATTACTCTTCGTTGGACTTCTTCCTTTAGGGGTTGCTACAGTGAATCATCTGCCTCCATCTTGGTCTCTCCCAGCATTCTCCTCCACCACACCACCCATCTGCATGTCCTTTTTCACAACCACCAACTCAGTGGTCTTCATCATTTCTTAACGCCTCCCTTCATTTGCAAGCATCCAAACCATCTCAGCCTCTCCAACTTGACCTGAGCCGACTCTTGGTCACTCCTAATGGACATCTGGACACCTTCCAGCTCCACCTCCCTGCTACCATCTCCAGCTGTCCTGTCACAAACCACCTGACGCTGGTCTTCATCTATATCTCCCCCCTCTCTCATTTTCATGTCTTGTGCTCTGCCTGTGGCCTTCAACGTCTATGGAGATGTTGACTGTTATGTTCAACTGGATCCGAAGACTGAAGAGTGAGCAGATTAAAGTGATTTTATTGAAAGTGATTCAGGAACCCTGAGGACATGGTGGGATATCTTTTCACGAGGATGGTCATGCAGGATGATCTCAGGCCGTGGTGCGTGTGGTGGGAAGGCAGCTGAGGAGACACCAGAGATTTCCGGAACAAGGTCCAGGCACAGAGTCACAAGGAGAGATGTTGCAAATTCAAAGGAACATGGGTGAGTTTTTTTCTCAAAAGATCAGAACACAAAAGACCAGAAGCACGACCACCAGAGGCAGGTTTAATGCTCCAGCGACGAGATCATCTGCTGCCTCTTATACTCATGGCATCTCATTAGGGAGATGATCCTCAGGTGTGGAAACCATTTGTCTTCAGAGCAGCAGGAAAAAAAGGAACCCCCACCGTGTCCTTTAAATTAAACCATAGACTTGGATTGAGGTTTGGGCTTTGTCATGGTCCTGCTGGAAGATGCATCTCTGATGTCTGGAAGACTCTCCAGCCTTCCTTCAACTCTGACCAGTTTCCCAGTCGCCACCAATGGAAAACACCAAACTATGGTGCTGACACCTCCATGCTTCAGTGCAAGGCCAGCGTTCTCTGTATGATGAGGTGACAGAGTGGCCTCAAACGTTGATGTTTGGTCTTGTGACCACAGCACCTTCTGCATGTTTGAGGACCTCCAAGTCATCCAGCTTTTCCTTCTTTTAGTGTCTTCCTGCTTCTCTTCCACGAAGCCCAGCAGCTGTCCTGAGGACGGAGCCTCCCTCTACAGATGACTCCATCAGGGTCATCTTTGACCTCATGGAGGTCCCTCTGATGCTCTTCTGACCAAGTTGGTAAGTTTTAGTGGACAACATTCATTGCAAGGTGGTAAAATCTTTCAGTGTCAGGTTTCTGTAATTGTTTTTAATCATCCGACCCTGATCTGCACTTCTCTGCATCTTTGCTTCTGACTTGTGTAGAGAGGTCCTTGGTCTTCATGATGTCTCACTTGATAACTTTTTACTACTTGGAGGTTTTGGACTCGTTTATCTTCTTGGGATTTGTTACAGCTGGTGACACTTCTGATACTTAAACACTTCTGATACTTAAACGGAGTTTTATATACTGTATGTATTTTGATATTTGTTTACACACATTTTCTCCCATTTAACTTAATTTATCTGGAGTTGTAGGATCAATGCATTTAATCAGATTAAAAATCTACTGAAACACTTCCCTTTACATTAAGACATTTTTTTAAACGAACAGAAAGGAGGATTCAGAAAAGCCCAATCTTAGAAAATAAAAAGACACCAGGCTAAATTTAGTTCTATTAAATCTATTTATTGCTGCTTAATCGTTTAAATCACATCAACTCCAGCAGAACAACCGTCTCTAATAACTGAACACAGCTACGACAAAGATCAGATCGTTTTAAATCACGGCAACACAAGGAATAAACTTTACTGTAAATATGTGCAAAAATGATATTAATGAACGATGGATGACGACAGCTGCACTGATTGGTCATTTTTGCACTATGGCCGCTGTTGGGAGACCCAGCTCACATATATTAGAACTTCCTGTACGTAGGAGGTTCTCCAGAAGGGATTCAGGCCTGTTTTCTACTAAATATCTTCTCCTACAGCAGGACTGTGGAACCCTTGGAGGTTGCACAGTGTTTTATTGCAGAAGCAGGACTCGAGCCTCAGGATCCGTGCGTAAGCTTCAGGGTTTCAGGCGCAGTTTGATGAATTCGGAGCGTTTTCTCGTTGGCACACGCTGAAGGTTTCGGTTTCGAGTCCAGGTGGAGTTTATTTGACCACTCTGCGGAAAAGAAATGCAGAAGGATTAGCGTCGTTTAAAAAAAAAAAAAAAGGAGCGGAGACATGTTGGGAGGCTCGGCTACGTGCTAACGTGTCTGCTCTCGATCTTCAGATTTAACGTCAGATCAAAAAGCTTTTGACTCTTTTTTTTTTTTCCTGAAAGTGTTTTTTTTTTTTGTTTGTTTGTTTTCACCCACACGCTGGTTTCCTTGTAGCGGTCCAGGGCCTCCTGAGCCACCACCTCGGAGAACTTGGGGTCGGTCCAGGGAATGTCCCCCGGCACGGTGAAGTTCATAGCCGGAGAGTCAAAAAGCTGCACGGACACCCTGGTTCCTGCAGCCTGCTTCTCCTCAGCGTCCTTAGACGTCACCTGCAGCACCGACACGGAACGTTCATCATGTCGCCACAGCTTACAACGAGTCAACCAGTCAAATGTGTCAACGGATAATTAGCTGGCAGATTAAATCAAGAAGTATCTGGTAACAAGTTCAAAATTTAATCAAGTAACATAATTACTGTAATTCTTTTTATTTTGCAATTAACTTAATTTTCATTTTTAATTTTGTAAGTAACTTAACTTTAATTTTTAATTAAGTAACTTAATTTTTAATTTTTTAGTAACTTAATTTGGAATGAAATGGCTCGCCACAGCATCGACCCTGATCAGACCCGCCCCACAGAGAAAACCCCGCCCCCTCATTTGAATATTAGAACATGAAATAAAGAGCTTAAAATGAAAAACGGGGTTAATAAATAAAAGCCCCTGAAATATGTAAAGTAGCTTTACAAAAAAAAAAAAAAACTCACAAAATGAAACTCCATTATCAAATAAAAAATCAACTCTTGAATTAAATAAAAAAAATACATCTTGAAATAAATTTAAAAAAATAAATCAGGAAAAAAAAACATTTTCCATTTAAATGTTTTATTTCATGGGGACATTTATTTATTTAATGGAATATTTATTAATATTTTTAAAGAACACTATTTATTTGATTTTGAATGAAATGGCTCTCCATAATGTAAGATCATAGCTCTTTTGATTAAAAAAAGAAAACAATGAGAAGTTATATGATTTTTCAATGGAGATGCGAAGAACTATCTGAGTGTTTTGTTTATTTGCTTGCAAAAAAAAAAAGAAGCGAAACTCACCGCCTTAACCCGGAAGATGCCGTCCTTGGTGGTGTTGGCCAGAGACGACACCCAGCTGAAGTGCTTGTCGAGCGTGTCCAGGATGGAGGAGGTGTTGAACACCTGCTCCTCGAACCTTTTCAGCATGTTGTTGTACTGCTGGGTGAAACGCTCCGCCATGGCCAGGGACGCCTCCAGCTCCTCCTTCAGAGGGCCCTCCAGGGGTTTCTTCCCCGAGCAGTCTGTAACGAGCAGAAAGCTTCAAAACGAGCCGAAACACCAGCTCACTAACCAAAGGAGGTGTTCTTTTTGTTTTGAGAGATTTTCTGACAACCTAAATGTTGTTTAAATAGTTGACGAAATTACACACTTTATTAAATAATCCAAGCATATTACTGGTTTACTAGTGGGATAAATTTTTAAAAAAGATGTTCTAGCTGCAATTTATTGTCTTAAATGTAAAAACTACATTTCTTCACTGATAGCTTTTTAGATCATTTATTTATTTGCACTGATCTGAAGGTTGATTCAACACTCACACTTATTGTTGTCCTGATTTTTATGATTATGAACTTTGTTTTTTCAATAAAACAACATCCACATGCTGTTCATCTCGTTCAGGAGATGGGTGCTGGGACCTTTGGTTTTTGAAACACTCAGACTTTTTAAATATTGAACTAACTAAAGTTAATTGTCTGCATCTGTGTTCTTTGATAAAACAGGCCTCTGTGGTAAATGAGTCCTCGAGGCTCAAGGAGACTAACCTGTATAAATAAAGGTTGAATGAAAAACTGCTAAAAGGAGCACCACTGTAGATAACAGCTAAAAGGAGCACAATGGTAGCTAACAGCTAAAAGGAGCACAATGGTAGCTAACAGCTAAAAGGAGCACAATGGTAGCTAACAGCTAAAAGAAGCACAATGGAGGCTAACAACTGAAAGGAGCACACCGGTAGCTAACAGCTAAAAGGAGCACCACGGTGGCTAACAACTAAAAGGAGCACAATGGTAGCTAACAGCTAAAAGAAGCACAATGGAGGCTAACAACTAAAAGGAGCACATGGTGGCTAACAACTAAAGCACAATGGTAGCTAACAACTAAAAGAAGCACAATGGTAGCTAACAGCTAAAAGGAGCACAATGGTAGCTAGCAGCTAAAAGGAGCACAATGGTAGCTAAGAGCTAAAAGGAGCACCATGGCAGCTAACAACTAAAAGAAGCACAATGGTAGCTAACAGCTAAAAGGAGCACCACGGTGGCTATCAGCTAAAAGGAAGACAATAATAGCTAACAGCTAAAAGGAACACAGTGGTAGCTAACAGCTAAAAGGAGCACTACGGTAGCTAACAGCTAAAGGAGCAGAATGGTAGCTAACAACTAAAAAAAGCACAATGGTAGCTAACAGCTAAAATGAGCACCATGGTGGCTAACAGCTAAAAGGAGCAGAATGGTAGCTAACAACTAAAAGAAGCATAATGGTAGCGAACAACTAAAAGAAGCACAATGGTAGCTAACAACAAAAAGAAGCACAATAGTAGCTAACAGCTAAAAGGAGCACCATGGTGGCTAACAGCTAAAAGGAGCACCACGGTGGCTAACAGCTAAAAGGAGGACAATGATAGCTAACAGCTAAAAGGATCACTATGGTAGTTGACAGCTAAAAGGAACACAGTGGTAGCTAACAGCTAAAAGGAGCACCACGGTAGCTAACAGCTAAAAGGAGCAGAATGGTAGCTAACAGCTGAAAGGAGCATCACGGTAGCTAACAGCTAAAATAAGCACAGTGGTAGCTAACAGCTAAAAGGATCACTACGGTAGCTGACAGCTAAAAGGAACACAGTGATAGCTACAGCTAAAAGGAGGACTACGGTAGCAGACATGTTCCTGTTTTTAGTATTTTACATCGCTTTACAATGTAGCTTTTGTTTGTTTTGTTTTCATGTCATTTCTTTTATTTACTTTTTATTTTATATGCTTTTATATGACTGTCCATTGTTGTCTTTACCTCATCTGTGTTCTTGGTTAAAACAGCTCTCTCTTGTAAATTTGAGTCCTCGAGGCTCAATGAGACTAACCTGTATAAATAAAGGTTGAATGAATTAATTAATAAAGCACTTTATCTTTTCAAACCTTTACTCTTAAATCTGCTTCTGTATGTTTTCTTTGTTTGCCTTCTTATGCTACTTTTAGCTTTAGCTACAATTTTACTTTAGATGTCATTCTGCTACTTTGAACTTTTGGCCAGCATGTACAACTTTTAGCTTTTAGCTACGACCCCGCGGCGTAAAAATTTTAGCTCGACTTTTCCACCTTTAGCTTTAAGAATCCAAAAAGCTACGTCTTTCGCTTCCCATCTGCTTTGTCAATTCAAAACCGGAACGTGTGAAGCAGCTTAAAAGAGAAGCTTTTAGCTTTAACAGCTCAGTTTCAGCTTCTGTAAGTTTCAGCAGTCGTTCAGCGCTCGCTGTATTTTCCAACACAAAGCAGTTTGTCCAGTTAATGAATTTGTTTTCCTTTGTGTTAAGTTTTTAAAGGCTGTGTGATCGTCGTGGGATCTAACCAAGATGCTGGATTTCTTTGCACTTCTCGCACTCGTTGCGGAACTTGATGCAGCCGGCCGAGTTGCGGCGGATCTCCCTGCAGGTCATCTTGCCGTTACCAAATGGTTTGGTGATGACCACGTCCTCATTCACGCTGCCGTCTGTAACAGGCACACGCAAAGTGCACGTTAGTTAAAGGTCATCACGATGCTGCTCGACAGCCTTTCTCGCTGATCTGCATGAACAGTTCATAAAAAGTTACCCGGGTTAGTCGGGGGGTCAGAGTCTGAGTCCATCATGGATCCAAAAGGGTTCCTGTCCATTTCCATCAGGGGGGAGAACAAACTCTGGAAGTCGGGGAATGGATTGTGGAACAACGTGCGGATGCTTCTGCTGTGGCGAGAAATCGGCGCCAGGAAATTGGGGAAGAAGAACATCGGAGGGTGGACGTGATCGGCCACCTGGGAGTCGAACACAGACGACAGGTTAGAGCGGTCCCAAACACAGAACTCTGGTGACTCTACACAGTTTGGGAGAAATATTCTAATGTTTTTAGATGCACCTGTACGGACATTTAACCCTAACATGCGTGTTTGTGGACTTCAGTAAGGAAGTACTTTCTGTGTGCAAGTCCACAGAGAAAGACCCCTAAACCAGGTTTCAAGTCCAGAACCAGTTCTGACCAGCTGCACCATCACACAGACCCAGAACAAAACAATCACAAACATACACTCACTGGCCATTTTAACAGAAACAGCTAGTCAGCCAGTCACACGACAGAACTTGATTGAGGCGTCTAGATGTGAAGACGACTTGTTAAAGTTCAAACTGGGCATCAGAACGGGAAGGAACGATTATTTTAAGGGACCTTGAATGTGGCGTGGCTGTTGTTGCCGATCTACTGAGATTTTTCCCACACAACCATTTCTAGGGTTCACAGAGAAAAAGTTTTTCTAATCTGTATCAGACTCTGGTGACCCTGAGTGAATCGCTGCCTCAGTTTCCTGTTAGCTGACTGGACCAGTGTGGTCTTCTGCTGACTGGCTTCTAGGTTGGTGATGGTGTTCTGTATAGGCCTGTCATGATAACCAATTCTGCTGGACGATTAATTGTCTCAGAAATTATTGCGATAAACGATAATATTGTTTGAAATTTGACAATAATTAGTAATT
>JARVLU010000179.1:26013797-26027658 GCA_031762415.1 Simpsonichthys santanae | reverse complement strand
CTCTTCTTTCAAGTGCATGCCTCCACCTCTCCAAGTTCTCTTCCACCTGTTCCCTGTTCTCACCACAGATCACAATGTCATCTGCAAACATAGACCACAAGGACACACAACAAGCAAGCTCATTGTGCTGTTGTGGTGTAAATATTTGCTTTGCCCAAACTAGAGTCGTAAATAAACGTGTAAAAGTTAAAAGTCCTCCATCCTTCAACGGGACAGCGAATCCAAACTGCGGCACAGTTCCCAGACAGCCAGCGGAGCTGCCTCGTCAGCCGGTTGGCCGGATGTGTGGCGGTGCAAGAGTAACACCTGCCGTTAGTCTAACACGTGCACGTAGCTGAGGTTACGTGGAACAAGCTGAGACTGCAAACTGGTGCCAAACAGGGTTTATAGCGTTTACATCTACAGAAAGGTTGTTTTTTCTCGTTATCCCTCTGACCAAGGCCACAGACATTCAAGGTGCTCACCCCACAACATTTGTTAGCAATTAACCACACTCTCATCAAAACACATGGACACTCCCTGCTTTTCACCCCCTTCCCTTTTTATTCCTTTTCTTTATTCTCTATTTTTTTCCAGCCGCTCCCCTAATATTTTATTTTGCTTTCTTTGTTCCCCTCCCATTCCTCGCTCGTCTCCCAAACCGCTCTTCTTCGTTTTCTTCCTCCAACATTTCTTCCTCCCTCCCTCTCAGGCGTCGCACATGGTTTCTGTTTGAGGAGGTTCTCGAGCTCTGAATGAGAAAAAGGGAGGAGCGGCATGAAAACACACACATGATCAGAATTTGGAGGCGCTTTTACCAGTTCTCATGAGAAATGACAGACCCACACAGCAGACTCAGAAATAATTTAACGCTCTTTTTCTGAAGCTGCTTTTTTTTTCCTGCTCTTCACTTATTTTGCGTCAGCTTTTTTGAACATACCGTGGAGATTTTTTTTTTTTTTTTTTTTAGTTCTTTGGAAAGTTAGTATAAGTATGAGACAAATGAGAACCTTTTCTTTGTTAAAAAACAAGTAAAAAAAAGGACTAAAACATCATTTTCATCTGGCAGGAAGTGGAACAGCATCGTCCTACAGGAATCTGGAGCCTGAAATCATGAAAGGTAACCAACCATACAAAATCACATCCTATCAGTGGTGTAGTCTACATTTGTTTAGTGGATATACTGCGATTAGAACCCAAAGTACACTGGTTAGTACAACTTAATCATCAATTTATTTTGATTTTTAAGCATATTGAACATTTCCAAATTTCTCCGATGCTTATATTTGAATAAATGAACAGCAAGCTTTGTATAACAGTTGGCTTTGTATTAAAAACATTATAGAATTTATAAAACAGTATCAAAGCAAAGCGTTCCATACCGATAGATTGTTACGGAAGTGTTTAACTGCTTTATAATGCATCAGTGACATATGCAATGATATATCATGTATTATTGGACATTTTTAAATGGCTATACTGAAATTCTTGGGCTTTTCTAGTGGGTGTATACCCAAGTATCACGTATACACCACTGCATCTTGTCAATTATAAACATTATACTTGTTACAAGCAACAATTTTTTAAACGGTTAATATTTTTTTTTTTTTGCGTGAGCAAGCAGAAAGTGTATTTGTCGTGGCGGGATGTGGGTCGGCACCTGCACAGGGCACCGACAACCACATATGCTCCTCATCAGCTCTAAAACTTGGCAGTGTGGACCCTGAGAAAGTGCACGGCTGTTGTTGTTGGAGACGACTCCTGGATCAGGCCACTTTAAAACTGTGTGTGTACAAAACAGAACCATTTCATAAAACACAAAATCTGCCTTTTTTTCCTGCAAGTCTCACTCATCGGGTTTTGATATCCCTCTTGAAAGTGGACCAGTGACCACATGTAGCTGAATTTTAGTTTTTTTTTTCAACATGGCTTGTAAGGAGAGCTTAAAGAGAGAGGGGAGGAGGTCTTGCATGCATCCAGGGCTTGAGAAGTGAAGAGTTGAAGAGAGACAGGAGGTAAAAGTGAGCAAATTATAAGGAATGGAAATAAATTGGTTTAAGAAATAAGTGTTGGGACATATATTGCGAGTAAAATTTAAACGAGGTGAATTTACTGTAACATCTGGATCTGCTCAGTGGAAGTTGTTGGATTTCTTTGTTCAGAGTCCCACAGATAATTTTTAGGTTAGTGTGTGAATTTGTTTCGACAATGTTTCAGTCCGTATGGTTATTATAACATACAATCATCACTAAATAAAACTCCATTGGACCTCATATGTTTAAGATTGTTCTGTTTTATTTTCTTGTAAAAGGTGGGACGGTGCACACTTAAATATGTTGGGTCAAAAAGTTAGATGGTTTTTCAGCCTGAACTGAAACTGATTTATGACGAATGTAAAGATACGATGGTAAAAACAACGTGTTACATGTTTAACTTACTTTAACAACTTAAGTTTGGACATATGACGGAAGAGTTGTGGCAGTGAGACTTGTTTGTTTTTGTGACATCACCTGTCTGTTGAACTGTCTGTGGATTCACCTCTACAGTTGTGCAAACGATCAGAATGCCAGTTCAGACACGTAAAGTTCAACTTTCTGTGACTTCTTTAAAGTTTGAACAATGTTTTTTTATTGTGACATGTGTCTGAGCTGCAGAGTTTCAAAGAGAGCGAGGTTTACACGTGTTTGCCCAAAATCTCATTGCTCTCTTGTGACCAAAAGACAAAGCATGCTATTCAATGTTTCATTTCAAAATTGTGTCACGAGGTACAGGACAAATATTTATTGTCCAATTAACAGCATTTCTGATTTCCCATGTCTTATTCACTATAACTTAACGAGCTATGATTAAATAATTAGATTTGCCCAATAAAAAGAAAATTAAAGTTAAATCAGGTCAAATAAAACTCAACCCCCTTTTGGCAACCTGAGAAACCACAAGACGACGATGCAAATGAACTCACTTGAAGAACCTACATGGAGCTCGTCTCAGCCAGACGGTGCAGGAGGTCCGTTCATGTGGTTTCCAGTCCTTCTCACCCAGAACCAAACATGCTGCCTCATACATTCCTCACTCGGCTGCAGGGGAGGGGGGGAAATGGGGGAATAGGAGGCAGGTGGATGGTTCTGGCAAAGCCCAGGGAAAAAAGGGCAAACACTACAAAAATAGAGCCTGGTCCATAGAGTCAGACTGACTTACCTGTTATTAAAGTCATATTTGCTGCAGAAGCTTTATAAAATCACAGTCAAAGCTTTAAGATGTAAAAAAAAAGAGACTAAATATCTGACAGATGTGCACAGATGCACTTACAGTCCTGCATTTGTTATCTACGTCTTAACGGTAAAGTTTTTTTTTTTCTTTTTAACATCATCCCAAGATGAACAAACAGTGTAATTGTGACACTGATGGGGATTATTGTATTGGGCATTTTAAACTTGCTGGTTGTTTTTTGTTTACATCGTTATTAATGCCGGTTACCCAAGACTAAGAAGAAGATGAAGAGTGGTGTGAGTTTGTTTCTGTTTGTTTGTCCTGTTAACAAAAAAAATCTTGTGAATTACACAGAAAGTAATCGTTGGGTGAACATGTACAACTGATTAACTTTAGGAGTCAATCCAAGATTGTTGCTACATGTCCAGCCATCACTGTGTGAAAGGCAGGGGACACCTTTGACAGGTCTCCAGTAAGCCTGTCGCAATAAACAACAAATCAATTAATCACATGATAAATTAAAATTATCAACCTTATTTTCATTTATCGGCTTTATTGTTTCTTCGTGTCTCTCTTTGAAGACACTGGATAAAAAAAGGCTCAACTCCGGTGTTCTTCACTGACCCCTCCCTTTCTCGTTTCTCTGTAAAATCCATTTTAACAGTCCAAAATTGTGTTTTTGGATCGTTATAAGCAGCTAAGCTGAGAAGCTAAGCTACGAGCTAAGCTAACAGGCCGACCTCGGAAAATCACCTCAGTCTTGTTTGAAGCTCCAACATTCACGGTTAAAACTCGTGCCTTCGTCTATAAAAAAGTTGTTTTTCTCTGCTAAAAGAAGCTGAGAACTTGTTTACTGATTTTTTTTTTATTGAAAGCTTTGTGTGACAATGTTATGCTAAAGAGCTCAAACCACACCGAGCGTCCGCCATTTTGAAAACCAAAGATAGACAGCCCATGTCACGTCAAGGGGCCTCCCTCCCATTTTTCTTAAAGAGACGCACTGCTCGCTCCCTCACTATCCATCCTTCGGTTCAAAAAGTCTTATACTGTACTGCCATCCAGTGGTTAAAAAAAGGTACTACACCCAAATTAACCAACATTTCTTCTTAATTTTAACAATAATGACTAATTATTGTCAAATTTCAAACAATATTATTGTTTATCGCAATAATTTCTGAGACAATTAATCGCCCATGCTGTTATCATGACAGGCCTAGTCTCCAGTCCATCACAGGGACACACAGAGACAAATGAGACAAACAACCATTCACTTTCTCTCACCTAGGGACAACTCAGAGGTACCAATCAGCCTAACATGCATGTTGTTGGTCTGTGGGAGGAAACTGGAGTACTTGGAGAAAATGCACACATGCACAGAGAGAACATGCAAACTCCACCCAGAAAGGCCCCCGGCCGAGATATGAACCGGCGACCTTCTCGCTGAGAGACAGCAGCTCTACCAACTGCGCCACCGTGCACCCCGTCACAAAACATTCTCAGGCAGAAAAAGCAGCGAGTGACTTGCATTCCTTCAAGGATTGCTAGAACTTGAGCTCCGATAAAGCAGTGTTTGGTTAACTGAGATGACACCGTAAGACTCAATTGAATTAAGTTCTTGTTTTGAAGACATTAAATAACCCTGTTTAGTCCAAGTAAAATGCACAAGAGGTCCCTTGGGGTAAGGTTGTGACCCCACAGCTGTGGCAACATTAGCAGTTCTGGAGCGTTTAAACAACAAGGTCCTCATGCGCTGTTTGGAGGAAACACACAAGTTGTCCGATTTTCAAGAAGCTGTAAGAGTTGACATGAGGGAGGAAATCAAACGATGGCGTGAAAGCAAAAAACTGGATCTAAGAAGATTTGCAATGGAATTCTGCAGAGATGTTCCAAACTCTTAAAGGGAAGATTTCCATAAATGATCGCCAAGTTTACCAGTAGTTGTGAACAGAGGAGAGGAATAGTTGCTGTTTTCTAAGATCTGAGTCCAATTTACACCCAAACAAACATTCAGTGATGACAAATTATGAAAAAAAAAAAAAAAAACACTGAAAAATCAAATATTCTGATGATGGCAACACAAAGTTTGGTCCAACAGGCTTGTACATGTAACCAGTCTTGTCTTTGGGTCTGAGTCTGGTTGTCCAGACCAGAACCGTCCAGTCTTGTCTTTGGGTCTGAGTCTGGTTGTCCAGACCAGAACCGTCCTGAAAAAACATTAGTGGGACTGAAAACGTTCTGCTTAACAGTCAAACCACTATAAAAGAACGTTTTCTTGAGATGGCTCATCAACGCTGCAGTGTTGCATTCCAGACACTTATGTTTTGTGAAGAGACCGCACATTCCCGTAAGAGAGAAACCAAATGGTTGAGATTTAAATAAATAAATAAATAAATAAATAAAAAAGGTTTGTAGTGGGACACTTGATTTTACGAGCTGTGGTCAAGACCACAACTTTTTTTATGGGCAGGGCCCATTTCTGTTTTCAATTTAGGTTTAAATATCCTGACATTCTTCTGGAGGCGATTTTATTGTCAAAATAATAAATTTTTATAAATAAAATGAGTTTTTTTTATTTTTACTCTATTGGTCAGCTGATCCCATCATTGTGCAACTGTTATTATGGTCATAGTGCACATTTAAAACATGCTACTCACAAAACCAACATGTTTATTTTCACAATTTGTGTCAAATAGAGTCCAGAAGTGTCACTGGAGAGTGGTGGAGGGTGGGGAAGAGGTTCGGAAAGTCCAGCCCCACAGAGAGAAACCACAGAAGAACCACCACAAACATTTGGTGGTGCTGATGGTTCACAGGCTCTTGAGTTCACAAACTAAAGATCTGATGGTGGAACAGGATGGATGGAGACATCATAGCAGAACTCTGACGTTTGTAGTTATACTTTCACTTTTAGATTTTTGGAGTTTATACATTTTTTTTAAACTAAAAACTGTACTTTGGTACAAAAAAAAAAAAAAAAAAAGGGGGTTTATAGGCTCAATCCTCCAGGTAGATAACAATAAAAAAGGTTCAAGATGAGGTCCAGATGAAATGATTTAACCTTTTTTGCACCTTGGTCCGTTAGCCAAACCACAAACCAGTAGTCAAACTTTAACAAAACTCGTAGAATGTAACTGTATACCTGCAACAGAATAAGGTTTGGAACAAACCAGATTTAAAAGTAACACAATGTGAACTAAAGATTAAAAGAAGCGAAAAGCTAGCTAAAACGCTAAACAGGACAAAGCTAGCTAAAAGCTATAAGTGGCAAAAGACAATAAACCTAAAAGTACTTATCCAGATTCATGCTCAATAATCCAGATTACTGAGCATGAATCTGGATATTTTGAACTTTGGCCATGACTGCCTCAAATGAGTCGATGGGAGAGAGGGTGGACTCCAGAAAACATCAGAGGACCATCAAACTGGTTGACCCTCTATGTGAAGGTGCCATTTACAAGATTGAGTTTGTTGTGGCTTCTCGGACTGATGAAGTCTTTTGGATGAAAGACGAAACGTTTCAGCACAAAGAACCGTTCAGAGGACCTGACAACTTTGTTGGATTAAAAGTACTTTTAGTCCAACAAAGTTAAGGTACCAAAAGGCCAGCAGCAAGATGGCCGCCACAGTCTACAGACTTCAGCAAACATGAACATGGCTGTAAGAACATAAATGTTATATTGAACTTAGTTTGGTGTGGTAGTAGCTGAGACTGATTCCGAACACATATTTAGGTGTTAATGTGAGATCTTTGTTGAAAACAGCGGGTGATCCATTCAAGGTTTTATTCAGGATGCGTTCTTGCTGTAAACAACTGTTTTCTCTGCTGTCATTAACTGAATTACTTCATTAAACTGAGATGTCATTGTTAGACTAGAACGTTTGCGAGTTCTTTATCATCAGTAGATCTTTATTTGTTTTAAATTCAATAATACATTAAAGTAATCCTCTTCCTCTCCGTGTTTTCTCTTCTCGCCCGCCTCGTCTGATGATGTCAGCTGTTGTTTTGTGACTCATCCACCGTGACCTCAGCTGTTCCACCTCTCACTCACGTTAGCCTGCACCTCGAGAAACATTGTTTCTACCAAATTATCTACTTATGTCCTCATTTTTGTTTGGTTTTCATCCTTTTGGCATTTCTCTTCCCTAGTTTGGTCTCGGTGTAGGAGTTGTTTGTTTCTCGTCTAATTGGGGGGTTTGGACATTGTTATTTAAGGTACAACTGTTGAAGTATAAAAAAACAAGTCAGAAATTCATCTTTTATTCATTTCGTGCAGAAAATTAGCTGTTTTTAAGCCATTTATTTTGTATTCATTAGAAAAAAATAATAAAAAGGGAACTACAAAGGATAAATTTACAGATATTGAGTTAAAGTTTGGTGTGGTAGGGCTGAGAGAGACTCTGAGTTTCTGTGTGCAGCTGTGAAATGCAGGAAATTGTACATTTCGAACACGCCAAGATCAACGTCTGCGACGTTCTTCACGAGGTGTTAGAAATCTGTTCTTGCTCACGTAGTTGTGAGAAGTTCTTTTTCAAATTGACATTTATACTCAGAGAGAAACAAACTCTTGGTAATCCTCAGTCACGCACGTCACACAGAAACACAGGGATGGCGTTGTTTGTGGAGATGGATAGTTTTTTTTCCCCCCAGTTGATAAAGAAGAAGTTAACCAAGAAGAAGCACCAATTCATCAATTCGTGGGGTGTCTTTCCAGTTACATAAAATTAGCCTTCTGGCCATAAAAGAGTAAAACACAATCATATCCCTCTCACATTTGCTGAGGGTCGTATCTACTGGGAACCACCTCGAACAGTGCGATGAGTGGTGATGGACGAACAGTTTGGCCACACATTCCAGAGAATGTGTCAAATATAGATTGTCAAAAAGTCTTCAGTTTGGAGCAGGTCCAGAATGCATGCAGGGGTGTAGCTGGAGTTTGTTTGCAACGGTTGCATGCTGGGTCCGGGTCGGCCTTGATCTTGGACAGTGTGTCTTTGGATCAGTGCAGCCTGTGCACCACCTTGAATTGAACAATCTGGCTTACCTTTTTGTTGTGTTTTTTTTTTTACCTTGGATTGAATTACAGCTTGTCTCAGGCAGATTGAAGATGCGTAAACGTTCTTAATGATCCTTCCCCAGATTGAATCCGATACGGGTTCCATTCAGTTTAATGGATTCATGGTATGAACTGAGCAGTGTATACATTTTGCTGAGGGTCCCCTTGGTATCAGACGTCAAACTCTTAGAAAATCTACTACAGTATATAAGTTTTCTTTAACACTTCAGAAAGATGACGGCGACATTCAGATACACCAGAGAGAAAAGTCATTTTGAGCTCGACTACCTTTATTACCATGTTTCAGCAGCCTGACACGTCCAAATATCTTACGTCAGATTCTTGTCAAAGCTTTTTACTGTACCAAGGGAGTCTCCTGGTTCTTTTTGTTTAAATGACTGCGCACGTCTCCAACGTTGAACTCCACTCCGTCGCGGCCTCAGGTGTCGAGCTGGACGGCGTCCAGTGAATGACGTGTTGCATGGAGTCCAGAAAGGCAGCTATGAAAACATGAAGTGCTGCAGGAGCCTACATGCAAACTGGCTGCATGTGTTTTTTTTTTAAGGCCTTCTGATTAAATTCTCTCCTTCTGCGTGACACAACCTCCTCAGACCGACAATAAAAATCCCACAAGAATCATTTTGCAAAAAACCAACAGCTGCTTTTGTGTTGTTCTGCAGCTCTGAGCAGAAAAAAAGGGAGCGACAGCAGCATGGTGGGGCGAGGGGGCTGAGGCAGCTGGTTTCATACGATTTATGAAAGAAGTAATGAAACTTGTTGCAGGCACCAGAAGAGTTGAGTTTTGTTTCTTTTTTTTTTTTTTTTTTAAATCTGCTGTCTTTCTCTTTGTTGCAGACAACTACGGTGGATACGAGAACCAGCTTTTTAAAGGTACCACTCAGAAAGCAGCCGTGCCTTCGTCTCCCTGCAGTCACACACACACACACACTGCTGTGCTTGAACTAATTAGTGATAGTTTACAGCAAACACACTCACAAGAAGACTGACAGAAGTAGGGGAGTTGGGGGTGCAGCACACACTTGTCCAAATGCACAAAGTCCACTTCATGGACTGTAAGTGTTCATGTTATGGAATATATTTGACTTTATGGGCGTCTGACGTCAAATTCGCTCGTGCTCAAAGCGTCTACCAGCTGAAACAAGCTCCCACGGCTCTGCAGCATTAATTAGTAACATGAAAAAAGCAAAACAAAGATCTTTTATTGAACTGGTTTTAGAGTTACCATTGAACAAGTTTCAGTCCACTTGCTTTATAAATTAAATTTCAGCGATTTGGAGATGATCTGAAGGAGGAATTTGCTCATTTTACACGATGAAATGAAATGATCTTTGTCGTTGTTTGTGCGCAGAGGGTTTGAAGATTGTGTTTGGGATAGTTTGGGAACAGATTGCAGGTTTATTCAGTCTCTTTAAAATATTTATTTAAACGTCGCAGTAATTACAAACTCCAAGGCCACAGGTATTTATGAGCGATCTGCTGCTCAACAAAAGCAAAACTACTTTATGGGAATAAAGAACTGTTATCTTTAAGTTAAGGACCAGTAATCCAGACTTGTTCCGTCTTAATCTTTTTTTTTGTTGTTTCTCAGATGAGGACTTCAATACAGAGGAGGAGGAGATTCCTTCTTTTCGAGGTAAAACGCGTATTAACCTGTGTTATGTTACTTATTTTACAACTTCAACAATGGTTCCTTTCTGTGTGTATCTGTAAAACAAAAGGTCAAAGGTCGTTGTGAACAAAACATGTTTCGTTTGTGTCGTAACCAGAAACATCTCAGGAAAAGGAAAACTCTGGACTTAAAGTCTAAAACTGCGGGATTATATATTTTAATAAAACCTGAAGGATATTTGCAACACAAAACTGAAATAAAGGTTATTTAAAAAAAATAAAGCAAAGCCATTAAAAAAGACAATATATGACTATAATTTTGGTATTTCTCTCATTTAAGGCACGAGTTGACTTAAAAGGCATCATTAGAAGAAGCGTTTCTATTCTTAGTTGTTTTGTTTTGTGTCTTCAGGTCGATCTCGAGGTGGATGTGCGAGGTGCCAGCAGAGCCTCTCCCTCCAGCTGGCCGTCAAAGTCCTGTATGGCTTCGTTGCGTTCCTCGTCATTACGGTTGCAGTGCTGGCCTCGCTTGGTGAGACACGTTTTACTTTAGTTTTCATCGTTTGCGTTCAGCCATGAGTTTAGTTTGGTGATTCTACAGATTAGAGCTGAAAAACGCATTAGCAGGCGCAGGAATGTTAAACATGTCTCATTAATCACAGAGCAGTCACCCCCCGCAGATCGAATGGGTCGGTTGTTTTTTTGTGTGCCGTGTTTCACCTTCCAGCTGCTCAGCGCTAACACATGGGTTTTACGTTGACGCCGCTTTTGACTTGGGCTGAGAGTCTTACATCTTTTACTGCTGCTCAGGAATCTGAGAGGGGAGAAGGAGGCCTCACCAGTGACACGAAGCCCCCCCCCCCGAAACAAAAACCCGTGTTCGGTGCATGAAACAATGAAGTTCATGTTTGTTCAGAGAGGGCTGCAGACTGTGTGTTGGTGTTTCATTTCATAAAGAACACGTGCAAGAGAAATTCAGATCAACTACATTTTCTTCAATGGTTATAATTTTTGTTGATAGCTGTTAGCATCATAGCTGTTAGCATCATAGCTGTTAGCATCATAGCTGTTGTAGGTTCTTCGTCATCCACAACATGGCAAATGCTTCTTCGTTCATCTGTTCCTCTTCAGGCGTCTCCACAGCGAGTCATACTCCTCCATCTCTGTCCTCACTCCAACTACCTTCATGTCCTCTTTATCTGCATCCATGTAGCTCCTCTTTGTCTTTTTCCTGGCAGCTGCATTTGTAACATCCTTCTACCAATATACCCACTGTCTCTCCTCTGGACATGTCCAAACCTTCTCAGTCTGGCCTCTCTAACTTTATCTCCCAGTTGTTCAACCTGTGCTGTACCTCTGATGATGTCATCACTAATCTTATCCATCCTTGTCACTCCTAAGGAGAACCTCAGCATCTTCATTTCTGACACTTCCAGTTCTTTCTCCTGTGTTTCTGTCAATACCACTGTCTCCAGACCATACAACATAGCTGGTCTCACTATGGCCCCACTATATTGTAAAAAATAAAATTACATCATTCAGAATGTGGATGGTCTTGGCAAGGTCTCCAGGTATAACATAATGTGCTCCTCGTTGGCATGATAGGTCCATAATAGTTTAAAGAGCAAAGAGCCCAACATAGCTACATGGTCCTGGGCAACAGCTGCAATCATGACATTGTCATGGAAACAAACAGGCACATATGTAATGTGTACAGCTGTATGCTGATGTGGTCTGAGAAATTCATACCAGGGTGGACGTATGGGGTGTAGAGAGGGTGAAGGACAGCATCTCGTGATGCAGAAAATAGAGAAAAGTTTATAACTAAGAGTGTAGGAGCATCATCAGTGCCATCAGACTGAAGGTTGCTCAGATTTGCTGCAATTAGGTCATGAAGAGGTTGACAACCAGTTTGGAGCCCTATGAGTAGGAAAAGCAACAATTTCTTACCAAAATATTCCTCAGATGGAGGGTTGTCCATGTCAAACAGCATCTTCTTGGTCAAGCGTTCCAGCTCATCTTCTGGGTGAGCCATGGGAGTACCACCCTGAAAGACAACAAAAAACAACAACTTTCAGTCATGAACACAAAGAAGGTGGAACAAGACACATTCAGTATAATTTAAATGCTGTGCGTGACCCCCGGTCTGTTTTCCTCCTTGGCACGTCTGACCCTGGCTAAAACCCAGCTCAGGTTTCCTTTTGTGCCAGTTTGAGGGAAACAATGCTGTGACCCTGACTAACCCTTCTGTTTGTAAAAAATATGATAGCAAAAGCAGAAAAAGAGGCAAACATGAGACATCTTCCTTTCAAGCTGGGTACATTTGGGTGATAGGTCGGGAGACAGTTATTCAGATGTACTTTGAGCACAAAAAGACTCTAGCAGAGATCTGCGCCAGGGTTTAATCTGAGATAGGCTCTCAAACAGATGACATAACTCTCTGAAGAGGTGTCTTTCCTCATTTCCTTGTAAGCCTGCCCTTGTTCTTATCATGCCGTCGCTGACACCTGACTTCTGTGTTCTGTTCTGGGCTGATGTGTTGCGCTTGACATTTTCTGCCAATCACCCTCAGAGCCCAAGAATCCCCTTCTCCTCTAGCTGCAGCTCAATCCCATCACAGGTGACTGTTTGTCCTTTTCAGACACCCTCGGAGGCCTGCACTCGATTCACTGTGGCTGAGCGCTTTCAGAACACGGTGACCCTGCAATGGACTTTCTTACATCTTGGATCATCCAGGATCTTTACAGTAGTTTTGATTTTCAATATTACCGCATGGCCTGAAATCTGAGCTGACCTTTGTGGTGCTCCTAATTATGACATCAGGGAGTTGGGGAAACATTAACAAACAGTTCAGCTTTGTATTCATTTATTCATGGTTTCAAGTGTCATCTAAGGGAATCTGCTTTGTCTATGAGAAATGTAATTAAAACCTATCGTTGGATTATGGATGTAAGAGTAATTATCCTGGTATTGTTGAATTTGTGCTTTATGTTTCTATTTAATCTAAAATATAGTAAGCGCTCCATCTCATCCAGTGACAGTTGTAAAGGTTTATGCTCTCAGCTGTTTTATTCTTGCAGTGTTTTTAAACCAAAATGTCAAAAAGTGTTTATAAAGGAACTTCTGTGTTTTAATCTGACACAAAACAACACGCAGTTCATTCAACATTTATTTATACAGGTTAATCCCATTGAGCCTCGGGGGCTCATTTACAAGAGACCTGAACAGTTGAGCAATAGTTGAGTTCTTTGAATAACAGGAGGTAAAATTAAAATGATGAAGGCTAGTGTTGTAATTTCCACAAAAAAATAAAAAATAAATAAATAAATAAATAAATAAATAAATAAAAATCACAATAAATATACTATTACATTGAATTATTACCTAAAGCATGATGCAGTAACACAGCGGTGCATTAATGATAGTGTAAAGGTTCAATGTTTACTGAAGGATAGCATTTAGAAGATATCAAATCTTCAAAAAATATGTCCTAAAACAACAGAAAAAGACAGTACACTGATTTTCCCCATTGCTGAGGGATTTGAATAATGTATCTTAGTAGTTTTCTAATAAAAGTATTGTAGTAGTTTTCTGGACTCAAATTCAACAGGCAATGCAACTAAACCTCAATGTTCAAGTGAGTAGGAGTCACACTGTGTGTAAGAAGAGAGGTAGTTTTTTAGGTTTGAATCTTTTTGCTTGTCCGAGGCAGCGCAGTGACAAATCCTGGTGAGTGAGGGAGGAAATTAATCCACAAGCTGGCGCAATGTCAAACCTAGGGGGTGGCCAGTGGTGGCCATGGCCACCACAGATTAATCTTCAGCCACTCCAATAATTTGAGGAAATTATTATTTAAACAAAATCAAAACTAGAAGGCAGAATATATAATTTCTTCAAATGACAGGGGTGGTTGGTTTATTGTACATGTTTTGTGTTTGTGTGTGTGTATGTGTGTGTATGTGTGTGTGTGTGTGTGTGGGGGGGGGGGG
>JARVLU010000179.1:25998558-26013697 GCA_031762415.1 Simpsonichthys santanae | reverse complement strand
CTGTCTTTTTGTCCATGTCTCTGTCTCCAGACCATACAACATAGCTGGTCTCACCACTGTCTTGTAAACTTTTCCTTGGACCTTTGCTGACACCTTTTTGTCACAAATCACTCCTGAAACTTTTCTCCATCCTGCCTGGACGCTCTTCTTCACTTCTTTACCACACTCCACATTTTCCTGGACAGTGGACCCCAAGTCCTTAAAGTCCTGCACCTCACTGTTAATGAGTGTTTTTTGTTCATTCAGGTTTTTTCAAAACCTCTAGATGTTGTTTCATACCATCCATCCATCCATCCAATCATCCATCCATCCATCCATCCATCATCTTTACTCACTTCTTCCTTTCCGGGGTAACTGGGGCCCATGTCCAGTAGTCACTGTGTGAGAAGCGGGGACACCCTGGACACGTCTCCAGTCCATCAAAGGAACACAGAGACAAACAACCATCCACTCTCTCACTCTCACATAGGGACAGTTTAGAGCAAGCTCCACCCAGTGAGGTACCCGGCCGGGATTTGAACCGGCGACCTTCTCGCTGAGAGGCAACAGCTCTAGCAACTGAGCCACCGTGCTTTACAAGCTTTTCGCCTGTTCTTAATTAGTAACCAACACACCTGTTGTCATCCATCATCTTCTCCCTCCGTGCATTTAGCTCATCTCTTAAACCTCATCTTGCTGGTTGTATAATTTTTTGTTCACTTTAATAAATGAACAGTTTGAGACTGATTTCCAAGTGCCTGCATTTTTTTAATATTAATTCTATTTCTACTCTTCTTCCACCACTTGTTGGTAAAATTACAAATAATGTCAGTATAACGCTCACAAAAAACTCAAGTAATAAATTTAGAATGAAATATTTTTAACTTTTTGCTCAGTGCAGCTACACAATATTAGAAAAACGTTACATGTGCATTATTACTGTTTAATACTGTGATGACTATCAGTGCCAAGCATGTTTTCTTCACTTAATACTTCCTCTTTCATCATCATCATCTAAACGAGGAGCGGCCATCAAGAGTCTGTTGGATTGATCAAATTTGTTATTATCATTATGCTTGAAATATAATGGAGAGTAGTCCATTTGATGTTCAGGCAGTTCATTGTGATATAGATATTGTGCTCACTGATAATGTGATGGCAGTAAATAGCTGTGCAGTCCTATGTTTATTTGGTAACTAACTGTATATCCTTACACCCAAAGTAATAAAAACCTGTTCCTCTGCAGTCATTTTCCAACAAACTGAGCCGTTAACCCCATTCTTCATCACGGTCACCGTATCTAATACAAGTGAGCAGGTGGTATGTGCTGAGCATGTGGAAGCATTTAGATATGTAAAGGCAAGTCATGGTACAGGACTCTATCAGTCTTCAGGGTCAAAGCTTAAAATGCTGAAAAAGACAGAACAATAACCACTAAACAAACTGCGTTCTCACTAATCTGAACTCTGCACTCCGAGCATTCACACTCACATAACTATTGCTCTCCTGGGAAATAAGTGGAGGGGTCAGCATCTGTCCAGCTGGATAAATGTTTGTCTATGTTTCAGTTGTCTTTGTTAGCTAATGAAAACCGAACATGGCTTAAATTACAACTTCCTCTTTTTGCTCCTTTAAATACTTCATGTTTCCTGTTACCACCAAAGAACCGCTGAAGGTAATAATTTCTGTATTTTCTTGAGCGTGCTCAGGGGCCGTCTCGTACTTATTGTAAACCATTTTTTGAGGTTTGTTTATTGAAGTCTATGGTTACTACGGAAGAGGATTAGGGCCATTGTGCAAAATAGTTGTTTCCCCTTAATTATGAGGAAAAGAAGTCAGAATTCTGATTGAAAAAAGGTTAGAATTCTGAGAAAAAGTCAAAATTCTGAGAAACCGTCAAAATTCTGAGATTAAAATCAGAATTTTGAGGGAAAAAAGTCAGAATTCTGAGATTAAAGTCTGAATTATGAGGAAAAAAGTCAGAATTCTGATAAAAAAAAATCAGAATTCTGAGAAAAAAGTCGGAATTCTGAGATTAAAGTCAAAATTCTGAGAAACCGTCAAACTTCTGAGATTAAAATCCGAATTTTTAGGAAAAAAGTCAGAATTCTGAGATTAAAGTCAGAATTATGAGGAAAAAAGTCAGAATTCTGATAAAAAAATCAGGATTCTGAGAAAAAAGTTGGAATTCTGAGATTAAAGTCAGAATTCAGAGACTAAAGTCAAAATTCTGAGAAAAAAGTTAGAATTTTGATATTAAAGTCAAAATTCTGAGAAAATTTCAGAATTCTGAGAAAAAAGTCAGAATTATGAGATAAAAGTCAGAATTTGAGAAAAATTCTGAAACTTTTTCCTCAGAGCTCTGATTTTCTTTTCTCAGATTTAAAGAAAAAAAAATTGCACCATGACCCTAATCATCTTCCCTAGTTTACAACTTGTCATTGCAGCATTTTGTTTGTATTTTTATAACATTTAACTTTCATTTCATTTTAAAATCTCTGCGCTTTCAGTTTTCAAAAGGGTGAACAATTTATCTGAGGAGGAACTGGTGCACAACAGGCAGATCTCCAAGGTTCAACAGGGCATTGAAGGTAAATTAGCAGAGCACCAAAATGATTATGTTTTACAATGGCTTGGATGGGGATGGAAATCAAATTTATAAAACAAATCTGGTCAACTGTTTCCAAGTAATCAGTCTGTCAGTTGTCAACAGGTACTGTGAGGATGGTCACCTCCATTTCTTTCTTCCTGTCTCAGATCTGACGTCCGAGTCCAACTCTTCAGGCTGTCAGGATGTGTCAATTTACAGAGAGGAGATCAGCAGGCTGAAGAGAGAATTTGAAGACATCCAGAAGATGATTCTGGGACAAGAGCAGGTATGAATATAAAGCTAAATTCACAAATCCAAAAGTTTATTTTTTTTTGTCTAAACCCCACAAAACAATCTGTTTGTAAAATTGTTACAGAGAAAAGCATCAAAACAAACCCTCAACATTCTGATGACTCCTTTCATTTCTGACCCCTCCAGGTCTTGGACCATGCCTCCCAAACACAGACCACCATAAAAACCACCAGCAACCAGCTGACGAGGGAAGTCCAAAACCACCTCATGTCCATCAAATTGCTCAACCAGTCCCTGGAAAGTTTCCTGGATCAAGTGGACGGTTGGAAGGAGGTGATTGAAGAAACTGAGGAGAAGATGAAAACCCTGACAAAGGATCAGCACAACATAAAAGCTACGACGCAGCAAGTGAACACAACTGTAGGTCTAAGGTGAATGAAAGTTTAGAAATTGTAATTTAACATGAATTTACAGTAACATATATTTTGTTGTGGTTCAATGGTGGATTTTGACTTTTTATCAGTTAAATGTAATCACGAAATATGACTGTTAGACAACTTTATTCATTCCACATTACTTATACATTATGAGTCAGTAAATTTACAAAGTGGGATTTTAATCAACTGTCAAGAGGAAAAACAATGTTTTTAGACCTTCATACTATATAATATTGGGTTAATGTTATTTTTCAACAATACTTGTTTCGTCAAGGTTTCTACATCCCTGTCTTCTGCCGCTTATCAGGGATTGTGTTGCAGAGGCAACAGGTCCAGGAGAGAAACCTGGATATCCATCTCCCCATCATCACTCTCCATCTCCTCCTGAGCCTGGTCACTGTATTCAGGCGACTTTTATCCATGATCTTGTTCTTTCAGTATTAATCTACACTTGGTAGGTGAGGGTTGGAACAAAGGCGGACCAGTAAATCAAGAACTTTGTCTTTTGACTCAACTCTTCCTTCACTATGAAAGACCTGAGGAAGAGGCCCCGATGTCTGTTCCACAACATCCTGCAGAACATTAACTTAATTTTGAGCAAACTTCACCACCAGCGTTTGATAGAGAGAACACCTAAAAAACATTCATATTTACACATTAAGAAAACATTTGATATGCAAAACAGATCAAATCATGGTCAAAGCGCAACTTAAGACAGAAAAGATCAGCTCTTGTCACTGACATTTCATGTTTTCTGATCTACCTCTGCTCCTCAGCACAATGTGGATTGATGCCCTGCAGAGAAAAGCGGACGAGGAGACTCTGGTCCTCCAGAAGTTGACCAGCGACTGGCAGAACTACAGTCGAGTTATGGGCTCGATCAAATCTGACGCAAGCAGCATGTCGCAAATCATGCGCTTTCTTCAAAACAGCATCAAGATGGATCAGCAGAGAATTTCTATGTCATCTGAGGTGATCTATGACCTCACGCAGCAGGTAAGACACGTATTTAAACTTATTCTGAGCTGGTTTGATAGACATCCATCCATCCATCATCTTCCGCTTGTTCCGAAGTCGGGTCACGGGAGCAGCAGCTTGAGCAGGGAAGCCCAGACATCTCTTTTTACAACCACCTCACGTTCCCAGGACAGCGTGACCTGGGTCTTCCCCGGGGGTCTCCTCACAGTCGGACATGTCCTTAGGGAGGCGTCCAGAGGGCATCCTTACTAGATGCCCAAACCACCTCAATTGGCTCCTCTCGATGTGAAGGAGCAGCAGATCTACTCCAAGTCTCTCCCGGATAACTGAACTTCTCACCCTATCTCTAAGGGAGAGTCCAGCTACCCTGCAGAAGAAACTCATGTCAACCTCCTGCATCCACAGTCTCATTCTTTTGGTTACTACCCAGAGCTCGTGACCATAGGTGAGGGTTGGAACGTAGACAGACTGGTAAACAGAGAGCTTTGCCTTACACCTCTCCCTCTTCACCAAAACGGACCGGTACAAAGTCCACAATACTGCAGACGCTGCACCAATCCATCTGTCAATCTCATGCTCCTTTCTTCCCTCACTCATGAACAAAACCCCGAGATACTTGAACTCTTCCACTTGAGGCAGAACCTCACCCTCGACCTGATGAGAACAGTCCACCCTTTTCTAAATGAGGACCGTGGCCTCAGAGTTGGAGGGGCTGATTCTCATCCCAGCCGCTTCACACTTGGCTGCGAACCGCTCCAGTAAGAGCTGAAGATCACGGCACGATGACGCCAACAGGACCACATCATCTGCAAAGAGCAGAGATGGAATCCTGGGGTCACCAAACCGAAAACTCTCCGCCCCCTTGCTGCACCAAGAAATTCTGTCCATAAAAGTTATGAACAGAATCTGTGACAATGGGCAGCTCTGGCTGAGTCCAACTCCCACCCTGGAGGGGTCCGACTTACTTCCGGCAATGCGACCCTAACTCTCGCACCGCTTGTATAGGGACTGAACAGCCCATAGCAACAGGCCCCCAATCCCATACTCATGGAGCACGCCCCACAGTGTACCCCGAGGAACACGGTCGAATGCATTCTCCAAATCCACAAAACACATGTAGACTGGATGGGCAAATTCCCATGACCCCTCGAGGACCTTAGTGAGCGTAAAGCGCTGATCTAGTGTTCCACAGCCAGGACGGAACCACATTGTTCCTCCTGGATCTGAGTTTGACCAACGATCGGACTCGCTTCTCTGGCAGTACCCCTGAATAGACCTTACCAGGGAGGCTGAAGAGAGTGATGCCCCTGTAATTGGAGCACACACTCTGGTCCCCCTTTTTGAAGAGGGGAACCACCACCCCAGTCTGCCAATTCAGTGGCACTGCCCCCAATGTCCACACGACATTGCAAAGGCGTGTCAACCAAGACAGCCCCACAACTTCCAGAGCCTTAAAGAAATCATCTCATCCACTCCAGGAGCTCTGCTGCCTCGGAGCTTTTTAACTACCTCAGCGACCTCAGCCACAGTTATGGATGAATCAACCTAAAAGTCCCCCGACTCAGCTTCTTCCATGCACGACATGCTGGTGGGATTGAGAAGGTCCGAGAAGTATTCCTTCCACCTCCCGGCCCTGATAAAGACATTGCTTGCATAAAGAGAAAGTAAATATTGGTGTTGTTCATTGAGCTTGAAAATCCATCCATACATCCATTGATCCATCCATCATCTTTACTTGCTTCTTCCTTTTTGGGTTGTTGAGGGTGACTGTTGCCCATATCCAGCAGTCACTGTGCAAGAGGTGGGGGACACCCTGGACAGGTCTCCAGTCCATCACAGGAACACATAGAGACAAACGAGACAAACAACCATTCAACTCACACCAAGAGACAATTTAGTTGCCACTTAGTCTAACATGCATGTTTTTGGTCTGTGGGAGGAAACTCAGAGAAAACCCATGCATGCAAACTCCACCAGAAAGGCCCCCGGCTGGTATTAGATCTCACTGAGAGGCAACAGCTCTGTCAACTGAGCCACCGTGCCACCTGAGCTTAAAAAGGCTTACCTTAGATATTGACCTGATATTTTCTGATGTGTTTTTGGAAATCACTTTAAATCCTGAAAACAGCATCAGAGTTTAAAAGAAAGGACTGAACTGATCGTAACCAGTTATTAAGTGCTTTCAGACCTCTAGAAACATGTTCACAGTTCTTAAAATCATTTTTGCCTTTTATTTATTTTGCACTGTTGATACTGCAGCTGTTTGTGATTGTTTCGGCTACATTTTTAGTGGTCTGTTTTAGCCCCTGCTTTAGAGTATTGCTTGAATGTGACTTGTCCATACATCAGCATCTGTTGACTTGTTGAGCAAGCTAAAGCTATTTAAGCACCCACAACTTTTTCTATGTTGGCATTATTTTCTATGAGCACTTGTGTCATTGTTCTGCTTCTTAATATTTGTATCACGTGATCAGTCTCCAATGTGATCATTAACAAAAAGACAAACATCAAGCACATCACTGATTGTTTCATCCTCTATCGTTGTTGGAAAATGCTGCTCTGACTGTCAACTGGCTTTTATGCTGACCCGGACCCTTCTGGTGGTGCAAAGAGAAGCCCCCCATAGTGGGACCAGCAGTACCTCAGAGAAGCCTGTTGTTCAGTTATATTTCACTGAAGATCCTTTGGATAAGAACTGAAACCTGTTTCTTGCAGATGCTAAACCTCCAAATGCAACTCGACAATGTGACGGGATTCCTGGACGAAAATGAGGAGAACCTGCATGATCTTCAGTACCACTCCAGGTGACAAAACTGAACTCAAGTTTGAGTGCGGACCTCTTTTTCCACACAAGACGCAAAAAAAAGTGCTAAATTATGTAATCCAACGCAAACGGCGTCTCTTAGGTACTATGAGAATCGCACAGGGGAACGTTTCTCTGCCTTGGAAAGCCGTCTGAACGCCATCGAGATGGAGATCGACACCGTCGCCTCCAGCATCAACGCCACCGTCAACCATGTCCAGAGCATGTACAAGTACATCAATGTAGAGAGCTCTTCCTGCCAGAGTCGTCTGGGCAAACACACAGAGGATCTACAGGTTGGGAAGAAGGCAATCATATAAATAACTCGCAAATATTAAACAGACTTGTAAAACCTCATTAAATGAGAACTCATCGTTTTAGATCTTTGGCCCCATCATAACCCTCGTCATAAAGCTGACGTATATACATTTATTTTCTGGCTCAATGATTCTCTGAATGTATAAAAAGTATAGATCTTATAAAACTGTATAAACTACATCAAATGTGATTGGGTTTCCTTCGTTGTTGGGTCAGAGCAATGATCCAGCTTTTGAATATGTCCTTGGAAATGTCTTCATCTAGTCTTGAACTACCTTGGAAACAATATTGATTAGTTAATTTGGTATTTTTGAACTATAAACAGTTTGTTGAAGAAAGGTGTAAGTTTTGTTTTACCCAACCGTAATTGTCTGTTTTCTTTGTTCATTGTATCCTTCTTTTTTTTTTTTTTTTTTTTATGTAGTACAAGAACAGCACCGTCTTGTCACTCCAAAACGTAGCCGAAACACTGAGGCAGCAGAACGTGCTGCTGAACGTCCGGCTGGATGTGGAAGTGATGAACTTGTCCATGGTGATGGAAGAGATGAAGCTTGTGGATGTTGTTCACACCAAGATCATAAAAAACTTCACAATTCTTAAAGGTACTGCAGTCGAATAGAAAAAGAACATTGTGGGTCACCTTAAGTTTTGAAACTCACCTCACAATATTTGAACAACAGGTGCTCCTGGACCACCTGGAGCCAAAGGGAACCGTGGTGAGATGGGGTCAAAAGGATCTGCGGGACTGATTGGGAGCAAAGGGGACAGAGGCCCTATAGGGAGCGCTGGACCTGCAGGTGTGAAAGGTTCTCTTGGCCCCAAAGGAGCACCGGGAGAACCTGGTCCTGTTGGCAACAAAGGAGCCCCGGGTATCAAAGGAGCCAAGGGGTCGATTGGTCTCCAAGGCCCCAAAGGGGAAAGGGGCCAGAAAGGTGATACTGGTCTATCTGGTAACAATTGTGAACACGGACTCACAGGGCCTCCAGGAATCCAGGGCGAGGTAGGACCGCCAGGTGCCATTGGACCACCAGGATCAAGGGGAAAACAAGGGCCACCTGGACCACCAGGCACACCTGGACCCCCCGGCTCGTCGTACACCAACGATTGCACCGACACCCCTGCCGGGTCAAAGAGGCAGTAGAGGGAAACACGGAATGTGACGGTGAGCGTTCGGTCCAAAGAAGCCAAGGAACTCCTGATCGGACACAAACTGAAAGAATCGCTGTCATCTGGAACACAATCATTTGTTTCCACGAGATTCTGTGAAGAATTATGAAGAAAAGCACCAAATCAGTTTCAAGATGGGACTTGAAAGAGGACGTCTCAAACAGACTGAACTACTGTTGGGAACTGAAAGTACCGCTGGGCAGAAAATAGAACATTTGGGCTTTGTATGCTAGTGGCCTTAATAAAGCTCATCTATCAATCAAATTAGTTAAAAAAAATAAAAAACACCATGTCCCTTGAAGATTTTAGTATTGGAAGCAAAAATGTATTTTGAGGGATCTGTCAAACACCCAAAACTTACAAAATTGGAGGACTGTTATTGATTTGGACTGAATTAGTTTGGTTTCCTTTCAAACTGATCACACGTTAAATAGTCTCATGTTACTCAACGAACACAATAATTTGTTTTGTATATTACTGGCACATCCCTGCCCAACGACTGGCACTTTTTATCAGGTCATAAAAAGAGGAAATTAATGACAGTTTTCAGAGCAGGTACTCTGAAGAACTTTTTATTAACGGGCTCTTGGTTTAAAAAAAAAAAAAAGTAACTGAATAGTTGGTCAGAAAATGAAAATAAATAAATTTTCAAGTAAAAATAATGGGAGTTCATCAACATTTCTAATTAATTTTTTATTTAGATTTTGAGATTAAGAGGGCAGACCACGAGAATGTGCGTCCGTGATTAAAATCTGGTTTGTTTTATCCATGAAGCTGGTGAGGAGTCAACTGTACGAGAAATGCACAAGTTGAATCTAAATTCAAGGCAGCACGGATCACAAAGTTTGCTTTAGTTAGACCATCTTGAGACGGGTGGTCCACCTCCTGCCCCCTGCTCAGGCCCAAAGCTAATGAGAGCGACGCCAGCTGCCAAGAAAAATACAAAATAAAAAAACATGCAAGTCTTAAGAAACTCAAATGTCCTGAAATTGTAAATTTGTAAATATGAAACTAAAGGCAAACCACCAGTTACTGTTAACTTTTCTTAGAAAAATCACTATGAAGAGTCTTGTTTAAAGTTATTCATTTATATTTCAAAATAAACGTTTTGCAAAAGGGGAACAATAGATTTTTGTAATTTGTTATGAAATGCGACTGGCTTGCATTGAACTTCAATAAACGCCCTTGACAACATAGACTTTGTCTTATTGACGTCTTTCTGTATGTCCAAAGATGACACTGTTGGACTCTTACAGGAAGTGTGGACTTCTCATTACATCATCACTCCTCCGACTGGACTCCCCTGGAAGGTCCTGAACGAGTCAAACGTTTTAATATATGAATGGTTAAAATTAGGGATGCACAATATTGGATTTTTGGCCGATATGTTAAAACTTATTTGGTCAATAACCGATGCCAATATTTTTATACAATTCAAGAATATCGTGCATCCCTAGTTAAATTAGCTTATTTCAGCACAGTTGTTTGGTTTTAGCTACTGTTTTGCTAAGCTTTTGCTAATTCTCGTACATTTTTGCAACTGTTTTTGAATTTTTGGCAACGGTTTTGCTAATATTAGTGTTTAGCTACCATTATGCTAACTTTCTACTGTTTTGCTAATTTGATTTTTATCTACTGTTTATCAGTTTTTAGTTTTCAGCTACTGTTCTAATAATTTTAGCTTTTTGGCTACTTCTATTTTTGGACCTTTGATATGATGCGTAACTATTACAATGTTTTTTTTTTTTTTTTTTTAAACAACCGGGAGCAGTTGATTAACATCTCAAAAACTCAAATAACTCAAATAAGGCCACACATCCCAAATGAGTTGAAAAGGAGGCACCGTGGATGCATTCCCGTCTACCTGGCGACAGTGCTCCAGTGCATGACCGCAGAGATCCTGGAGCTGGCGGGAAATGCTGCTTGTGACAGCGGGAGGACCGGGATCAACCCCTGGCACCGGCAGCTGGCTGTTCGTAGCGAAAATGAGCTCAGCGGGCTGCTGGGAGGAGTGGCCATCGCTCAGGGAAAAGTCCTGCCTGGCATTTGGGCGGTCCGGCTGCCCAGGAGGAACGAGAGGTGGACGGATCGGCATCTGTGGCCAGTTTCTTCGGATCTGCTGTGGGGTGGACTGCTGCGGGTGATCCTGCCTGCCCACAGCCATCAGCATCTATAAAAACTCTTTAATGAAACCAGGATAATGAGTTACAAGAACATTTGATTTCCCTTCGGGATTCTTAAAGTATTTTTGACTTAATTTTGAATTGCAATACGTAAAGTTTATCTATAAAGCACTTTTCATATATATGACATCACAGGGTGCTTCACTCTAAAAGCAGTAAAATATTACACCGACATACATAAAGCATGGGAAAAATACAGGTAAAACACAACAAAATTCAACACCTGAGTAAATGCCTGTTTATGAAAGAAGGTCTGCAGGTGGTTTTTTAAACGCATCAATACAATCTCGGCTGCGTCAAGATGGAGGCAGAGCTTTTCCAAAGTTGGGGGCAACTGATAGGACTGAGAGGATCTGGGTGTCTGTGTTTATGTGCCTGTTTCCTGCCTTCCTCAGGGTTCTTCACCCGTGAAATCAGCTCCTGTCTCTGTCACCTGTTCCTCGTTGTCCTTCCCCAGGTGTTTGTGATTAACCCTTCGTTCTGCGCCTCGTCGTCGTTCTCCTGCCTGTGGATTGTCCTGTCTGGGTGTCATGCTCTACTCCCTCTGCGCCTCCAAGCCCATTTGTGTTAAGTTTTGCTGTCAGCCTTCAATATTCTTTATTTTAATCCTTGAGAGTCGTGTCTGCATCCTGGCTTCACCCAAACATCACGATACTGTGGGGTCTGAAATGGGAGCAGCACCACCTGTGACCTGATGACCTTAACCTGCGGGTCGGTGTGTGGAGCTGAACCACGTCAGAGACGTAAGAACGTGATTGTTCATGTAAGGCTCTAAATGTTAAAACTAAAATTTTAACTGGGAGCCAGTTAAGGGAAGCCAAAACTGCTAGCTACTATTGTTTTAGCCTTTTGTTTTTTTCGCTTTTTTTTTTTTTTTTTTTTTTTTCTTGTTTTAGCTTTCTGGTGCTGTTTTCCTGATTGTATTTTGTTTCTGCTTTAAGAGTTTAACAATGTCTTGCTAATATTAGCTTTTAGCTTTGCCAGAACTAATTTGAGCTTTTTTTTTTTTAAAACCAACAAATCAGTTTCAGCTGCAACAAGCTTCAGTGTTCACACTGCATTTTTGCAAAGTACTGGTGATCCATTTTTTTCTTTAGTTTTCACTGTGCTGTTGAAAACGTAGCTGTTTATCTTTAAGCGTGCTGAATATATGCACGTAGTGTTATCTGAGCTCGTGTGTGAGAGCAGATATGGAGGAAAACAAACGACTGCCGTTTTGCAGAAGAATTCACCAACCTCCTGCTAATTTGAATGTTTACAGCTTTGTTTATTTATTTATTTATTTCCTCCAACATGACGAGTCCGTTAAAGAAACCTGAGCTGGAACAAAAACATCCCCCAGGGAATGCACCTGACTCCTACAGCTGCACGATAAATCACCAGCTGTTTTTAATCACGCAGATCTGGAGCAAATTTCTTTGGTTTCTGAAATTAAAGAAAAAGAAAACGGGCAGGATTTTATACCTCACGCTACTCGGAAAAGCTGCAAGTTCTGCTACTTTTAGCTTTAAATTTCGGCTATGCTACTTTTAGCTCTTAGCTATCATTCTACTCTTAGTTAAGTTTAGTCTTTTGCTACTGTTTTGCCATATTAAACTTAATTTTCTTTAGGATCAGTTTAGCTAATTTTAGCATCTGCTCTGCTACATGAAGTCTTTACATTGTGCTCTTTAGCCTTTAGCTTTTATTTTGCACATTTTAACCATTCTGTTCAATTTAGCCTCTGCTCTGGTCATTTTAGCTTCTGTTCTCCTCATTTTAGCCTTTAGTTCTGCTCGTTTTACCTCCTGTTCAGCTCATTTAGCCTCTGTGCCAGCGGATCTACTTAAACTGAATGTTGCATAACTCTGAGAAACCAGAAACGGCAACAGAAGTCAAATGTTGGAAAACTCAAGAAGCCTAAACAGAAGCGTCACGGGAGGGTTTGGCATGTTTAAACCCAAACCAGCAGAAATCCTGCGTCCAGGTGTGGCCTGTCTGGAACATCTGACAAACTTTACAGAGAGGAAGACATTTTAGCTTTTCACACACGTATTAGTTTCCACAAAAAGGAAAAAAAAAAAAAACTTTTAGATTGTGCTTTTTCCCCTTCTGGAAATAATTTCTGAAGGGATGTAACACCTTTTTTTCCCACACACTGGCTGTGGGCGTATTTGTGGTTTAGTGGAGTGTGTGTGCTTTCTGCTGAATCAGTGATGCAATACTCCTGCACTGAGCGCTGTAATCAACCGTTACTGGTTTAGACCATAAACTGGTGTTTTGGGTTTACAGATAAGTTTATAGACTATAATTCAGATTTGACCACAAAGCGGTTTAAACAGTTTTTTGTTTTCTTTGTTTATCCTCTTTTTTTTTTTTTTTTTTTTTTTTTGTGTTAAACTGTTTAAAAAAAGTTGTTTACTTGTGCCATAAACATGGTTGGAAACTTGTGGAAGCTTGACCAATCCCTTGGAAGCCTTAAACAGGTAGATGCAAAGTTTTAAAATGCCTTAAGGATTTTTTAAATTTTGCTTTATAAGTCAAAAAACCTTTTTGATTTGTAAAACATTACATGAACTTTTATAGTTTTGTTGACAATTAAATGTTGACCATCTCTGTAACTGAATCATCTTCACATTTTCACAATTAATTATTCAGCGTTCAGTTTATGGAGGTGTTCACAAAACCCAGTGGGTAAACTCAAAGCAGGGTGTGGAGTCAATGTGTGTCTGTTAGCAAAATATCTCATGAACCAGTGGAGAGATTTTCACGAAACGTTCTCAAAGTAATCATAGCTGTTTAACTTTTAAAGGGCTACCACAGCTAATAGTTTTTCACCATTCAATGAATATCTCCCAACTTTTTCAGTTTGACGGATATTCAGCTAAAATGTGATGTAGCCGAAAATAAAAAGTCAGACAAAACAATTGACTGGTCACGATTGTAGGTTGGACCCAGGATATACAGACTTACTCCGGGACCTCCAGTAAAGTAAAAACAGAACTTTATTTAATAGTAAAGTACTTCCTGAAAACACTCGGGGGGGGAGAACGCTGGACGTAGCGCGAGAACACATTATGCTCCACCGAGGAGTGTGTGAAGACAGAGCAGCTACATGGACTGGAGCTGATGAGCGAAGTGGCTGCAGCTGAGACAGAGAACAGATGTGGATGGGCGTGGCATGACTGAATGGAAAAACACGGAGAAGTAAAGCAAAGTGAGGAACAGAATTTACTTATTAATAAACCTTTTATTTAACCAGACAAATCCCATGGAGATCACAGAGCGCTCTTGCAATGGAGGCCGGGGCCTGAAGCAGATGTTTTTGGTCTGTGGGAGGAAACTGGAGTACCCAGAGAAAACCCACGCAAGCACGAGAAGAACATGCAAACTCCACACAGAAAGACCCAGGTCCAACTGGGTATTGAACCCAGGACCTCCTTGCTGGGAGGCAACCGTGCTAACCACTGAGCCAAAACAATGAAAAGAAATGGGCTGACTTTGAATATTCATTAATTTACAATTCATAATAAATAAATAAATAAATCAAGAATCATGAAAAATAAAATATGTATTCAAACTTTCTGTTTGCAAAAGACACGTTTGACAGTCACACTTGGACGCCTGTGGTCTTTGGGCCCTCAGATGCATTAAAAACAGATCTTTAAGATACTGTTATGGCATCGCTGCATGAGCTAAGGAACACATAAACAAGTCATTGTCTGTAAATAGTTTGCTATTCCATCCACAAATGCAGATTAAAGCTCTGTCACACAAAAAACAAGTCATTTGTGAACACCTTCCAGAAACGCCATCATCTTCTCTGGGCTAAGGCTCATAAATGGACTGAGGCAAAGTTAAAAACTATTCTGTGTTCAGACAAATTGAAATTTGAAATTCTTATTGGAAACTATTGATGCTTCATTCTCCATGCCAAATATGAAAAGGACCTGTTATCAGAGCACAAAAGCCTGCCTCTCTCATGTTATGGGGGTGCATTAGTGCCTGTGGCGTTGTACAATTACACACCTGAAAATGCACCATCAATGCAGAAAGGTATACACAGAATTTGGAACATTTGTCGCCAATACAGACAGTATTTTTCATGGCTTTGCCCATTTCAACAGGACAATGCCAACTCTCATTCTGAATTTATTACAACAGTATGGCTTCAGAGCAGTTTTATATACTGTATGTGTATGCATATACTGTTACTGAAAATTTCAAGATTGCTGCTTTTTTGTTGGTTTAAAAACTAACATACCTTGTTAGTTTAGACAATTGATATTTTATTATGGTTCATTGTGAACAAAATATGGATTTATACTGTGCTTTGCAAATCATTGCATTTTTTAAATTATATTTTACATAACAATCAAACTCTTTTTGTGTTCCAGGTTGTGTGTATATGTATGTATCTATATTTATATATGCAGTGTATCTATCTATATAA
>JARVLU010000179.1:25974203-25987491 GCA_031762415.1 Simpsonichthys santanae | reverse complement strand
CACACACACACACACACACACACACACACACACACACACACACACACACACACACACACACACACACACACATTTCCGAACACAATCCAACTGACTTTTCTTTCTTTAATGATTATTCTCAGAAACTTAAACAGCCCAAGTTGTAGTCCAAGACATTTTGATGCATGCTCAATAATCTGGGTTAAAAAAATAAAAATAAAAAAATAAAAAGTTGTCTGGTCCTCTGGACATACAAAAAAAATTTTTTTTTTTAAATTGTAGAAACGTTTCGTCTTTCTTCCGAAAGACTTCTTCAGTCTGAACACGGAGGCCTCTGTCTTCAACTGTCTCCCTCCTACAATGCTGTTATTGCTTGTATCACTCAGCCCTCTGTGAACATCACACAACCATCAGGGTGCTAACGATCCATCATTAGGCTGATGGTCCTCCTTGATCATGTGAACAGTTGGTTTTGACTGTCAGCAGCAAACTGTGGTTGATCCACTATAAGAAGGTGCTATTTATAAGACTGAGCTGAATACAGCATCTCATTCTTTCAGAGGAAAGACAAAACGTTTCTACAATTTTTTTTTTGTTTTTGTTTTGTTCTTTTGAATGTCCAGAGGACCAGACTTGACTTTTTTTTAGATGTAGTCAAAGATGCTGATGCAGAGCCTGGAGTTCTCAGCTACTACCACAACAAGCAGCTTAATACCTGTTTGCTGTTAATACATGTTTGTTAATACATGTTTGTTAATACATGTTTGTTAATACATGTTTGTTGTTAACATGTTTGTGTCGACTAAGGTTGATTGTGGCAGTCATTTTGAGTTGAGTTGATTTCAAACATTTATAATTTGCAGAAATCCATCCAATTACTACTTCCTGATTCATTGAAATCTGTCATAGTGGTTCATGAGATATTTTGCTAACAGACAGACAAACTAACACACACACGGAGGAACAATTGCACCATCACTCACCTTTTGCCCTTCAACGAGAAAAGTAAAGACATGGTGTTAAAAGTGTAACTGATGGATCTTGTCTGTGCACAGTGTGATTAGTGTGCAGACGACTGGGCACCACAGGTCATTTTACTGGTTTATAGAGTAAAGAGAGCTTTTCATGGTCATAAGGCCTCTCTGTCTCGTGTTTGTGATGCTTGGATGATGGACTGAACTGTGAAGAGGATGACAACATGTTTCCTACACAGCCAGGAACACAGAAAATAACCTCTGATTATTATTCTTGGAAACTGTAACGACTTTTTCTGATTTTGTTAACATTTCTACCCTTTTTTTAAAATTAATGTCATTTTTAACCTGCAGTTTATTTTATTAACAAAGTAAAACATAAAATAGGTTGCAGTCTAAAGAAGAACTTTAAAAAGCTACTGACTCACACAAAACAGATAAACCAAAAGCTAAGAGGAAGAGTTGGGCTGACTGCACTGACAGTAACAAAAAAATAAATTAATTAATACTTTTCTTTGCTGCATCACTCATTCAGCTGGAAGTTCTCACTTTTACTCCAGTCCTTTCATCCTGAATGAACGCTTTTCCACTGGACAGCAGCCATGATGGCAGACCAGCCATGACCGCTGGATGTTAGCTCTGTGAGCTGATGTTTTTCCCAAGAATGTTCTTATTAAACTCTTTAAGTGTTTATTTTTATCACTTAACGTAAGCACAGCTGGGGTTATTCTTGGATATAAAGTAATATACTCCATAATGTAATTAAAGGTCTGCCACCTGTCGTGTCACTTTCAAACTAAAATAATTTTATGCTGAGAAGAGACAAAGTTCTAGACCTTTTTTTTTTTTTTTTTTTTGGTCGACTAGTCTCAATTAGGTCTTTAAGGTAAATGGACTGTGACGGCCATCTTGAAATGGGGTGACTCCAAATGGCAATCTGGACAGGTCATAAGTCCATCACAGGGACAACCACTGGCACGCTCACCCACCCCAATGCGCACCTAACGTCATGTTTATTTCTGGGGGAGAAAACCTACATATGCACAGGAATAACATGAAAATCCAAACGGAAAGGCCCCAGACCTGGAGGTGATCGTTGCCTTCTTGCTGTGAGGCTACACCTCTAACCACTGCTCAACCATGCTTCTAGTTAACATCACAGATTAAAAGCAACAGCACAACTCTGACGTGGCTGACTGTGTCTGATTTTAGTGGCTGTGTACACCTGCATGTGTTTTCTGTTTGAATGTCGAGGTTGAACCTTGGAATAATTAAAAAAAGGACTGCAAACTATTCCAAACTGTACAATTAACTGAAAACATGTGACATGAGCATCTGCAAAGACCTTACATCACAGCAGAGGTCTCGCTTGAAACCTGCTGTGATTTAAACCTTGTTGTCATCTCATGCACTGAAAGAAATGCACAAGTAAGGCAGCGGTGGTAATGTGCCAGACAAAAACAAACCACAAAGCAAAGATCAGACACTACACCGCCCTGAGTGACCACAACAACCCAAGAAACACCTTCTTATACTTTTATGGCATATTTTACAACACTATCAGTACCAAAGGTCTCTTTAACTGCCGTATAGTTGAACTCACATAGCAAAAAATAAAAATGAAAAATAAATAAATAAAATTTCAATGTATTGTCTTGACTTAAGGCAAATTTGGAAAAAAAATCTGCTCTTTAATCCACGACACTTTGTGCCACCTAGTGTTAAAAGAGCAGCTTTAAGAGTAAAAGTTTCATAACATCTGAGGGGTTTGCCTTTAGTGACCTTATCCATTAAAACAAATCATAAAAATATTTTATGCTAATAAATATTATTGTTTTACACAAAGTAAACCACAAACCATTTCTTTCCATTTTTATAAAACCTACCATAATGAACATTTTCAGTTGTCATGATCTGGTTTTGGTGTTGTTCATTGTGGGATTACCGTATTTTCCGCCATACATGTTGCATCAGTCCAAATATGTGTAATAAAAGGGAAAAATCAATAAATCTGTTGGTTCACTGTATAAGTCGCATCTATTATGTGTCGCCGCTGACGCGTTGCTTTTGTTACGCGTCACCGCTGACAACCCAGAAACATGGGCTGGTGTTGTGCCAAAAATAGATTGGCTGCCAAATGGTGGCCGCGTGCACGGGGGGGACTTTAACAAGATTTTAACAAGATTAACACTTTGCTCGAAATGATAGCAAAAGTGCGTCTCGGTTTAACTTGTCCTTAATAAATGCACTTTGACAGTCAAATCAGCTAAATTTCAAAACGTGATTCGTGGAAGCGTGCACAGGTATGAGTCGCTGTGTATTTCTTTGAAATTTAACAACATAACCACCTACAAACAATTATTTGTTTGCTCAACGTTATGGTAAAAGTGCGTCTCAGTTGAACTTTTACTTAATAAATGTGCTTAATGGTTAAATCAGCTGCATTTCACCAGGGCAGTGCAGCAAAATGAAGCTGATTTGATAGTTGCTCCAGGTGAGAGGACGAAGGTGGCAAACTGGCAAACCAGTTGTGTCATTAATAGCCACTTTTACCTATTACATGACACAACAGCTTGCCATACAACTCGAGTGCCATCTAGCGGCTGAAAATGAAAGTATTCAGTATTTTCAGTCAGAATTAATGAAAACAGTCATATCTCAGCCAAAAATTGGTTTATAAATATGGGGAGAAAAAACACAAGTCGCTTCGGTGTACAAGGCTCATGGCATGCAAATTATGCAAAAAAACTGACTTATAGGCCAAAAATATGGTAATTTTACCTGAGATTGCAGAAAGTCAGTGAAATCTTCTTCCAGTAAGTTCTGGCTCTGCAGTCCAATGGGAGCTGACTCGTTCACCATCTGGAGCCTCCGAGCTGTGAGTGAGTGGAAACCTGCATGGAGGTATAGTGTGTTTGCTTTAGGTTACCTTTAAAGTGGGTTCAATAAATTATTATTCATAAAAAGTCAGCTGTTTTCTTCTTACTTATTTGTCTTTCCTGGTTTTTTAAAGTTATTTGAACTGTTTCAATTGAAGTTTTTACTTCTCTTCTGGACTTTCTTCGTTCTCCTTCATCTTGAAGCAGTTTTCTGTGGATCGCTTCATGACCGCAAGCACACACAGACACAGTTGTTTGTGATTTTATTTGAGGTGATGTTTGCACCTCTGTCTAGATAAAACTATGTAAATGATGACACACAGAACGGATGCTTCATGTGTAATCTGAAGGATTAAATGGCAGTTTTAGTAAACTTTCTCCAGCTGTGTTTTAACATTTCTCCTGCAGCTCAGTTTAAATTCACCACCAGGATCCACTGGTGGAGGATGTGTCTTCAGATCTGTTTTCAAAGAGCTGCAGGGTTTTGCACATAGAAATTTAAACCATTTACATTTAAAATAAGACTAACCTGTATAACTAAAGGCTGAATGAATGAAAAATAATTGCAAAATGTAATGTTTTATCAACGTTGTAATTACAATGAATGCATATGACATTTTGTGTAATATCTCTTTTTTCCCCAAATCTGCCTTGAAAATGCATATTTTGTGTTTACATTATAATTTAATATTTCAGTAACTCAGCTGAAGTCTTTACAATCTTTATCTGCTGAGTATGAAGTAGACACATAGATTAAGTGAATTAAATTGATCCAATTACAAATGAAATATTTTGTTTATCACAGTTAATTTATGTTTTGCAACACTTTTAAGTATTTAGGTACTGTATCGCCTCCTCCATCAATTGATTATTTTTGTTGGTTGCTGTGTAAAAGATGTTCAGCCTGCAAAAACAAAATGAAAGGAAACTGATCCAGTGACAATCAGTGTTTTAAAAATTTGTACAGTTTACTGCCTAAGTACCAGGAAGTCCACGGGGTCTTCTGGTTTGATTTTGCAGCACTCTGACATGGCCTCGTTCAGTGAAGGCATCACGTGCTTCATCAGGTAGTTTCTCAGAGGAAGAGCCTGAGCTTCCAGCAGCTCGCTCTCCTGTCGCCTCACCTCCGACAGATTCTTCTGCTGATGAACGTAATTCACCTTCCAGTCAGGACTTTATTCAGATAATGACTTTCCGTAATGTCTGGACTTACCCACTCTTCGTACTGAGCTGACATCTCAGCCAGCGCAGCTGCTTTCCTACGTTTCCTTTCGACAGCCTCTGCAGCCAGTTTCTGCCTCCTCCCATCTTCTCTCCTTTGGTTCTCCTCCTCCTGCTCCTCTGGACTCGGGCCGTAGTTCTTAGGAACCCCTACGATCTCTATTACCTTCTTCATAACATCTGTGCACTCTGAATCATCTGTACTGACATCTGGAGGACACAAAGACATCATTTATGCAGTTTAAGTTGTAGTTATGTGGATTAGCTGTGGCAGCCATCTTGAAGAGAGGCAAGTCCAAAAGGTAATCAGTTACAGAAGTCCAAACTTAAAAGAAACTTAAACACATCCAACATACTGGCACAAGAGAAAACATTATTTATTGCTTGCTGCAAAAGGTAAAGAGACTAAAAACTGTTTTTTGTGTCTGACTCCATGCAGCCTAAACATAGACATTACCTATGTGTTCTGGATGAATCTCACGGTGATCAAAAAAGTCCAGCACTGTTTCCTCAGCTCGGCTGAGTTGTCTGTATCTCTCCAGTCGGGGCACAAATTCATCCTCTGCGACTCTCTCCAGTAGCCTTTGCACTCGACTGGTCAGGAAATCATCAGAGGCGTCAAGAGCAAACACGTACTCTGCAATAAAGTTTAGAAACAAAACTGTTTTAACACCTGTGAGTTAGGACCTTCTCACTTTAGTTCTGAGTTAATGTCAGAACCTGGAGTGATGGTTTTGTTGTACCAGGGGACTAAAGACATCAGCTTTGTATCCTTGTTCTCTGGTTCCTTAGCTGAGCAAAAGAAACTGGAGTAAACTACCAAACAAAGGCTTTAAACTTGACAAGAAGTGTATTCTTTGATCAAACTCACCAGAGAAAATCATCCTTGCTTGCTCATAAGTCTTAGGGAAGCCGTCAAGTACAAACCCGTGGTTCCTACATGGTTTAGAGTTCAGTTTTTCTTGCAAAATGTCAAAGATCTGGTGTTCGGCCAGTCGGCCTGGCGAATAAAAAGTGACAAATGCATAATTTTAAAATGCACAAAAAATAATCCAACACAGATGCACCACATCCAATTTTTTTCACTAAACCCTTAAAAAAAAAAAAAAACCTTCATGAAAGCATGCACATGCTGCTCTGCACTTTGTTACCAAAAGTTTCCACAAGCTGGCCTCCACGCATTAAAGTAAAAAAGCATTTTAGTCCCATTTTTCATCAGTCATATCATAAATCACATCAAAGCGTGTAGTTTTCAGCTTTATAACCTTTGTTTAGAGAAGTTGTCTTTTTTTTTTTTTTTTTTTTTTTTTTTTTTTTTTTTTTGTTATTTTGACCAACCATGATACTTTTCCAAGCTTTTGTTAATGTTTTCCATCATTTTCTGTGCAGCTGCTACTTCTTCACTATCATTTTCCGGATCAACTCCATTTATTATCTTCATCTGTAGAAAGACACAAGACAAACATTAATTGTCAGTTTATAAACTATGCGAGCATCTCTAATTTATTCATTACGCCAGTTTTCATAACTGAATTAGATATTCCTGCTTCCACTGACCAGTTGTGTAATTTTCTCCTCGACGATTCCTTTAATGTGGATGTGATGTATTTTGTAATGCTGGCAGAGCTTCTCAGACACAGTGGATTTCCCCACAGCTGGAGGTCCAAGCAGGCATATTTTAACTGGCTAAAAAATAAAAGGGGGGGTGGTTTTAGGCAACACAAGGCTGAAATGAGGGGAAATGACAGCTTTTCTCCAACAAACTCATAAAAATGTCATGTGGAAACCTTAAACTGGCTCTCAGTTTAGTTTACAAGTCTTACAAAACACAAATAATTGTGGTAGTGATTCATTTGGAGCATCGACACTCACAAAAAGCTGCCTGGAGTCTTTGTATTCCTGCGCAATGTTCTCCATTTTCTCCACCATCCCAGACTGACACGTCCAGTGAAGGTTAAATGTGTCGTTCACAACTATGGCATCCAGGCGGAGGTTGATACGAAGACAATCCAATTCCCCCGGCTGAAATTAGATGCAGACTTACTGACAAAATATGCAACAGACACAAACAGATCTATATTAGGTTAGAGTTTGAGCATGTTTTGTTTTTCTCCAATGGATTTGTTTGTGTTTTGGGGAAATGACAGCACAGAAATGACAAATCAATAAAAATAAATAAATAAAACTGAGCTGTAATACTGAAGAGACTAACTTTCTTCTACAAAAACCTGATTAAAGCCTGTACCTTAAAAGCCTCCATGGTTATTGCATCCTGCAGCGACATCTTGTGGACTTTTTCTGGCCCCAGAACGCCACTTATCCTCTGGAGTTAAAATAAAAGAAGCTTTGTCTGGTTGTGTTTTTGACAATTAGTTTTTTTGCAGTTCATGGTTAAAAACACAAAACATGCTGATTTATTTTCCTGAATGTGCGTAATGGTTTGGTAAAATAATTACCTTGACAATATCTTCTAAAGTGTTCTTGGAATCATCAACAGCAAGGATGTATTTTGACTTTGGTCTCATTTCAATGATGTTTTGAATCACTCTGTAAAAAAAAAAAAAAAAAAAAAAACAGAAATTTCAACTCTCATCTGACATTTTTTGAGTATAAACAAATACAGGTATCTAAATGTACCCTCCAAGATCATAAACGTGAATCATAGGAATGTAATTGGTGCCATCTCCAAATATAGGAACCTTCGGAACCTCCAGCAACCACGATATCTAAAAATACAACAAACACAAAGTTGAGGTGTAAAATGCTACAGATTGTTAATATTTGAATATTTACCTTAAAAAAGTAGTGAAAAAGGTTCTGCTCCATTCCATATTGAAGTCCTGCTGCTACAACATAACCTGTGAGCTTGGACTTTTTCTAGAAATAAAATAAAATACAGAAGTTCTCTATTATTTTCTAGCATCCTGTACTTTTGTTGGAATATCTTTTGGTAGACATTGAAATATTCACCCAGTATGAATATCACTAACCCCTTTCGTCAGTTTGAGCACAAGTTTTTCCAGATCATTGTGGTTCCTGAAACTTGGATGAGGCCTTCTACTTTTGAACTCTTCCTCTGAGAAAATGGCTTCTGCGTTGTCCTAAGAAGAAAAAAACACGAACTCAATGGGCGTGTTTTTGTAAAACTTGGTATTGTGATTGCTTTTTATGATTATGTTTTAAGCATTACTGGTTCTTTAGGTTTGGTCAAGGCCCACGTCATCACCGTGGACACTAAGATGAACATTTTCCTGGATTTAAATGTCTCCATTTTGGCATGAAGTGCTGTTTGTAAAAGAGAAAAAGGTGTGCAAAATATATCCTGTGTGCTATTTGATCCCATCGTTGTAAAACTTTTATTAATGTGTCATTTTCTGGCTGTAAGTATAGTGCCATTAGGCCGGTTCTTTAAATAATCTTCACATTCCATGACGTCACCTGTTATTGCCCACGTAGCTTCATCAACCTGCTGTTGTGTTGAACTTTCTGAGATGTTGTACACCACCACATCACAGTCCAGCAGGTGCTTAAAAAGCTCCTCTCTGGTTGGGGACTAGTAAAAAAGATTAAACAACGTTATTAGGGAACCAGTTTCACCTACCATCAGAAATTGACTTATTTGTTTAAAGCTGTATTAACAAAAAGTATCCTATTCCAAAGTCATGAAAAGTAAAAGGGCCTAAAACTAAAGTAGGGGTCTGCAACCTTTATTACTGAAAGAACCATTTATTACTATCTCTGCTAATAAATATAATTAAAATAGAGCCACAGAATCTACTTGAGCCTTAACATTTAGATGAAAAAGGAAATTGTTTCTTTCATCAGGTTATTTATTACTTTTTTTTTTTCAAAAGACCAAACTCTGAAAACGCCATAGGTTTTAATAAAATCAGATCCATATTTCTGCTTTTCTTTTAATTTTAATAATGCCTTGCTGCATGTTACATTATATTGTAACCTCTTGAAATCTGCAATATCCAATAGATGCACAAAAGTATTTCCTACTTTTGCAACAATCTGCCTTAAGTTTGCTGAAAATTTTGAAATTTCTAGTGATTTATTTTTATATTTTTGGGAACAACTTTGTTTTTTGTCAGAAAGTTGCAAAAAAAGATGAGTTTTGAAGACATTTAATTAAAAACCTACACAGTAGTCCCTCGCTACTTCACGGTTCGTTTTTCGCAGATTTGCTATATTGCAATTTTTCACATTAAGATTGGACATGACACATTTGGCTAATTGATGGATGAGCCATGGATAGTTTATTTAAAATAAATTATTTTAAACGAGTTTGCACCTGTGTGCAGCCCACAAGTGCAGGGGGAAGCTCCCTCCTGCAGCCTGTCATGATCTCCACTCTCTGCCACACATTTCTCCTGTTGGGTTTTATGAAGGGTTAACCCTTTGCTGCCCAGACGCACCATCGACTTTTGTCTTCCAACTTACAATTCAAAGTATGTCACATTGTAAATATCAGCACAATCACAAAATATAAAAGTGTTAGTCATTTTTTTATTATTATTTTAGAACTTCTATGTTCAGTTTTTACAGTGAAATTGATCAAGAAGCACATTTCTGCTCCATGCTGCTGTGTGGGTTAACCCTTTGACGTCCTGCTGCACTTCTTTTTTCTACAATTTAAATTTAAATACTGCAATATTTTAAATAAACAATATTTAAATTATTACAGTATTGAAATTTAAATTAATTTAAGGACGGAGATTGGGAGTAACAGGTGATGAGTGTGATTGCAGCCTGGCACATATCATGACGAAGTTTACTGAACTTGAATTTGGACTACTGTTTCCCTACTTCACGTTTTTCACTTATATCGCGGGGGGGGGGGCGGGTATGGAACATCCGCGATAAAAGAGGGACCTGGTGCTGAAAGAGAGCGAGGTATATACACTGCAGTGCATTTATAATGACTGATTCTGTATGTCAGCTAAAAAATGAGTTTCCACTGGCAGCCTAATTAAGCACCTATCATCAGCACCACTGGATAAGAAATGTAAAGATTTAATGTGAATATTTGGACTGCAAAATTGACAAAAGTACAATTTCCTGTTGTCATTGTAGATATAAATGTTACTTAGGTTTATGCCATATGTGGCCAAAATTACAAAGAGCCACTGCAGCTGTGTCTGAGGGCCACATTTGGCCCCAGAGCCACAGTTTGCAAACCCTGCTTTAAATGATAGTTTATACAATAAAGCTGCCTTCATTTAGCTACACACTTCAATGCAGAGAGTTCCCTCACCTCATAATGTTCGTGTAGAAAGTGAAACTCGTCAGAGGATGAGGAAACTGTTCCTACGACCTGAAAAGTGGGTTCATCTCCGGGGGAGGACAACGTCTCCTCCGTGTCTCCACCCTCAGACGGATCTCCAGCTTCACATGCTGCCAAAAACTTTTCAAGAAGTTCGGAGAAATTACTACAAACTACTGACTGATAAGTGGCTTTGTTTCTTTGTGTGTGCGTTTTCACCTTGTTCCACTTTACCTTCGCAATGTGCTTTGAAGAATACCCGTCGACGTCGTTGACAAAAAATCGTTTAGTTTGTTGCTTTTTGTCGTCCATTTAAAAAAATAAAACAGATAATTTAAAGATTCAAACTACTAAGAACGTAAAGCGGCTATTTTATTGTGTTTATAACGAGAAAAGCACAAAAAAGTCCGTCCTCGTCTTTCCTGTTGCTAAGGACGCCAAACGGTTGCTAACGTTTAGCCAATGAAACGCAGAGCTGCTTGTACGTAAAAAAATAAAAGCGTAAAGCGTCACTTTACGTATTTTCCCAACCGGAAGTGAATAAAACGTTATTTTAAAATTATTACAGTATTTATTTATTTGTTGTTGTTGTTTAAAGTATTATTGTTTTCTTTTTACATTTTCATACTTTTTTCTTTTGGAAGATCATTACCAGTCGTGAAAAATACATATCACAATGAACGCGCAATAAGTATAAGAGTAGGTATGTATTGTATAATATATAAAACATATATTTTTCTCATTTACCCTTTATTTATTCAGGTAGTCTCATTGAGCCATGAGAACTCATTTTCAAGAGAAACCTGCTTTTGGGGAGGAAATGGTGGGGTTTAGGGGCCTTGCTCAGAGGCCCAGGTGGGGCCCAGGGTGGGGCGGATGAGGATAGAGCCAGGTGTGGATGTTTCACCTTTTCCACCCACATTTAGGTGTTGTCGGTACCGGGCTTGAACCGGTGATCTTCCGATCACGGGCCCACTTCTCTAACCTCTGCGCCACCTCTCCCCATTAATTAATAAATTATGTAAAAAATAATAAAATGAAAATCTGTACATAGTGCTAGGGGATTGCACCAGCTTGAGTTTCCTGGCAGTCTTTTTTCCTGTGCAGCGATGAAAAAAGGCACAGTTCTTTGCGAAAGGCACCAAAGTTTGGTTTGAACTTAAGGATTTTGCGTCTAAAACAACTTCTCTAAAATGGCTATAGAGTTGGTTACCAGAGCATGCTCAGTTTTTATTTTTTACTAGAAATCCATTTATAACGTTTTCTATTTTAAAATCTGGAATTTTTTTTTACATATTTAGATAACCAATGATGTAAAACATTCCAAAAGGGATTTGTACATGCATTCATAGAATATGTTGTCTGTTGTTTCAACATGTTTGTTACAGAATGAGCAACATTTGCACTCAAAACCAACATGTTTACATAGGAAATTAGCAGATAAGTACTGTACTGTATATGTATTCTACTGAGAAAAAAATGAATCTTGTTCGCTTTTGGTATAATAGGAAACTTGTAAAATATTGAGCTTACGGTAAGTGTTCATTATTAGTTAACAAAACATCACTAGTGTGATTTTTTTGTTTTAGCTGATACCTCCATCAGTTTTTCAATGGTTCTAAATACATAAAATTTAACGTTCTAGTACAAAACCAAATGTAACTTATTTCAGGTTGAATTAAGCACAACTTTATTCTTAACATTCATAGTGAAAATTGACATTTCAAACTATAGCTTAAAAAAACAACAACAACAGACTGATTTATTTTGATATAAAATTGTCTATTTTTTGGTGTTTCCAAAAGCAGAGCAGGAGGAAGATCTTTCAGTTCTCAGGCTCCTCTCTGGTGGAACCAACTTCCAGGTTCTGTCCATGAGGCTGACACATTGTCCAGTTTAAAGACTGGACTGAAGACTTTCCTTTTTGATAAATCCTATAGTTAAGGTTGGCTCGTTATGCTCTCTTAAGCTTAAACTACTAGAGGACAAATTGACCTCATTTCCTTAAATGAATTGTTAAAATTGAATGGTTTTCATTTTATATTATTTCTATCTTACCATGTGATTCTTGACTTGACCTGCCTTGTGTATCTGTTCCTACCAAACAGCCAGTTGAAGCAGATGGACGCTTGTCCTGAGTCTGGTTCTGCTAAAGGTTTCTTCCTCATGAGGGAGTTTTTCCTTTCCACTGTCACCTTGATGCTCGCTCAAAATAAGTTCTGCGATGAAGTTAAATTCAAAGCAGTCTGCTCCTCAGATAAATAATAACTTACTTTTTATATATATATGAATATTTCTGTTCAGTGCCCTGAGATGACTTCTGTTGTGACTTGGCGCCATATAAATAAACTGAACTGAATTGAATTGAATCTTTAAAGTATTTGTTCACAGTCGATCAGAGTCCAAACTGGAGGATTTCATTTTAGTAAACATCACAAAAAAAAAATCAAAGATCAAAAGTTTGTAGCTCTTTGAGCTCCCATCCAGCAGCCTTTACTCCCACTGAATGATGTATCAAAGCAACTTAAAAGCAAAGAGCAGGATGTGAGGTTAAATGACATTTACATGCTCAGGGGTCTCTTCCTCCTCGGCTCTCTGACACATGACAAGTTCTGTATGGTATCGCTGTCTGTTCACCTACATAATAATAATAATAAGAGTTTTCATACAACAAAAACAAAGACCATCTCAAATGTTTACCCGGCACTAACGTTAACAAAAACCAGACACAATGATGGGAAAAAAATTAATCAAATGCACAGTTATGATTCACTTCCTGAGAGGAAGCAGAGAAACTAAAAAAAGTGATTCTGAATATTATCTATTATCTATCATTTAGTTTAATCGTTAAATAATTTATCATAAAAACTGTTTTTAATCTGTTGCGTGTAGGCCTGTCACAATAACAAATTTTGCTGGGTGATTAATTGTCTCAGAAATTATTGCGATAAACGATAATATTGTTT
>JARVLU010000179.1:25950588-25961827 GCA_031762415.1 Simpsonichthys santanae | reverse complement strand
CCCAAAAAAAAAAAAAAAATACTGAGCCTGATGGGCTTCTTAATTGTAATTTCATTGGTAAAACTCAACAGCATCAGTTGCATAAATTACCTTCTTTATTATGCTACATTATTTCTAAAAGCATGTAGTATAAACTTAAACACTGGTATTTAATGATGTGAAAAATATACATATTCAGATCTACACTATCATAATCAAGTATTAAATACATGTCTCAAAAAAGATTACTTGTAATGGGATGTAAACAAATGTCATAAATATTAAGCGCAACTGCTTTATGAACCTACATAAACCACAAATGTAAAAAAGGATAAATATTTTACTGCAGTTTTTCTATGTATCTAATTATATCCATGTTTGTGTTTAAATCAATTATCTGGGGAAGTCATCTTAAATCTAAACTCAAAAGTTAATTAGATGTACACCTAATGGTTACTTTCTAATGGTTTTATTTAAAAATTCCCAGTGGTTCATGAGATATTTTGCTAATGCACGTCAAAAATCTGAAACCAGTTTTCTTTTGTCAATTGATGATTAAATCAAGTCAAATTTATTCATAAAGCATATTTAAAAACAGCAGCTTAACAAAGTGCTTAACAATAAAAAGCAGTGGCAATAATTTACCTAAAACTGTTAATCATATCAAAGCCGTTTTGTGGCTACATATATTTCTTTAAAAGTAGCTACAAAATATATAAATGGCAGTCTAAAGTTTGAACTGAGACATATTAAAAGTCAAGTCTCATTTCTACAATTGTCCTCGTGTCACCTGAATGCATCACCTTCATATCACAGCTGATAGAGATGAGTGTGATGAAGCTCACCTCCTGCTTCACTTATGGGTTTTCTCAGTTTAACAGACTTCATGGTGAAACACTGAAAGTCTTTGTTGCGAACGTTCAAGTAAAGTCATGAAGATTGCAGACAGTAATGTGATTCGGTTTCACCTTCAAACCCTTTATGGGATATCTGTAAGCAGGTTTGGAAAGAAAAAGGACACGCTGCTCCTTAGTGGTGCAAAAGTCTTTGGCGCTCCTCTGGAAAATTTGCCAACACGATACATCCCCGAGGTTGGACTTGTGCCCTGGTGAGTGGAAATTAAAAGACTGGAATATCTGATAATGCTTTAAAATGGAAAAATAAAAATATGTTCACAGTTTTGACATGGTTCGTGTTTCAGCTTCTTACTGGATGCTTCACGTTTTCTGTTGGGGCGTGCTGGGACTGTGGGCCTGTTCAGGAAACCAGGCTCTCTTCCTCGCATTAAGAACCTGAGGGTAAGATTTAGGATCTTGTAAATCATTGTTGTGCCATCAGGTGGTTTGAACAAAAGCTGATCTACTATACTGTGATCATGCAATATGTTCAATATAATGAAAAATAAATAAATGGCGAGTGTTCTGTTTTAAATTCTGCATTTTTTTTTTTTACTTTAAACCATGTTTGGTGATTCTGATAAGTTCTCATGTGTCTGCTTTAGGCAAAGCTGAACCAAGGCGAGGGGTGTCTGTCCACGGCCTCCCCGTACGACGTTGCCACCCTCATCAAGCAGTTTTGCAGGGAGCTTCCAGAGCCTCTGTTCCCCTCTGAGCTCCACGCCGCTCTGCTCAAAGCTCAAGAACAGCCCGACCCGCAGGACAGGATGGCAGCCCTGCAGCTGCTGACCTGCCTGCTTCCAGCCAGAAACTCCTCCTGCCTGCACTATCTGTTCGACTTCCTCTGCAAAGTTTCAAAAAGGTATGAAAGGGAAGTTGCAAATAATGGGGCATAGTCAAATAAACAAAAAGAGTTACTGCACGCAGATAATTTTAGTGTAATTTTGCAACAATAAACTTATTCTGCAGTTATTTTTGAGAAATAAACTGGACGGTGGGGAAAAATGGAATAAGACGTAATTCTTTATGAGGCATGAACAATGTGCCGATAGAATAACTGCTAAATTATATTTGTTTTAAGGTATTTTAGATGCATGTCTGTCACTAGCAGAGCAGTTTAGCTTTGCTCCATGTTGCGTATTAACACTTTAAGATTTTAAAATTTTGGTGGAAATGAGCCCAATTTGCATACTTTTCATTTTACTGTACAATAATGAAAGTGTCTATGCAAGTCACAAGCATTTTTAAGTTCAGAAAATGCTGATTATTTTCTTTGACCTGCAGCATCTTGTCAACTTGTCATTGTATCACTGTTGGATATGATCTGTCTGCTTTCTTGAACCCCTGTTATAAAATAACTTGAGTCACCATATTTGTTGGACTATAAGGCGCATTAAGTGAAACAAAACTGCCGGATCAAACTTTATTCAACTCATTCACAATGACTCAACGTCGTTCAGCTGTAACACATAAAATCGGTTTGAGGTCAGTAAACGCAACCAGAATGAGGCGCACCCGATTATAAGGCTCACTTTCGATTTTTGAGAAAAATGAAAGTATTTTAAGCGCACCTCATAAACTGAAATATACGGTAATACAGAACCTCCTTGGTGTTTCCTCCAAGTAGGTATTTCTGCAGACCCAAAAGAAAGGCGTGTCTTGAAGTGCTGCAGTACTCGAGACCGGTCTCAAGAACACTTTTTGATGGTTCGGTCTTGTCTCGGACTCAACTGCATTTGGTCTCGGTCTTATTGGGGTCTCAGACATTGAGGACTTGGGATTTTATTTCAAGACCACAACTGTGGAAATATCACTAAACTGCCAGAATATTGTCCAGTTTATTAAAATCCTTGGTTTTATTGGATGTAAGCTGTACTGCTTCAAATCCAAGTGATAATGTGACTCTTTGCTAAAGACGTGTTTTTGTTACCACTGTCACGCCACCCCCTTTAACTCGCACGTGTCACTCCCAGTGTGGCCACACTGCATGGTTTACTGCCATTTAGGCGGTTTTCATTCTGATTTTGCTGGGAACTCTGGGAAGATTTTTGTTAGATCATTGCATTTTGCCACATATTGTTAAATTACCTTGACTTGTACTGATGTGCATTCATGTTCAAACAGCAAATATACTGTAACAATATATTGATTGGTCAGATTTTTTTGTGTGTGATGTGGAGGTTTTTAACAGATTTTTGGGCTGGGAAACCTCAACTCTATCTGGTAACGCAAGAAAATGATTGTCTGGGTGTGGCAGAAGATGTCTGCCAAATCATCAGTTATAAAATGTGGCTATTTAAATCACAGAGTACTTGTAACTACTGTACTGTAATGCAACTACAGTATATGGTTATCCTTGGTCGAGTTTGGATTTATGAAGAGTATTTTGCCACTGCAGGTTTTTAAGGCTTTGCATGTGATGAAGCTGCTTCCAGTTTAACAGTTGTGCAATTTTATTGTTGAATCACATGAATAGGTCACTGAATGTCTGATTTCTTTACGTAGTTTTGAAAATTTATAAAAGCTGATACAGTATATTCATTCAAAAGCAAACTTAAAGTTGCAGTATGCTACTTGAATATGATACTTAAACTGGCCTTGGGACAAAGGATGTTACCTTTTAACTTTGAGGATTACCCATAATACCTTGCTTTGTAAGGGTGAATGCAGTACAACAGCTAGCCAATCATCGTTTGCACTTTATAACGCCTATTCTTTAGAAATACTGTACCCCCTTTTGGTCTGCAAACTGCAAACTTTTACAAATCTTCAATCATTTTTACACAAAGGGCTCACAATCATTTAGGTACCTCTGTGTGTACCTCCTTGGGAACGACTGGTTTCTAACTTGGTGTGTAGTGTATATTTATATATTTTTTTTAGGTCAAATGTTTTATTCGGAAAGGGTTTCTTACATATTAGTTTAAATATGAGCGCCCTGATTATTCCTTTGTGCTCATATTAGATGCACCGACAACCTGATGACCAGCTCCAATCTCGCCACAGTCTTCGCTCCGTGTCTGTTGCCACCTCCAAACAAGACAGAAATGTCTGAAGGTCGACTCAAACTCAGAGTTCTGGTGCTGCAAACCTTCTCTGAAAATCCCAGTCTATTTGGTAATGGAGTGATCGCTGTATTTATTTATTTATTTATTTATTTCAAGTTTTCTATAAATGGTAATACTGTACTTGTGTTTCACATCTGTCAGGTGTGATTCCCAAAGACATAATGGACAGTATGAAATTTCTCATTAACTTTCATTTTCTGAAAGATGTAAACGCAAAGAAGGGAAACAGGACGTCAAATGCTTTTAAAGGTAAAATGAAGTTAACCAAAATTTAGGTGAAAATTGTGGTTTCTTATTGCCTTTTTTTATTTTTTTCATACAGCAATTCGATCTGTAAGGACAGTGTCCTGGTTTCAGGGTAGGTCAAAGATCAAACGGGGAAACTCTGAGCCGAGCTGCATGTCCACAGAAGACAAACCGAAGCTGAGGAGAAGCCTCGGCCTGCAGAGTTTCCCCAACATCCAGCTGTTCAGGACATGCACGCTTCATCAAGGTAAATGCAGTGTGAAACAGGAAGCAATTGTATATTCTACAAGAAGGCATGACACAAATGCTTTCAGATCAAGGCTTCAGACCTGCAGCGGCTGTGACGGATGACTTTAACCCTGCACACAACGAGTTGAGCAAGCATCCCGTGCTCACTGCTGTGGAGAAACTAGCAAATTGGAGAAGATGCTCTGCACCATAATTTATCCATTATCTGTTAGCCCTCGTTTGAGAGTCTTTTCATGTTTTTCTTTTTTAATGCAATCCAAAGTGACAAACTTTGTACATTTTTAATAAATGTTTTCCAACAAGATTGCTGGGTTATTTTTTCAATGTTATATTAAAAGGAGTTACTTGGAAATCAAGAATGTTGATTCTGTCATGAGTTTAGGGTGTGTCGAGAGAGAGGGAGCAAAGAAGCATCCATTTATTCTTTCTGGATGGGGATTATAGTTCAAATTGTGAGACTTTACAATAGGCTTAATAAACTGGACGGTATAGCCTGTAAAGGGGCAGAAAATGTAATTTTACATGACGTATATATTTGTAAAGCATGCCAATTTACACTTGACAATGATAAATCTGGGAAAATCTGCTGTTACGTGACACAGATGTCACGAAAGTAGGAAAATATTTCTTGAATCTGCGCAGGAGTTACCGGAAACATACCGGAAATGACGTCCCTTCAGAATAAATCAAACCGTTACGCGTATCGTGAAAAACTGCAAAAAGGCACACGATGCACTACTACTTTTAAGGCTTAACAATACTCGAAATATAAATCTATGGAGTTTTTCCCCCAATTAATGTGCTTAAACGTCTAGATGTTGAGGTAAATTGTTTTACTTTGAAAACCAGTTTTGTTTGTCGCTAGCTTGTAATAGTCGCTAGCTTGATGGAGTAGCAGGTTGCGCGTGCGAGGTAAGGTGAAAAATAAATCTCATTTAAACATTTTGAGCTTTGTAGCAATAGAACTTCATAAAACATTGACATCAAATTAAATTGTTTTTGTAATTTAAGGTGTATTCGGATCATATTTGCCATTTATTGCTATTATTAATCTGCGTTGCGCGTCATCAAAGCTTTACTGCATTTTAAACAGTAACCTTTATTTAAGTGTTACTAGCCACAGCTTCAATGTGTATAATGGGCGCCTGCCTAGATTATAATCAGTTTATCGTTTATTTGGCATGACAGAAGCAGCTGTTTCATGAAATAACACGCACCGCAGCACATCTGTACACTGTGTGCGTTTCAAACCCCGCAGATGACAGAAATGGGATCCTCAGTGCGGTTGTCGTTGTTGGGCCTCCTCCTGTGCCTGCAGGCCGGCAGAGCTCCAGCCCGCAGCCCCCGCACGGCCGACCAGGTGTCGGAGGCCGACATCCAGCGGCTGCTGCACGGCGTCATGGAGCAGCTGGGCATCGCTCGGCCCCGCGTGGAGTATCCCGCACACCAGGCCACGAACATCGTGGGGCCTCAGAGCATCCAGGGTGGGCGGCTTGATTTACTCTATTTATTTACATCCTATATAATTTAGTTTTCCATCCATCGATTGCTTTTTTATTCTTAGAAGTAAAAATAAACAAGTCCTGTACTCGGGTACATGATTTTCAGTCCGATAATTTGGCTTTACACTCAAATTACAGTCATAGGTGCATTTTCATGTTATATCCTGTATAAATAAAGGTTGGAAAAAAGAAAAATCCTGATGCTGAAATGTGCTTGTTTTTGACTGCAGTGCATGTTTCCCTCCACCAGGGGGCGCTCATGAAGGGCTGCAGCACCTCGGTCCGTATGGGAACATCCCCAACATCGTGGCTGAGCTGACAGGAGACAATGTTCCCAAAGACTTCAGTGATGACCACAGCTACCCGGACCCTCCAAACCCCTGTCCGATTGGAAAAACAGGTGGAAACGTCTCGTTCTAAACTTAATTTTCTTATTTTGGCAAAGCAGCAGGGTGTAAATCTGGCGGTTTAGGTCAGAACAGGGCATAATTTATGATTAGCGATGCATGTTTATGTCCTTTCTAACATTCCTCTGTGATCTCTAAATATTACGCTCTGCTCTATTGCCCCCCCCTCCCCCCCCCCCACAGTGGGAGACGGATGTTTGGAAAATGCTCCTGACACAGCTGAGTTCAGCAGAGAGTTTCAGAAACATCAGCACCTGTTTGACCCAGAACACGACTACCCAGCTCTGGCCAAGTGGGTGAGTACAGAGCTGTGCAGGAAGTATGAAATATTCACAACACAGATTCATTTCTTCCTTTTTTGTTCTCCAAATAGCATTTTTTGTTCCAAAACTAAAATCAAATGATAAAACGAGAGAGAAAAAGCTTCGATTTAGCAACAAATTATCACTCATTGTCTGTTTATTTTATTTATAATTGCTTTAATTCAGTTTTTACACCTTGTTTACTAATATTACAATCATTTGAAAACTCTGGGGTTTACTGAAATGTGCTGACTGGACAAGAACAACAAGGCAGATGTGCAGTTGTCCCTATAGAAAACCACTAAAAATAACTTTTTAAGTATTATAACAATAATTTCCAATATAAATGAGGTCATTTGCATTTTCTGTTAGAAATCAGTGAAGGCTCTGAAGCTGAAACTATAACCTAAAAGAGGCAGAACACAGGATTAAGCTAAAACAGGCAAAATGCTAGCTAAAAGCTAAAAGTAGCAAAGGTCAAGTTAGGAGCAGCAAACTAAAAGTAGCAGAATGAACAGCTCTTGATGTATTTCTATGGGGGAAATATTTGTCAAGTTGAATGTTAAAAAACAATAAAAGGTACAAAAATGTCAATTTAAAGCACCCATCTCCTGAAAGAGCTGAATGTTTTTGCTGCAATATGAATGGCTAAACATGTAGAAGTTGTTAGATTGCAAAACCATACATGTGCTGTGCGCACAAAAACAACTCATTGTTTTTGTTTTTATCTTTAAATCTGTTTTTCACTGAGTTTTTGTGTTCTGAAAACATCAGTGGGGCAATTTGTTGTCCGTCCTTTAAGGAGCTGTAAAACTAAAGATATGTGACTTTTTTATTTTTTTACATACAGTAACATTATTTGTTTCTGTGGTTCCTTACAGAACAAAGAGCTTTTGTACCAAAAACTGAAGGGCGGACCAAAAAGAAGAAAAAGGGTATAAAGTTTTTTAAATAACATGGATTGTGCATTAAAAAGTCTAATTGTCACTAAAGGGCTCATATATGCACTGATTTATTTTGGACATATATTAATACTTCAGCTTTTATATATCTCGTGCTTCTGTCCACAGAGTGTCAACCCGTATTTACTGGGACAGAGGCTTGACAATGTGGTCGCCAAGAAATCAGTTCCCCACTACCCTGAGGAAGAGGAGGAGGAAGCACCGACCATCTCAGCTCCCAGCAAACCTACAGTCTGAACTGAAAGTGCCCTCAGTTCTTTACGCTACATCAATGAGACTGAGTCAAATGCAGTGGTTGATTGTGTTATATAAATATATACACTGGCCCAGGTCTTTGTTTGTAATGAGCAACAACGCTGTGATTCTACTTTAGCTTCTGCTTTAGCTTCTGCTTTAGCTTCTGCTTTAGCTTCTGCTTTAGCTTCTGTTTCCAACATGTTGCACGAGAGAACCTGACGTGAAAAAACAACATTTTCTGAAAGAGTGAAACAGCTGCCATCATCATGGGCATCTTTCCTCTAAAGCTAAAGATGACCTACTCATAAAAATGTATATTAAAATGCACATAACATTTTTATTTTTGAACCTCAGAGTAATTTCCAAGAATAATAATTAAAAACAAATCCATTGAGGGAAAATATTTTACATTTCAGCAAGACAAATATAATTCAACTATCTGCTAAATGATGAACTAAGTTTATTGTTGTTTTCAGAATATTCATAACAGATTGTAAATCCTTGAACCCAGATTATGAACCGTGTGTATTTATGCTGTGAACCTGCAGCTGGATTCAGATTTACTGAACGTTCATAAAGTTACGTTAACCAGACATCACTTTCACCATGAAGTTTTTGTGTGCCAACGTTTACACATGCCCGTTAAATCCAAAACTAATTTTCTTTAAATATCTAGAAGCACAAATGTCTTTGTAAAGAACATGATGGTGACCAGTTTCCAGTCCAGCAGCAGCTGGAAGTCTCAGCACCGACTCTTATCTTGTTTACCGCATCCTGTCAAAATGTTTGTGTTCTGTTTTTGTTCCGTGAAGTCAAATAAACGATTTATCTGCATTGACAAACTGCTGTAGTTTTTTATTTATTTATTTTTCTAAGTTCCCAGACTGATAAGGTGAGGATCTGGGTTTGGGGATGGGGGTGGGTGGAGTCTGCTGAAACTCAAGACCTGGTGGAGACATTCCGAGTCACTCCAGAGGACGCAGGACTTCAGGCAGGAACACACCCTGGTAACTCTGACAGAACAGAGTGATGTGGGTTTTGCACGCAGCAGGTAAATCAACTTTCAGATGCACATTTTATTTCCATTAATAAAAAAAGGAGAAAAACGTTTTTTGTTTCATGCGTAATTCGTGCGTAAAAGCTGTGCGTAAAACCCTCTCCATCTGTGACTGACTCCTCTCTTGTTTTCCTTTCAGCATTAAAGATGCAGTCCCCCTCGGTGCTGGTCTTTGCCGCAGTCCTGGCTCTGCTTCACGCCCCCTCGAGCAGCACAGACCCGGGTCCAGTTCAGGCTGCCTTCCCTCACCCGAACAAGTACAACCCGAACGAACCGGAAGGGTGTCTCCTGCCGCCCATTGGTGGGCTTCTCTCCCGTGGAGCAGGTTCTGTAGCTTCAACAGACGAGGTGCTGGAGTCCAGCCAGGAGGCGCTGCTCGTCACGGAGCGTCGGTACCTGAGACTGGACTGGTGCAAGACGCAGCCTCTGAAGCAGAGCATCCAGGAGGAGGGCTGCCTGAGCCGAACCATCATCAACCGCTTCTGCTACGGACAGTGCAACTCCTTCTACATCCCGCGGCACACCTACCAGGACGGGAGCGCGTTCCAGTCCTGCTCGGCCTGCAAACCCAAAACGTTCAGCACCGTCACGTACACGCTGTTCTGTCCGGGTCAGACGCCCAGCACGCGCAGGAAGCGGGTCCAGCGCGTGAAGCAGTGCCGCTGCGCCACCGTGAAAACGGAGTGAAGCCACTTTGGAAATAAAACGGGACTGCGCACAATCAGAAGGATAAATGTGAGGAACTTGACTAAAATGAAATATTGGACAGGGTTGCCACAAATGTAAAAATGTATCACACCAACTACAAAATTTAACATTAAATATTCATTTAACCCCAAGGAGTTGGTCCTTGTTTGCAATAAAAGCCTTCAGAGGTTGATTGACACGTGTTGGAGCCAAAGTTTCTTCCAGTGGGATTACTTCATGACTGATGAAGGAGAAGAAAGACATTCAAGAGGACTGATCTTCTCTGGCCTTTTCCACTGTGTGGAATTTTGATCTATATTACATATATTCTTATTTTTATTGTCCATATATATTCAACTGCAGTTCTTGATTTAATGAATCGTGTATCCTTACAATCTGTAAATAAAATCACAATCAAGAGGTCGTCTTACTGATCCGATCAGTTTTATTTGTGGGGGAAAAAATGTAAAAACCTTCCAAAAGAGTTGGTGCAAAACGTCAATTTTATTTAGGAAATTACACAGTTAAAGGTGCATTTTTATTTAAATTAAAATATTTACATTGAATCTAGCATGTTTTAAAGCTGTTGATAGTGAAAGGGTAAAGGATAAATATATGTGCACGCTGGTTTGGTTTCCTGATCCACTTCCATTCTGGTCCAGCTCTGATAACCATTTCTTTGGGTCGATGCAGAATTTGTCATTTTTAACTCCAGAGCTCCTTAAATTGAAGGCACGACGGCTTCTTTCTGACGTAGTCGCTCTTTCTGTCAGGGGGTAAGTTATTGGAATAAAAGCTCAGTCACGCTCACTAAAGTTCAGTCAATCTAAGCAGCAGATGCAGGTTTGACTATCATTTCCATTGAATTGCAACTTCTGCAGTAAACCGCTCTCACCAGGCTGTTGGGGTTGATCTTTCTCGTCTCCACCTTCATCTCTCCTGTGATCCTCCTCACTGACAGCTGAGCGTCTTTTAGCCTGTCGTTTCAGAACAGTCCATCAAACCAGAGCATTCAGAGAAGCGTATGTCTCACAAGACCATGTTTGTAAAAAATAATAAAAATCTGATGTGAGTACAAGAGAAACTCAGTTTGTTAAAAGTAATATGGTTTTCTTTTAAAATACAGAAACTATCACCGTTTTTCTTTTCCAAACAACTACAGGTAATTGTAAAAGATGTGGTTTGATCGGACATTAAAATACTTCTATAAATAATGTAGCTCTAAAAAAACTACAGCAGATAATCTGATAAAATCTCTAGCAGAGACGAGGACCATTACCCAACAGTCACATGAGGCAGTGGTTGTTGATAAGCTCTTCAGAAATAGATTAACTTAAAAATAATCACTAACAGTATATCGAACAAGGTCAAGCCAGGTCCTCTGGATGAGTTCTTTGTTGAACCTTTTATCTAAAACACTTCAGAGCTTTGACGTCCTTTTCAGGGACACCACCAAGTCACTGGTTCAGGTATGTTGATGACACCTGGGTTTAAATTAAATCTCAGGAAGTCCAACATTTTACTGAGCACATCAACTCTGTAAAATATCAAGTTCACATGAGAAGATGTAAAAAAATGGCAGGTTGGCTTTCTTGGACTGTGAGGTATCAGTGTCTGATAGAGGATATTTGCAAACTGAGGTGTACC
>JARVLU010000179.1:25938198-25950488 GCA_031762415.1 Simpsonichthys santanae | reverse complement strand
AGACAGACAGACAGATAGATAGATAGATAGATAGATAGATAGATAGATAGATAGATAGATAGATAGATAGATAGATAATATAAATGATATACAGTATGTGATATACATGTATATGATATACAGTATGTGATATATATGATATATATGATATATTAAGTCATGTGTGCTTGATTTAAAAAAAAAAAACTTGATTTTTTTTCCCCAGATGACAACATCAGAGGAAGTGTATTCAATGTGTCACACCCTCTCCATGGGATGTTTTCCTGCCTTTTTCTTGTTATTTTCTGCTTGTAACCTTTGTCAGAGAACAAACAAACACATATTTAATTTAATGTGGCTCAGAATAAAGACATTCTTAGTGTTGGTTTGATCTAAAGCACAAAATTCCCTCAATTAGTTGTCTGTGAAATGCTCTAAAATATATTAAAATATTTAAAAAAAAAACAGTCCTGCTGTGATGCTCCTGAGCACGATGTGAGTTGTGATAGAAAGGAGCATTTGAAGGAGTTCCACAAAGAGCAGCTACTGTGTGTTAAGAAAACTTCCTGTTAATATTCAGAGTTTCCACCTGATGCGTGTGCGCGCACACGAACGGGATTTGGAGAGGATATCACGGTGGGACTGAGGGAGGGACCAGAAGTGCGCGTGCTATTTGTTCTCTGTGGGGCTGGCTGGGAGCAGGTAGAGCATCTCTGCAGCCCGCAGCTTCCAGCTCACAGGGAACTCTCTCCAGCCGTGGTCAGTGAGTACCCACTTCTTTCTTCTTCTGACTGAGCACGCGCTCCAGATGAAAAACAAACCGTTTTATGATGAATGAACTGAGGAGTGAAAGTTTTAGGAGTTGCGAGGCGCGCGGCTGACTGGAGATCAGTTTCAGATACAGTGGAGAAATACAGACGAGTTTTTTTTTTTCTTCTTCACTTTTACTGCACTTTCCGGAGCAGATCTTTCAAAATAAACCTTCATATAGCTACAAAGCGGATGAATATACATCACAAACTCTTGCGCACGCATCTTGCGCGCATTGAATTTCCCAGCCAATCCAAGCAGGTTACATTTAAAGGTGCTGCAGGCGCGTGAAAGGCAGACGTGATTTGAGTTGTATTCACTGCGGGCACTCTTCCCCTCCTCTCTCCCCTGAAGCAACAAGAGCATCCGAGTCCTTTTGAGCTGCTGAACATCTGGCAGCATTGTGCGCGGGCGCATCTTCCCGCAGCCTGCAGCTGCCACAGGCTGGGAAAAAAAAAAAAATCACTGTTCGCTTAACATATGAATGAGAGGAAGATACACTGCCCATGCACGCGCACCTTTCTCTCCTGCCGCAGCTCCGTCTCTTATCCTGATGCTCAGTGCACAATGTTAGGTGATTGGAGGTGGGGGGTGTAAAGGGAGACAGCAGTGCATGAAATAAAACATAATGTAAAAAGCATAAAATTCCCATACAGTAATCTTTGTGATGACTGTTTTTTGACTCTGCATTCTTAAAAAGCCCCACGGGAGTTCTTGTTAAAAGTTCAAAATAAACATGATCTTACCTGTTGCAGATAAATGAGTTCCTGTCAGGTGAGCCTGCTGGTCTGAACCCAGATGTTACAAAGCAGCTCATCCACACATCTGGTTTGTAACCCAGCTTTTTGTGCAGAGTCACATGTTGGTGCCGGCTGCAGTTCACGCTATTTAATCGTTGTCAATTCTGCGTTACTCAGCTTTTTTTCATGGAAGTATATAAACTGCAGCAGCTGCAAGCTGTAGCACTTCCAAGTCCAGCTGGATTTGTTTAATATTTCTGCCAAATTAACCATTTTAGAGTGTTAGATTTAAATGTTGTCATGAATAGCTGATATCTTGAAGATGGAGGCGGTTTTAAAATGACAGAATCCATTTTGTCTGCGTGTTCATTCCAATCAGCTCATCCAAACGAGCCACTTCTAACTCCGATACTCCACAGTTCATAAACATTCATGTGAATGGGATTATTTATATCCATACACAATGTTACTTCTGAATTCCAACAGGAATGTGAAGGAGTTCCTGCCAGATGTGACCCCTGGATGCACCAGAAGTGCTACAGCTTGCTGCTGCTGCTGGAGCTTGTTATGCGTGTTAATCACTGTAGGATTACAAATGTTTACAAAATAATGTTTACAAGAAGTATTTTGTGAGATTCTGTCTGTTTTAAGACAACAGTTTGGTCCAGGCTGATTTGGAACCGTTAGCTCATCAGACTCATCTTTCCTTCAACCTGCAGGAAGTGACCTGTGGTGATAATAGAAATTATTTCTATTTTTAGACGCTTGAAAATGACTGAACTATTTTCATTTTTCTTCTCTGTGTGAAGAGGTGAAGTTTCAGGTTACAAGACCCAGCTCAAATGTCTTTCTTTCTTTGGATCCCCTTTCCGTTCCCCCATCCTCACACACTAACACACCCACATCGTACACGTCTGTCTGTTGTGCACACGTGTAAACAGTGTGTGATGGATGTGTGGCACCAGCCAGATGTTGGTGTGTCGATCCATTCAGCAGGTCCTGTTTGTCTTGTCCGCAGTGTCCGTCATGAGTTACTACATGGATCCAGTTTCTTCTTACCCAGCCCTTCACCCCTGTGACCGTCTGGGCGCAACGGTAAGACCTCGCTTATAAATTATCTCTGTCTTCACCTACCACGCAGCTGTGTGTGTGTGTGTGCGTTTGCACACACTTCATTTTGGTGTCATTTTGTGCGTGTGAATGATCAACTTTCATCACTTTATGGCTGCACGCTCTATTGGAACATTCTCTCACCTGTTTCGTCCCCCATCATTGCACTAATAGCATTTATTTTTGAACACGCTGTTCCTCGTGACTTCATTAGGAATGAGGAACCAGAGCTGTTGAACAAGATAGTTGCACAACCGCTCTGCACCGTGCCATTATTTAGCAACTAACATTGTGAATCATGAAACCTGCATGACTTCATCATTTCCACCAAACAATCAAAGTGCACGCAGAGAATCTACACTGACTAAGGCTCTTTCACAGCGGCGCCACCTGCGTGCCGATCGCATCGGTCCGTTTGCAAGAACACCAAGGCTCGTAACGTGGTCCAAATGAGAGAGCCGTTCACAGAGTCAGAGGCAACAGGAGCGGGGGGACATTTGAATTCCTGTCAGGTGAACATTTGAAGGGTGAAGGCCAAGGAGCAGCAAAATAAATGCCTCCATTTGTATGCAGAGCGCTAGCACATTAGGATAATAGACCGAGGTTACATGCAAATGACAACCCCTCCCTGACCTGACAGACAACATGGAAGGATACAGCTCCTGAGACCCTAATTGGCTCAGGTGGTGAGGCTTGCCTTTGAAATTGAGAATACAGTATACCAGGGCTGCTTGGTCAAAAGGTGAAGTCATACCACCTTAGTGCCTGTGTTCTCTTATATTTACATGAATTATAAGACAAAAAGCAGAAGGCCTGATGGGTTTGCTTTTATGTTTGCAATTAAGTCATTCTCTGTCCCAAGTGTGTTTCAAAACCAGTAAGCAGAGGGGTTTGGAACATTGTAGCTACTACTTGTATAATTGCTTGAGATATTTAAAATTTCCAAATACAGTACTTATGTTTTTTAAAATACATTAGAAGAACTTGTGCCCTGGGGCATGAAGTTACTGGGGTGACAATCTCTTCTAAGTTTGAGGCCCAGGTTCAATTCAATTCAGTTTATTAATATAGAGTCAAGTCACAACAGAAGTCGTCTCACGGCACTGAACAAAAACATTTATATATAAAAATAATAAGTTATCTGAGAAGCAGATTGCTTTGAATTCATTCAACCATTACTTAGGCAGGTTAATCCCATTGAGACCTGGCTACAAACAAAGGATGATGACAACAACAACAACAGTAGATTTTCCTTGGACAGTCAACAATAGACAATCATAAGAAAGGCATACAGATTTTTTTTTCAACAAGTTAAAACAAAGAAGTCAAAGTTGCAAAACAGACAGATTATAAGGCAGATGTAGAAAATCTAAAACAGGAACATGTCTGCATTGGTTTTTGCCAGGAGTCCAACAAATTCTTAAAGCCATTTAGAGAAGTCAAGATCGAGAGCTTCAGATCTTTTTGCAAGACATTCCATGAAGCAGGAGTGGAGTAGGAGAAGGCCCTTTGCCAAGCTCAGATCTCACTGATGGAACACTGCAGGTAATCATGTCCTGAGAGCGCATGCTGTAGCTGCACTCATGCAGAGACATGTAGGAGGAGATGTATGAAGGCAGCAGACCAAGAAGTGATTTAAAGATGAAAATGTACCAGTGGAAGAGTCTGCACTATTAAACACTATTGTTTTCAGCTGCTTGATGGCACTTGAGTGATATGGCAAGTTGTTGTATCATGTAGGTAAAAGTGGTTAGTAATGACACAATCGGCTTGCACCTTCTCGCTTGGAGCAACCGTCAAATCAGCTTCATTTTGCTGCAAAGTGCAGCTGCTTTGACCATTAAAGTGCATTTATTACCGTTAAGTAAAAGTTCAACTGAGACACACCTTTACTATAAAGTAGAGCAAACAATTAATTGTTTTTAGGCGTTCATCTTGTTAAATTTCTAAGAGTTCCTCTGTGCGCCACTTCAGCATGTGGGCTTTTGAAATGCAGCTGATCTGACCGTCAAAGTGCATTTATTAAGGAAAAGATTAACTTAGACACACCGTTGCTATAATTTTGAGGAAACAAATTGTTTTGAAGTGTTAATCTTGTTAAATTCGTAAAGTCCTCCCGAGCACGCTCCCAATCGATTTTTGGCACAAAACCAGCTCACATTTCCAGGTTGTCAGCGGTGACACATAACAGATACAACTTATACGGCAAAGCGACCAATTTATGGATTTTTTTTCCACTTTATTAGACATATTTGGACTAATGCGACTTATAGGGCGGTGCAACGTGTATGGTGGAAAATACGGTAACTGCTGCCCAGATATGAACAGACTGAAAAACTCATTCATCCTTGTATCAGGCTTCTCAACGAACAGTGATGATTCACTCTTATTTTAATGTCTCAATGTTTAGTATGTAGGGATAATAAAGATTCTTGAACTTGAACTTGGCGCTCCAAGCAAGAAACTGAAAATGTATTTTGGTCTAATCTTTAAAATGTGCCACTACATTTCACATCTGTTCGGAGGCGACAAACGTAGTGTTTACATTATTGCAGATGTTGCAGAAGAAATTAAAAGTACAATACATCATGATGCAAAGAGCGCATGGAAATCCTTCAGGGTGTGTTGATTAAAAACAACCTGGAGTTGCGTCATATTTTATTATTTTTCAAAATGCACGACGGGGATGATGTTGTTGCTGAACGCATAATCTGAGCCACTCTTTCACTACTGGTTGAACACAGTAACAAACCAGTCACTATTCTACAACCATCGGTGTCAATCAGAGCTAAACTAAAAGTTGCATCCAACCTGAGCACAAGCATGAAGGTCAGTAAGATGCTTCCCCACCTTTCCTGCACCTCCATCAGCTGATAGGAAGCTCCTGCGTGCTCCTTCTGGGCTGCAGAGACACAAGAAGTAAATGTTTGACTCTTTATGGCGTTTAGACCAAAATCCTGCGAAGGGTCAGAGAATTTAAAGGAACACAGTGAGGAGGACCATCGCTTTAAAAACGACAATCACACGTTCATTTATCCAACAATGGAGCCATTCTTTAAGCTGCAACGCTATTCTAACAAAATAAAAATAAATAATTTGGGGTTTTGTGTCAGACTAAAGAAAATTACTAATCACATTCTGAAAAAAATGATGGTTTGGATTTGTTCTGATGTTGCTTTATGGCACTCTTCACTGCAGAAGAGCTCAAGAGAACAAGATTTGTTTTACATTTTCAGCATGAAAATACACAAATGGTGACAGGAGAGAAATGTATTAGAAAAATAACAGTTTCTCTCTTGATATGACTCAAACTGCACAAACAGACAGACCTGAGAAGCTTCAGTGCCTGAAAGTCTGAGGCAGAAGTCAAATCTGCCTGATCCCTATCTTATTGTCTCATCTTTACTCTGAATCCACCCTGTCTGTCTCCACACACACACACACACACACACCACCACCACACACACATACACACACCAAAACCTCTTCAGTATTTCAGCAGTGAGACAATGATGGCAAATATTACTGGATGAGTGCGAGCGAGGATTACAGAAAGTCTTTGGAGCTTCTAGAGTTAAACAACTAAAAGAAATGAAAAGATATGAACAAGAGCTACAAAAAACAAACAAACAGATAACTACACGTATACACAAGTATCACAAATAGAACAATTAAGAGCTGGAGTACTAAAAGAAAATGTATAATTATCAAGAAAGGTACAACAAAACAAAACAAAATGCAAATGACCAAAAACGCCCAGCAACGATGTGAATAAATAATTAAAACGACTCAAAACAGTCACAAAAAATGACCACAGGCAAACAAAAGGGCACCAAAAATAATTGTAACACTCATACAAAGTAACCCAAAATAAAAGACGGAGCAAAAAATAATCTAAATTTTATCCAAAACAACGTGCAAATCTGGGAGTTTTTGTTGTTTTGAAGGATTTTACTCAAATGAGCAAAGATTGCATCACAATCTGTTCTCACGATGAAGCTGTGGATGGATTACAAGGAGGAATATTGGAGGTTAAAAGTGAAACAACAGACTGACTAAAATATTTTTATAGAGAGAAATGTTCCATCAGAACCACACAGAGTCCAAAAAGCTGCTGCCAAAGATGAAAATCTTTACCGGAGTAAAGAGTGAGTAAAACAGTATCATTGCTCTTTGTGCGAGTCCTAGTTGTGTTTGGAAAATATTAAATTAAATCATATTAAATATTGTTATGGATTGTTCTCGAGACAAATCTTTTAACGTTTCAGAACGAGGTGCTCGCAGCTGAAGTCGTTTCTCACCGGCGAGAACGAAAACCTCCATCTTGTCCTTGAAAGGCTGCAGGTGCTCCTCAGGAGAGTCTGAACAGACTTTCTGTACGTTTGTCTCACATTCTGAAAGAAAACAATCAAAGCACAAAACTTAATAAAAATTAATCATTTAGAATAAAGTGATTAAAATAATGCAACAATTAGCCTTGCAATTTGGGAGCCAATAAATAAATAAATACAAGGTGAGATAATTAAATGTATTTTTAAAATAAAAAAAATATTGAAAATGACAATTAATTATTCAATGCCAACATTTAAAAGACACATTTATTTATTTAATGGAACATTTAATTAATTAATTGTGGATTTACTTGTGCATTTAATGATCTAATGATGTATTAAATCATCATTAATTAAATTATACATTTAATTATTTTATGGGACATGTATTGGTACATTTATTTATTTCATCATACATTTATTTATTTATTTAATTTCATGATGCATTTATTTATTTAATTTCATGATGTATTTATTTAATTTCATGATGTATTTTTTAATTTAATTTCATGATGTATTTTTAATTTAATTTCATGATGTAGTTATTTATTTATTTCAGGATATATTTATTTAATAAATTTTATGATATATTTATTTATTTTATTTAATTATGTATTTTTATTTAATTTAATGATGTATTTTTTATTTAATTTCATGATGCAGTTATTTATTTATTTCATGATATATTTATTTATTTATTTCATTTCATATATATATTTATTTAATTTCATGCTGATTTTTATTTAATGTCATGATGTATTTATTTATTTAATGTGACATTTGATTAATTAATTGTGTATTTAATCATTTCATTGTGAATTAAATTACTGTATTTAATTATGTATTAAATAATTAAATTGTACATTTAATTATTTAATGGGACATGTATTGGAGCATTTATTTATTTCATGATGTATTCATTTATTTAATGTCATGATGTATATACAGTATTTAATTTTGTCACATTCCACCATCCACAGATGTTGCTGAGGTTCACAAATTGGGGTTGAGACCTCATAACATCACATTGTGGGTCCTGAAATGACCAGAAAAATAATTTCTATCAACACACCTTTAGTGTGGTTGTAAGAATCAAATAAAAAAACAGCCATAATTTAATAAAAATGTATATAATGTGAGTATAAGCTATTCTTATAAGTTTTTCAGTGATGTTTGTGCAGTTAAGCCAAGAAACACTTGATCATTGCTAATTTGGTGTCAGATGTTCAAAATTTTGGGACTCACAGATCTAACAGACAAGTTAAAAAATGTAACTTTCAATCCATCCATCCATCCATCCATCCATCCATCCATCCATCCATCCATCCATCCATCCATCCATCCATCCATCCATCCATCCTTTTCGGGTCATGGGGGTCACTTGTGCCCACATCCAGCTGTGCGAGACGAGGGGTGTTCAGTTTATGCAAACAGTCTTCTTAGGGCTGTGCATTAAAAGGATGATCTGGGGCTGATCCAGCTCCACCTGCGCCACCCTGGCAGCGTGATCAGAGCAGCTTCCTCTTTCAGATCCGTTTTACTCAGATTCTCTCAAAGATGGCGACGAAGAAACTCCGCTCCCTCGCCGTCGTCCTCTGCCGCTCTGCGTCCAATCAGTGGATCAGAGGAGCCAGTCTGCAGAGCCAGCCATAATAGAGCCGGGCCCTCGGGCCCCCCCTGCCCCGCCGCTCGACCTCCATCTCTCAGATAAGATTACAAAAGAATACTGTTTTCATTTGGCATTTGTGTAAACTGTTGAGACGGGTGTCTCTCAGTGCTTTGTGTGAGAAAACATGTTTTTCTTCTGAGTTTTCTGCCGACAAACGTTTGCTTATTCCAGACCGAAGAGGGTCCGTCACGTAAACACGCTGCTTTTAGATGTGAGGCTGCAGTTACACAAACGACGGTGGTTTGGTTTCATGGTGGGACACGAATGATCTCTTGAAGAGGTTCTGAGGTTTTCATGGCGACTGGCGACCAACCCCCACAGGGACATGAATCCAGCTCCAAAGCAAAACATCTGGCAGTGGCTACACGGTGGGGACCAAACAGCACCAATGAAGTCCACTGCAGGTTCAACACAACATAAAGACGAGAGAGAAACAACAGTTCATCGTGTCATGTGCACGAGGCTGGACCGTGATCATCATCTAATGCCCCTTTTCTATGAGGAACGGTACAGCACGGTTGGACTTGGCTCGGCACAGTCCCAATAATAATAATAAAATAAATTTGATCATGTTAATAATCTGTATTCTTTTTAATTTACCAGAAACTTCAAAATAAATTCTCACCCTGCACTGAAACCTGTTTCAAGGTCTTGCCGCCACCAGCTGATGAGGCGAGTGATGTCATTTGAACCCCGCCCACTAGAACTGTCACTGAAAGCATAATGGGAACACAACTCGTACTTTGCCGAGCCGAGTCAAACCGTGCTGTACCAGTACTAAAGTTACTAATGGAAAAGGGGCATGACAGAGGCATGGAGAGAACTGGCCCGGGTCAAACCGTTTCTTTCACGACGTCGTTTTAAACGCCTTCATGGTCTCGCCGCACGGCCTCTGCTTCAGCTTCTTGCTCTCTCAGGGCGGCAGGTCACTTCCTGTTGGTCGTCTTCAAGTCAAAGAGGATGAGAGGTGAACGGGCGTTTTCAGTCTCTGGTTCCAAACTGTGGACCTGTGGGTCCTGTTCTGGCAGGATCCGCCTCAACTTACTATAGTGCAAATTTTTAGTGTCGGCAACAAAGTGTTTGTTGAACCAGTATGACCAAATGTAAAACCAGTGCAGTGGAGTCGTGAACTTCTGGGTGAAACTGACACTTGAGATCAAGAACATTGAATCTATACACAAAGGGCTTGCCATACCCGACACGATGAAGCAGGTTCTGCAAATGAAATGATTGCGTGAGTTTCCAGAATCATTCCATTGCTAGTTTTCATCAACAGTAACTCTTAGAACGAACAAGCAGCTTCTTTGAAAGCAGTCGCGGCTTGAAGGCTCGTGAAAAACTGAACCACAACAAAAGAGTCCGAACCGGCCAAACGGGGACACGGGGGAGAGCGAACAAAAACAAAAGCAGAGCTTCAAACCAGGCATGGGGGCAGTTCAAACGCACTGAACAAAAGGAAGCTGCGACAGGCGATCTCGATCACGCCGCGGTTTGTGTAGATGGGCCGATAAGACGAAGCAAGCGCTGAGAGGTAAAGAAAACTATCTGCGGTGCAAGTCTGGGGGCCACACGGGTGCCCAGGCGATACGGCCGAGCAGGTTAAGCATCTCTCTGCAGAGATCCAGCAGATACCGGAGGTCTGGAGATTGCGTAAGTAGAACGCTACAGTCTCCCTGCGTTGGCGACGTGGGCACAAAGGCACAACAATGGGAGACCTGATGGGCAGAGGGATTAGAAGCTGGATCTGAAAGGCGCCAAGGCCGGTGTACCAGCAGCAAGTCTCCTGCTAGTCGCTCACTTCACACACACACACACACACACACATGAAACGCACATAAAACCACAACAGCACACGCATAATCGCACACATGCACTGCGAGCATTGTCTTCAGAGCTGACTGGCACACAGAATGGTGAAAGCGCACGGATGGATAAGAAGGACGAGAGGAAATCTTTTGTTTTAGGACTTCAGCTGACGTGGTCACAGGGGCAGGATTTCAGCTGTGAGTGTAAACAGTTTGAACAGTTTCTCAGTGGGGGCCAGAGCGGGGTGGGGTGGGGTGGGGGGGGGGGTGCTAAACTGTGCCGTGGTTTGGTCAGTGGGAGCCTCTTGAGAGCAGTCAAAAGACAAGCACAGAGATACGGTTACTCAGGCTGGCTTTGATTCTTAAACAAAACGACCACGAGCCGAGGCCGCTCCTGGTCAACCTGCGTGCGGAGGTTCCTCTTCTCACGTTTCGAGGGAACATCTGCAACCATCTAACACCACGACTGAAAGAAGGACGGGGTTGGTGCCAGCTTCTTTTTCCACATCAGCGATAACAAGATGTTAAAGTGGCGTCACGTACTTGTCAAATCCTCTTTGAGCTGTTTTAGATCTCTGCTGAGATCATCGAATTTAACTTGCGCCGCCTCAAAGACGTCCTGAGGTTCAGGGAGAGGAAACACACTCTTCTCTGTGCCAGAGTGCTGATGAAATATAAGAAAAATGAACAATCATCAGCTGGAACTAATGTGTAGCTTAATATAAACACTCAAAATTAGATTTATACAATGATGCATGGACTTTTTGTCCATAAACTTGATAGATAACTCTTTATCACTTGTGAAAACAAACCACTAATATGTTTGTGTAAAACAAAACATACACACCTCACCAAATAATAATTATTTTTTTGGACTTTTTATTTTATTACCTTGTCTACGTTGTGCAGGTAGTATGACACAACATAGTCCACCAGGCTGATCCGATTGTCCTAACAGAAAATGCAGACACCAAAGCCAAATTTAAAATCAGCGCAAAGAAAAACCTTAGTTTGCAGGATGACTAGTTTTTTTTTCTTTGTCCACAAAAGTTCTTGAAAGTTGGAAAAACAAAAACAAAACAGTCACTCAGAAATCTCAGTTTGAAGCAAAGAGGTGTAGCAATGAGGTTTACAGGTTGTTTTATGTGTGTGATATTTATTTTTTCATTAGCTAAAGCCTAAACGTTTTTTTTTTTTTTTTTGGTTGTTATTGTTGTTTAGACGTGTAGTTCCTAATTATGGCCAGCAGAGGGCGCGCTAGTCCATTTGAAGCTGTCAAAGAGCGCTCGTGCTTTGTTTCTCTTCCTGTTAAACTTCCGTAAGAAGACCGGGATCACGTCAAGGATAACGCACGGTAAAAAATTAAAAAATAAGTCACAAAATAGCCCTTACAGTAAATATTAATTACTTTAATTGATTTTAACAACTTATACGCTTCTTTTTGTTTAATTCAGAGCGGAACTAATATATATGCACAGTTTTAAGTGTTTGGAAACACTGATGATTTACGCTAATTGCTAACTGTTAGCTCTTGGACAGCAGTTGTTATGAGGGGCGGCTGTGGCTTAGTGATGAGTGGTACATGCTTTAGTTAAAAGCAGTAAAGTAAACAAATATACTGTATACAGTATATATATATCAACCTCTCAATTAAACCTTTTCACACTCAAAAAATAAAACTCATTTGGCTTTAATTATAATAAAGTTAATATTTGTTTTATTGTACATACAAACTATTATAGTTGTTGATTGGTTTTAGTATTAAATTGTCAACTTCTCATAAATATTTATGGTACACTGCTCCTTTGATGTCAGTGTATTCACTAACCTACTACTGTAAAGTTAG
>JARVLU010000179.1:25907612-25919765 GCA_031762415.1 Simpsonichthys santanae | reverse complement strand
AATAACTTTCTAATTTTTCTAACTAATACAATACACTACACATAGAATATGATACAGTACACATCATGCTACTTCAAATTAGTACTACTGCAAATTAGGTGAAACAATCTGACTTATAGGCTGGAAAATACGGTAATTTATGGAAATCTGGCAGATAGAGCACCATTCAGTTAGTGACTTCATTCAGTTACACCTGTTTAGATTTGTTTGCTGTCACCTTTCAGTGCACACATATGGAGAAAACATGGTCAGAAAATGCTGCTTGTTTCCATCAGAATCATCAGTGCTGAGCTGTGATTTTTTTTTTTTTGTTCCTCACAAAAGATGCCAGCAACAGCTTCTGGCTTTGTTTCTGCTGGTCTTTTCCTTCCTGCTGAGTACTGAACAATAAATAAACCAACGACGTCAAAAGCGAAACTGCAAGAATTCAGGTCTGGATCCAAGTACAGACTGAAATCAAACCTCAAACGCTTCAGTCTGTGTCTCTGCTACCAAACCTGTACATCTTTAAAATAAACAATCTAATCATGCGTTGTGGGAGGAACTCATCATCTTTAACTGTAAATGATTAAAGAAGTAGCTGTCAAGCAGTTAACAAAAGCCTGAATAAAGGTTGCAAAGTCACGAAGACCGTTTAAAAACAAACAAACCCTAAAGCAGGAAACTATATCTGCACAATTTTTGTTGTTCATGGTTAAAGCATCTATAAATTAGAAGTTCTAAGCTAAATTTGTAATCGGCTGCCAACTTCCACAGTCCCTTATTTATCAACGGAAATGGCCAAAGTATGAAACAGGTCCATGAGGAGTGGTTTGGAATGGAGAATTCCAACTGTTTTGATGACCTGGCTCGTACTTGTTCTCAGATTTGTTGAATAAAGTATGTAAATGGGCAGATAAAATAAGATTTTTTTCTTCATCTGCTGCCTTTCATTTTATATATAAATATATTTATATATATTGTATATGTTTTTTTTTTCTGTGCAAATTGGTTTTTGTAATTTGTATTTTATTATAAAATGGATGAAATAAAATAAAAATAAAAATAAATAAATAAATATAAATAAAGGTTAGGTTGAAACTGTATCATTTGAATTTTGGAGAGAGTTTTGCAAAAGCCGCGCGTTTGAACACCGAGTTCTCTGATATTTATTCTCAACAGATATCTGACGTTCTTTGTCAGCAGATTCTCTCTTATATTTGCACTTAAATGTCTTCTCCTGGATTATACACGTGTTTGCCATATTTGTTTATCTACACAGACTACAGCCAGTCTAATGGAGGTCAATCACATTTTAAGCCTCTACTTGGTTTTCACTAAATTCAGCTGAGCGCATTGTTTACATTGGGTGCATATCCTTATTTCAGAATCGTATAGAAAAACCTGGAATAAACTTTTTCAAAAAGCATCATTTGATATAGTTTAAGACAACCAGGGCTTAATTTGAGCTGGATCCAGGAACTCTTATTTTGACAGGGTGCATTCCGGTAACTGTTTGCTTGTATGCAGTAACTCAGGTTCTCTAATAATAAATTTATGAACAAATATGACTGCTTTGACTGAATAAAACTTGTATTGGATATGTAAACTGAAAATAATTACATAAACACTGATTTTAAACACAACAGACACTTACGAGCTGCTTAATATCACATACGATCTGCCTCTTCAAGCATTCCCCTTTCTACCCTTCTCCACCCCTACAAGAGTGGTGCCCCCTCCCATACCCCGCGGCGGCCCGCCCACTATTTGCATTCCGGCATTGATCAGTTTACAAACTAAAGCTCTGAGGACAACCTTTTTGATGTTTGATTCATAGTTTACAATGAGTATATTTTAAAATCTGGTACAATTTGTTGAGGCCAAAAGGATGAATCAAATAATTTGCTTCAGATTATTTAAAACAAAACAAAACTGGGAAGATTACAAAATAAAATAAAAAATACAGTTAGAATTGATTAGAAAAGAAAGATATGCTGAAGCTGCTACTAAATGCAACATAAAGCACATTCTCATTTCAGCTGGGTTTGTTTCACACTTTCATTTTATAAACTTGACAATGTGAATGTATTCCTGTCTGCACCGGACAGGGGAGGTGCTTTTTGCACCTTTTTAAAAGCCAGGTGATTGACGTTTGCATTGCAGCAGTGGCTCTTCTAGGCTTATTTGGAGTTTATGTTGTTCTGGAAGCCTTCTACATACCAAGGCGAGGACCCTGGGGGTTTAAATTTAGCCTTTTTAAAGATGATGCTTCCACAGCACATACAGCTCTGCTGGTCTGGCACTAAACAACACCAAGGGCCAGCGTTTTAGCCATGACAGCACAGGATTCGCAACACTTAAACACCATTTTTATAGGGATAAAGTAGCATTTAGGAGGGAAATGCTTAAAACCACAAAGTAATATATTGTTTTCTAAAGCTTAATGTGTCAACAAACCTTTAGACGGGACACTGATTGTTAGATTTTTTTGTTTATTAATGCAAAAGTTTGATTGAAACACCAGCTCCATAAGTTTTAATGAATGTATTAGGCAGCATTATGCTAATTCTGTCCCAAACTAAGATCATCTTATGTTGACAAATGATGTATTTATAGACACTTTGGTTAAAACTTAAAAGTAATTTATGTGCAGTCTCATGCAATATTGTGATATGTTAAATTATCTGTTACTGCTGGGAGTATCTGATGTAAAATATAATGGAGATGAGTGTTTGCCTGGACTGGAATTGAACAGGGAAAACGAGTAAGCCTTCATGTTTTCAGTGGAAGGTATTCAAGTGCATTGAGTTGCACTGTGTTTAAGAAGAGAGGTTGATTTTTTTACTTTTATTAGTTGCCCACCAGGTGCAATGTGGCAGAGCCAGGGGGCTGCCAATGGTGCCTTGGCCTGGAACAGAGGGTAGTTCCAAGTCTCCTGCTTTGCTCTGCAATGGAGGACAGTTAGTTTAGGTTGAAGATGCATAGTTAATTATCACTTTCTGGATGTTTCAATTAAATTCCTTTCAGTTGATAAGTAGAGGACAGCTGCACCAAGCAGTCCGAAGGTGTCTTGAACGAATCGTTGTATCATCAGTAGCAGTATGCAGAATTTATTATAATTGCAAAGTTTGTCTCTTTGTGCGAGGTACTGGCCTCAGATGAACCTCCCTCAGCTTGATCCAAATAGAATGTGAACGTTTCCCTCTGTCTTGACTGAGCAGGCCACAGCGGCAGAGCAGCAGTGTGCTCATTGGCTGCTCCGGCTCTCTCCAGTCATCAGTATGGAAGGACAGTGAGGCTGCTGCCATCACCGTCATTTATAGAGCTCTGATTCAAGTTTGCCAGAACCCAACATTGAAATGTCTCCTTCATGCTTTGAAAAGGTAAATAAGAAGGGAGGGGGTGACCTCGCTCAGGCAAACGGTAGACTACTTTATAAAACAGCTAATTCGCTCACATATGAGCGAATTAGCATGAATATGTGTCCATCTTTTAAGATTAAGTTGTTTTTTGGGGGCAAATGTTGAGAATGAATATCTTACCTGTTGTAGATAGACCTTTAACCTGAATTTGGAGTTAAATTCTGTCCAGGTTTATGTGCTAACGGCTTGTGGGAGTGGAGGTAAGATCAAAGTGGATCTCTGACATCGTTAAAAAAAAATCCAGCCACAAAAATATCCATACAATTTATGCTTCACTATTTCTTAAAACTTTACACAGCTGTTAATTTTGCAACAAGTGGTTATTTTGGCAGAAATGTATTATTTCTGATAAAAGAGCCACAGGCTACAACAAAAACACCACAACTAGCTGCTGTTGCTATTTGTTCTTGTAAATATTTTTAGGAAACAAACACGTAATGCAAATTCATTTAATTGAATTTATTTGAATCGAGATGTGTCTTGCTGTTTATCCTACTAGCTAGATATTTATGTTTTGTCATTTGTGCTGTTCCAGTCAGTCAATGTGGAAAGGGATGCGCATGTACTGTCCGTAAAGCTGGCTAAATAAACTATGATGGCAAGAAAAGACACTGTGGATGCTTTGGAGCGGGGATTCTTCAAATCAAGTTGTTCAAAGAGTTATTTAGAGAACAAAAATTCATACAGAATCTCACTCTTTGAGACCTGAACTGTTGCTTTAAGTTTGTGTGATCTCGTCTGTACACTTTAAATGGTGCAGAACTGGTTGTGTAATCTTTATAAAACATGGAGAAGAGGAAGCTTTGAGTTTCCATTCAACCACAAGTCTTATGTAAGGTCATCTCCTTATAAAGCTGCAACAAGAACTCATTAAATCTACAAGTTACCCACAGGTTTACTCAGTCAATGTGACGCATTGGGCCTTGACTGTTAATAAACCATGGTTTTGCTCTTCTACAACTCAGATGAATGTTTAAGGAAGTTAGTTTCAGCAGGAAAGATTACCCTTGATGTTCATGGAGGGGTGTACACTACAGTGCAAAGAATATTAATTACATTAGTTGACCAACAGATGAGGGAAAAGGTACAACTGATCATACCGTTTGCAGTTCGAGTCTCCTTCGATCAACCTGCTTCATTTCAGTTTTGCAATATATTACAAGTAAATTAAAGCTCAGCATTGTTTCTGCTTCTGATGAATCCACAGTCAAATTCCTGAGAATTATCCTTTTCAGCCCGTTACTGGCTGCTGGTGTCTGGGATTCTCTTAAAAATAATTTATTCTATGTCAAAGCTTGAACAGTGCTGGTAGTTTGGTCATATTTCTTTTTGCTTAATTAAAAGTTGTTTTTCTTCTTAGGTAGGTGTGGAGTAGTAAGAAGTCATCAATATCTTACCTGCAGTAGAAGGCAGTCAGAACAGTTTTATTGTAAATAATTGATGAGAGTTTGTTCAGGGGGGTCATGTTGGTAGTAACTCAGGCAAAAGTGCTTTCAAAAGCTAATTTCTTCTGAAAACAGTTCAATTGCAGTCTGTGATTGTTTTACAAACAGCTATTCAACTTTAGCCAGTGCCCAGTTGGCTTTTACGCAGTCAGTTTTTCATGTATTGAGCTAAATTTGATGTGGTAATGGCCAAGAGTCTACACTAATGGCTCACATTTGAGATGCTGCATGATGTGATTTACAAGGTTTGACCAAAACAGCAAGAACTAGAGAAATTGCATTTCCTGCAAAAATGCAGTGTGAATGCTGATTGCTGAAGAACCTGCTGAAAAACAGCTGAAATTAGCTAAAACATGCTGAAATATACAAGTAGCTGAATTGGAAGAACAAGCCTAACTTAGCAGAAGAAGCAGAAAGAGCACTTGCTGATTTTGGTTTAAAATGGAAAAAATGAGCACAAATCTTTGCTAAAAAAAGCTAAAATTAGCAAAAAAAAAGCTGAAAAGTCAGAAATAAGCTTAAACTATTGGAATGAAGTGGAAGGAGCTGAAAAGATCTCCAAAAAAAGAGAATTAGCTGAAAAAGCTAAACTTAGTATAAAATAGCTAAATAGTAGTTGAAATAGCAGGAAAAAAACATAACCTAGTAGAAATATGCTGAAAGGAGCATAACAAGCTAAAATTAGCATAAAGAAGTTAATTAGGTTGAAAATAGTAGAAATTAGTATTACCACGAAAAACTTGAATTTATCTGAAAACAGCTAAAGTTAACTAAAACTGCTAAAAAAAAAAGGTAGCAGAAAAGGCAGAACAAGCTTAAATTAGCAGAAGAAAGTACAAAGAACGTTTGTCCAATTAGGCTGAAAGAAACAGCTCAAAAAAGTGGAAATTGTCTGAAAAAAGCCGTATTAAAAAACAGCTGAAAAGTAGCTAACAAAGCCAGAAGATGCTTAAATTACCAGATGGAAGTATAGAGAGAGCACATTTTTGCTGAACTAGACTGAAAAAAGTTGAAATGATCGAGTGCAAAATATGTAGGATTAGCTGAAAAAGCTAAAATGAGCATAAAACAGCTAAATGGTAGCTGAAATAGCGCGTAAAGCTGTAACTTGCAGAAATAAGCTGAAAGGAGCATAACAAGCTGAAATTAGTAGAAAGAAATTAAAGAAGCACAGCAATTTTGTAGTTAGCAGAAATAATCTGAAAGGAGCACAAAACAGCAGACAAAACAGCTGGAAAAAAACAGCTGAAAGTGCCTGAAAAAAGTTGACAATTTTGCACAAGGAAGCAGAAAGAAGCAGAATCAGAACAAAATGTGAAAGGTGCAGTATAGGTTGTAAACAGATCTAAAGATTTGAAGGATCTAAAATGAGCTCAGTTCATTTGCTATGAGGAAAAAAAGTGGCAGAAAAGGCTAAATGTTTAAAAAAAGCTAAAGTTGCACCAAAACCAAATTGATTGTCCTGAAATGGCTGAATGTTTTGATTTATGATTTGTTGAACTAGCACAAAAAATGTGGAACGAGAAAGGTGACAAATATGTACAGAAGAAAAATGGATCACAGTGGTGTGAATACTTCATGTGTTCACACTATTAGTCTCTTCTCCACATCATTTAGTTTAACATTTAGGCTCTTACAGGCAATATGCATTCCCCATCTACAGATTTTCAGTAAGCCCAATGACTTCTTGGAACGCCTAATGTTAGATTGTTATAGCCCCAGGGGCTGTAATGAAGGCATCTTGTGCTGTACCAGGAAGTGAGGGTTCACTTTTTGCAGACTGCTACAGATTTATTTTAAACACCTAACTGAAACACACATCTAGTATTTTATTAAAAAGTTTTCATCAAGTGAAATGTGCGCTGAAGAAGCAGTTCTTGCCTGATCATCTGTCCTCTGAGGCATTAACGGCGACACAGCGCCAACGACACGGAATGAGAATCAGTGCAGGAGAAAAACAAGTCAGCCTCCAGTTTACTTCAGGTCCTAACTTCACCTGATCTCTTCCCTCTGATACCTTTTAGAATTAAATGATCCTCACTCTGTGTATTATCTGTCTCATGTCACAGGAGAAAACTTTTTAAAAGCACCACAGCTCTATCTCTCAAGATGCTCTCTGCCACCATGTTTATTTCCACTTAGGCGACCGTGCACGCACAGGGCCTCCATCATTTGAAGCTGCTTTGAAAAGATATGCATGCAGACCAAGCCAAGAAGATTCAATTTGTTATGAGTACGTCATATAAATCTTGAGACTGTGAGACAATTTATATATACTGTATATTGATTATGGAAACCCAAGAAAAATAATGTAAACTTACATAAAATAAATCTCAAGGCTTAAATTGATAAAAGTGTTAGAATGCCGTACTTTGAAATACTCTCTAGGGTTTACTGTGTTTGGACGATATTGATCTCTGATTTCTTCAATTCAAACGTTGTTTCCCAAAAGTTTCCCCGTGAACTTTTAAAGTGGACGTGATACAATTTTGTTGGATTTTCTTTGGACTTTGGCTGCTTCATCTGTGATTTTCAGTCCTTGCACCTGACCATGCAATACTGTGTGTTGTTTCATCATTTTCTTACACCAGATAAAAAGTATCTGAATATGATGTCTTCAGGAATCAAGAAGCAAAATATTTCAAGACCTGACAGAACCAAAAACATGATAAACCTTCTGTTTGTCTGGATGAGCAGTTTTCAGCTTATAGAACTTTGGAGATAAAATACAGTAACACTTTACAATAATGTACCGGTACACAAAATTTAATTAACTACCTGTACTAGGGAACACCTCGGGAATGAATCAGGAACAGATCAGGAGCTAATGGGTAGTTAACCAGTACTTACTGGGGAACACACAGCCAATCCTTATTAGTGGACTACTGGATAGTTACCTGGGAAATAAAGAGGAACTAATCAGGAACTAATGCGTAGTTACCATGGAAACCAAAGAGAAACGAATCAGGAACTAATGGGTAGTTAACCAGTACTTACTGGGGAACACACAGCCAAGCCTTGTTAGGGGACTGGCTAGTTACCTGGGAAATGAAGAGGAAATAATCGAGGTTATTAAGGTCAGGTAGTGATTAAGTAATGATTAGTTACTCAATAATTGGTATGATGCTTCACTACATCAGTGAATAAAATAATAGCCAGGCAATGGTTTGGTATTCACTAAGTGATAGTCAGACATAGTAAAGATGACAATAGTACAAGATTATGAAATTGATAATGTCTTTCATTAATAGTTTTACAAAAGAGAAAAAAAAAAAAACCCAATAAAATCACTAACCACTAGGAAACAGGTTTTTGACACTTTGGAGCTGTGACCTCACTGGTGCAGTGTTTATTCAGAACCCACATGGAGAATTTCTCCTCTGTTTTTGTGGTAACAAGCCAGTAGTCCCCTAATACGGCTTGGCTGTGTGTTCCCCAGTAAGTACCCAGTTCCTGAGGCGTTCCCTAGTAGTTAATCAAATTATGTGTATCTTATTATAAAGTGCTACTTGAAATACTATTATCTGTGTAAACACAACACTGGTTGTAGGTGTACATCTAGTGATTGCTTTCTGAAAGTTTCATTAAAATCCATCCAGCGGTTTGAAAGATTTTGATAACAGAGTTGGTTCCAACAGTTGACGTCAAAGTTTAAAACAAATCTAGTGTGATCAGTTAGTGCTCAAAGTTTAAGGATCAGTTTTGGCTACCACCACACCAAATTTTAGCTCAACATCTGTACGGTTGGCTGAGTTATACACATTTTTGCTGCTTGCTGTGGTGGCCATCTTGCATTGGAGTAAATCCAGAAGGTATTGAGTTGTCAACTCTGCGATTGCTTTTTCAACTTTTAATCTGTTCCGTGGATCATACGATATTTTGCTGACTATATACACAAATGAATCACACACCTAACTCATGCAGGCATTAGCATGATTGCACCTTCTTCATCTTTACCGGTGGACGATAATCTCAAGAAAGTCTGTCTTCATGGAAGAAAAATATAAGGTTAGTTTAAACATTTACATGTTACTGTACCAGAAACATCCATCCATCCATCCATTCGGCTTGTTCCAAAGTCGGGTCTCGGGGGCAGCAGCTTCATCAGGGAGGCCCAGACATCTCGTTCCGTAGCCACCTCTTTCTGCTCTTCTGGGACTCCAAGGCGTTCCCAGACCAACTGAGAGACGTAGTCTCTCCAGCGTGTCCTGGGTCTCCTCCCAGTCAAACATGCCCGAAGCACCTGCCTAGGCAGGCGCCCAGGGATCATTCTTACCAGATGTCCGAACCACCTCAACTGGCTCTTTTCTATGCGGAGGAGCAACGGTTCTACTTTGAGTCTCTTCTGGATAACTGAACTTCTCACCCTGTCTCCAAGGGAGAGTCCAGCTGTGGTGGAATCTCATTTCAACCGCCTGTATCCGCAGTCTCATTCTTTCGGAGTTTGTGAGCATAGGTGAGGGTAGGAACATAGACCAATTGGTAAACAGAGAGCTTTGCCTTACAGCTAAGCTCCCTCTTCACCACAACGGACCGGAACAGAGTCCACAATACTGCAGACGCTGCACCAATCCATCTGTCAATCTCACGCTCCATTCTTCCCTCACTCCTGAACAAAACCTCGAGATACTTGAACTCCTCCACTTGAGGTAGAACCTCACCCTCGACCAGAAGACAGCAGTCCACCCTTTTCCTACTGTAAAGGGTGGACTGCTGTAACAAAACACTACGATCTTACTTTAGGCACAACATCCAGCGTATCAGGTAGAAGTTCTCACACGCTGTATCTGCTCCATCCTCCATGTTGTTGGAGAAGCTTCACTTAAAAACACACAGCTCAAGCCGTACTTAGCACCCTGCCTGACATTTATGAGAAACACGACCCCTGAGCAGTCGGACTCGTTTAAACAGACTTCACTCTTAGTGTGAACAACTTTCAGGAATTTGTTCATTTTCCTTTTTTTATTCCCACGTTTTGCACATTTTTCATCAAAGCCCAACCGACGTTTCTCTCCACCGTTGCGAAGCATGTGGGTCAAAATGGCAGCGCTGAGGGACCCAGCAGATTCACCTTTTCTCAAGTTCACGTTGGTGGCAGCGGCGGCTGAATTGTAGGAGTTTATCTGGCACGCAGTAGCATCAGGAGAGTTCTCGGGTTTCGGTTGGTGGATGCATCAGGTCACACACAGACACACACACATATGCACACAGCTGTTGCTGTCACACACACAGGCTGGCTGTTCAGCAAAAGGGAGGAAACGGGGAAAAAAAATACAGCGTGAGAAATTCTTGGAGGTCTGTTCGAGATATCTCATTCAAAATTCCAGTACGGGAAAATCTCATCACTTGGACGAATATCTGCTTTTTATTCTTGCTGTTCTTTGTTACTGACGTTAGCATGCAGACATGTTGGAGCTGCTGGATCCTGAGGACGAGTGGGAGAGGACGGGGTCAAGTTCCCTCTCTACACTTGGAAGTTGACTCAAACATCCACCCAACCCTCACTTACCTCCTCCTGCTGCAGGCGAGGACCCTATACATAGTAATGAAGCTGCTTTTTATCTGTCTAGCTGTCTAGCAGATGGTCACCCCGCTGCCGCGAGGATCGCTTTGCTTCAGATTCACCAGATTCTCTGGATAAGAATCAAGCCAGGACCGCAGAGACAGAAACTGTCTGAATCTGTTGACTGAAGGTTCACATGGACCATTTATAAGAACCCTGCATGCAAACCCTTAAACGTCTTCTCTTTTCTGTTTGAGAATAAAAGTTAATTTATCCTAGCTGCTGTTCTTCTATTGTCCTTGCGCCTCAATGTCCAAATGACAGGATGTTATTCCTAAAGAATAAATAATACTTATACAGTGCTTTACTATCTTATCAAGATACTCAAAGCTCTTTACAACACAATCTTTGCCCTCATTTACCCATTCATACAGCACTCTACTGGATTTCTACAAAGACTAATCAGTGCTTTATCACATTCATACACTGATGGGACACACATCAGAGACAATGAGAGGTTCAATGTCTTGCCCAGGGACACTTCGGCACATGACTGCTGGTGGACTCGAGCCCCCAACTCTTGCATTGGAGGACGACTGCCCCAATAAGAAATGGTCCTTATAATGCTAGAATGTTAAAGCTGCCTGGCTTCCAGTAATATTTTCACTTTGCGCCACACGTAGCCAAGAAGATAGGTAGGTGATAACGTCGCTGAACCCTGCTGGGGTCATAAGGCCACTGGAATGTCAAACAGCTGAAGAGAAAGAGGTTTATTTGGTTTTAATGAAGTGCCAAGTCTTTGGTCGTCCTGTGGTTGTATTGAGTTTCTCTTTCTGGATCCTGAAACAACAAACTGGAGGCCCAGTTCCAGCATCACAGTTACCCCCACTGTGCTTCACTTTAACTCTGCAAGACGAGTTGATTTGTGCTGCAGCACAATACTGTATTGAAACCAGAACTTTTTCTCATGGGCGTATGTTTTTACTTATTTGTAAATATTCTGAAATGTACCTGCTGCCGTTCAAAGTTGCCAGTTTTGTTGTCTGTAGAATGATTTTAAAGTGGTAGCTCCGATCTTTTGAAGCAGACTTCAGTAGAAAGGTTTTGAACAATTAATATCCAACCTGTTGTAGATACAGTAGCTCTTTGAACGGCACCATGTTGGATGAATAAAGTTTAATTCAGAGCAGGTTGATGAGCTAACAGCTAGCCAAGATTGTAGCATATATAACAGCTCCGGTATCAAAACTTTAACAGACATTTTTGTAAATGCTATTTTATAAGCATTGCTGTCAATTTCAAATAATGATTTACATGGAGTTAAATATAGTTTTTACTGAGTGGGAGCAGTAGCTAGTCGTGGTTCTTTGAGTTCAGCCTGGGAAGTTAATTATATCACAGATCATTGGGGGGTCCTGGCTGTAGCTTATGTTTAAATCAAGACATGAAATATTTATCTGAGTTTATGTGAAAGGGACAGGCACAAGTTCAAGTTGTGTTTATTTGTCATATGCAAGGTTAACACAGGGTTAACAATGCAATGAAATGCTTAGCATTAGAAGAACCAATTTGACTTGCTAAAAAAAAAAAATCAAAGAACAAATATTTGTACAAGAAACACTAATGCATGCAATAAGGATACAAAAATTAAGAACCAAAAATTGAAAAAGTAATTATATTTACAACGGCCTCAAGAGAGATTGTAAACAACATGGTAGAATATAACAGTTCAACAGGATTGAATTTGAATGAACAAGTATTTCATGGTAGTAACATAAGCTCAAATGCATATACTGTGTGT
>JARVLU010000179.1:25866631-25883109 GCA_031762415.1 Simpsonichthys santanae | reverse complement strand
CTCTTTTGATCAGTTAAAGTAAAATAAAAATATTTAAAATGCTCATAGAACAGTGGATCTGCTGCTGAATAAAACTAATTTCCTTGAAGTAGTTAATTTATTTAAAAATATATTGTACTTTTGTGTTTACTGTGGGAGTTTTAAGTAAAATGCTTAATTTTAGAACCAACTCTTCATGCAGTGAAGATATTTACGACCTTTTCTGTTTATCTTGCATCTGCTTTTAATAAAGAGTTGCAACCACACTCCAAATTTAGTTTCAGGGTAATCAGCAGGTAACAATATGAAATCTTTATTCTTATTTTCTCTGTGTTGTCAACACATATGTAGTATATAGCAACATCCATGGTGTGTAACATTCTCAACCATCAAAAAACTTTCTTGCTGTTTATGTAAATTTAAGAAATGCTGTGTTTTATTTACAGTACATCAGTTTACATCTAAAAAGGCTGCAGTTCACTCAGACTGCAAAAGCATAAAACAATCTGGATCTAGATAACTAGTTTATAATTTTTGTTTCTGTTCACTGTAGTCCTTTCCTGCCCCCTATTTAAAAGTCAAGTCATTTTTTTGTAATTTCCATCACATGTGGTACATGAAGTGGGATGAATTTATGCATGCAGGGTCTCAGTTACACCCAAAAATAGCTAAATACAAGTATAAAAAGAAACTTTAAACAAGGATCTATGATATACACTAAGATATAAGCTAAAACAAATGTAACATGGTACGCTAAAAGATCTGATATCTACTAAGCACCAACAATGTAAAACAATATGTCGTAGCAACAGCAGCCCGAACACGAGTCTGTGGTGAGCAGATAGGTATGAATGAATACATGTGATAATCAGCAGCATGAGATCAGCAGCATGGATAATCAGCAGCATTAAAAGGGAATTTGAGATAATAAGTGTTTATTATTTGGAATTAGTGATGGTGCACATATTGGGCAACATACAAAAAATAAAAGTTGCTTTTGCCAAACCTGCAACTTCAATTTAACTGGATTTGTATAAACATTAGATCTAAACAGATTATTTTGATGGTTAAGCATGTTTTCCTGAACAGGAAAACGTTTTTTTCCTGCTTGCTCAAAACGAAGACGGATACTTTTCCCTCCTGCTTTGCTCTTTGTCTTGTGATTCCTCAGAACATCTCACTACATATCCTCCAAATTGTAAATTATTGATCTGGTCAACTGGTTTCTCAACGCAACTGGTAAAATTTCCTCGACGAGAAGACAGGCCGAAGGAGAGCCCTCATGCTCTGAAGAGACACTCACAGCTGGATATACTATGGATTCCTGGGGCCAGTGGAAGATGGTGTCTGCATTGTCTGTTGAGAACGTAGAAGACGTGTACAAAGTACATAATTGGATTTATGATAACCATATTTCTGTTTTTGGTGTTGGCGGGTATCGGGCATATTGACAAATTCGGAAGACGTCGGCATACAAGGCTGTCTGCCTTGTATGAAGGAATGTACCGAGCGGTAAGCTCTCAGACTTAGAAGCTGCATGAACTGAGCTGTAAGCTGAACGTGATTTCTGAGACTCACAGGCCACTTGCAGCTCCTGGGACTCACTGGTGGGAAGGAATCAACCTTGGAGAAGGCTACAAGCTCGGTCCGGCAGTGTGACCACAAAATTTGGCTGTTTGGGATCGCCAGTGAGACGTACCAGCAGAACTTTGAAGGCAAACATGGAAATTCAAGTAGAGTCATATGGACCCAAAATAACTGTATCTGAATTTGACTTCCCCACTCGGCCTTGAACTGGCCAGCTATCTCAAACTTCTCCTGGTTGTTTATGTGAACAAGAAGCTCTGCTCCCCCCTCCCCCCTACATCGCTCCCCTCCCTAGGACATCTATGGATCTGTGTCAGAGTTGAGCTGGCTGATAGACACTGTGCCATATTTATCAGGACTATGGAACTTTCTGCCAGTGTCCACGGACAACTCACTGCCCTAGTTGGCCTCCTCGTGCATAAATTATTATGTCATCAGTATGTTGTTGTTTCATGTGCTGAGGTAATTTTTTTTTCAACTTTCACACTATTCTGTCTAGGACATAGTGCAAGATTTTATTTTACTTATGGTATTTATTTTTTTACTTATACTCCTCCTGTTTCCTTTTCCTTATCTGAAAAAAAAAAAAAAAAGAGCTGCGCCTCTTGAGGCCAGCGGCCTCAGTCACCTCCGTCTCCCCATGCCTGTTTGTTGTGTTTCTCTCGGACGGGCTGTACTGAAATGTAATTTTGTTGCACTTCAGTGCAATGACAATAAAGCTGATTCTGATTATTTTTAAAGGATTGGTTGGTTCCTTTCAGATGATCTTCTTCTCCATCAGTGTATATCTGTTGTCTAGAGTCTCTAGCTTTAATTTTTAATGTTGCGTGACTTTCTTTAGTCCAAACTAATCTTTTAGATCAAAAAGTCAAGGCAGCTTTGGGGCAGAAACATGTTTTATCTTTAAAGTCAATAAGCCTTAAAGGTATTTTAAAATTGCATGTAAACTGCCTAACTTCTAACATAGTTCCTTTTAATGTTTTAGAACCATTTAGAGTTTTTTCTCTTGCATTAGATAAACCAGGAATCTGTATTTCACACAGCTCCTCTTAAAGGAAACCAGTTTTCTTCGAACTCCTGTGCGCAGCGTCTGAAGGCATTTTCATCACTCCTGTCTGCACCGCTTCTCTGCCTCATCATTTTCCTCTCACTCTGTCTCCCTGCTGCAGAGTGTCCCATCAGAAGTCTGATCACACACCTCGCCTCTTTTGTGCTGCTGTGGTTATCACAGAATGATAATCCACTGGGGCTGAAGCTGTTCAGCAAAATTAACGAGCGCCTCTTTCTTCCAAAGAGAATGACGTCCATGCTAATTAAGAGTGGGCGAACGCTCCGGTCGGGCGGGGTAGCCCAGGTCTTAGAGATGATCAAGGAGGGCATGTAGGTCTAAACAGCTGCTTTCTGCTACATTTTGCAGCTCACTTAAATCAAAGAGACATAATTCCATGTCTGTTGTGACAAGCTGCAGATATCAGGCCTCCAGGATGGTGGTAAAGTCAGATGCAGCATCACTGTTTTGCATTTCTTTGCTTGGTCCAAATGTGTCATTTTCTAATGTCAGTATCGGTTTGCTTTGTCACAGACAGGCCTTACTGAGCTGTAAACACATGTTAGTCTGCTCCCTTGCAAATACACATGAGAGCTGATGGAAATCTACTGTGACACAGTTCTCTGAGCTGAACGTAGTTCATAACATAATCAGAATGAAACTAGCGTTCCTTGAAGGAATGCATATCGCCTGCCATAATCCATGCCAAAGACTTTTGACGCGCAAAAACAGGAACAAACTCTCGGGGATCATCGAGATGTGCAGCAGTGTTGGCGTAGCCCTACAGAACCTCACTGACCTACACAAGGTGAGGTCATTGAACAAGGCCAGGGTAATTCTGGCAGATCCTGATCACCCACTCCATGGTGAGTTCAGGTTGCTTCCATCTGGATGCAGGTATCTGCTGCCTAGATGTATGACCAACAGACTTGATAACTTATTCATTCCTGTAGTGATCAGGCTTCTCAACAAACAGTGATGATTTCGATCCATCCTTTATCTTTCGCTAGTCTCTCCAGCGTGTCCTGGGTCTTCCCCAGGGTCTCCTCCCAGTCGGACATGCCTGAAGCACCTCCCTAGGGAGACGCCCAGGGAGCATCCTTACCAGATCCCCGAACCACCTCAACTGGCTCTTCTTGACGTGGAGGAGCAGCGGTTCTACTCTTGAGTCTCTCCCGGATAACTGAACTTCTCACCTTATCTCTAAGGGAGAGTCCAGCTACCCTGCAGAGGAAACATTTCAACCGCCTGTATCCGTGATCTCATTAGTATCTCTATTAGTATTAGTAATTAGTAATATCAGTGATGATTTACTGTTGTTTTAATGTTGCAATGTCTTGTCTAGTATGGATGTTTTGTGTGCATACTGAATGTAAAACAAATTGCCCCTTGGGGATAATAAAGATTCTTGAACTTGAACGTAAAACACTTGGACTGAGATGGGGAAGTTTTTGTCTGAGAGTTTCATCAAAATCTAGTGGTTCTTGAGCTATTTTGCTGTAACACAGCCTATAATATGATTTCCCAACATTCACGTCAGCAGGTGATGATTATTGTGGAATTTGAAAACCAACACAAATCCTTCTGGAAATAAATTGTATAAAACAAGCTGACTTTATCCACCTCTTTATCTCTGAATGCTTTTATTTTTTTTAAATCTGTAGACTGAGAGGACATGTTGTGAGATGAACCATTAAAGACATCTGACTGTCTCCCCCTCCAGATCCGTGATGACAACAAGAGGCAGCACCCTTGCCTTGTGGATTTCACCAAACTGCCTGAAACTGAAAGGAACTACAATGTGCAGATGTCCAGCGAAACACTCAAGTATGGCCGCCCTGCTGGTTAAACTGGGAACATTACATTTTCTGTGAAAAGCATAGTGAATGCTGGGAGATGAAGGACTTTACTTAAATTTGTTGAAGAAGCTGAAACAGAATTATTGCTAAAAGATACAAAATACTAGCTAAAGGCTCAAAGCCAAAAGTAGCTATGTTAGCTAAAAACTAAATGCAGCAAAATGCTAAATAAAATGTAAAATTGTAATAAAAAAAAAAGCTAAAGACTATACAGTATGTAACAAAAGAGTAGCTAAAGGTTAAATGTAGCATTTGGCTAGCTACAAATTAAAAAATGAAATGGTTACCTAAATTCTAAAAGTAGCAAAATGGTATCTAAAAGTTTAAGGCAGCAAAAAGCTTGATAAAAGTGAAAGTTAGATTAATGCCAGCTAAAAGCAGCAGCTAATTGACTGAAAGCCAAAAGTAGCAGAATAGCATCTAAAAATAGCAAAAAGATAGCACAAAGTGGCAAAATGATAGATTAAAGCGAAGTAGCAAAATACCAGCTTAAAGCTAAAATAACACAAGAAGACAAAAATAGAGCAAGTACGCTGTAACAGACTTGAAAGACATAAATGTTTATTTAAAGAATTGAAGAGATTCTAATGTATTTGTACTGGGAAAATATATGCAAACAAAGTTAATCAATGAAAAATTATAAAACTTACAAAAACCAAAAGTCCCATCTCATAAATAAAATGAACGTTTTGATAGACGAATAGCTAAAATAGAAAGCATGATGCAAAAGTAGATGCAAAAAAACAAACAGAAAAACAATGATGTGAATGCTGAATTGGCATTCTTACTGTAATTTAATTACTCGTGTATTGAACTGCTGTGGCAGCTCCCTGCTAAATGCTGAGCTACACCAGATTAGGACTAAGATTCAAGCAGTGCTCGTGATGACTTTCACCTCCGGGGGAAGTTCCAGTATTGATTTCTTTGAGGTATTGGCTCCAGAAACTATTTGAGTCATCTAACTGAGTCATCTTTCTATTAAAGCATTTGGCTCAATGAAGCAATCGCCTCGTCCAGTGAGCTCCTGTTGGAGCGAGCAGTTTGACCCTTAAATACAATTTTCCCCAAACGCCATGTTCACAACAGCCTGAGTGCAGTTCAGTGTTTTGAGGTTCATAAAAATATGAGCTGTGTTTAAAAATACAAGAGTCTGTAGATTATTTAGGAGGAAGATGAAACATCTTTCATATTTGTTTTTCTCTTTTCTTCTCAGGACCTTGTTGGCGCTCGGCTGCCATGTTGCCCAGATTAATGTTCATGCTGAAGATGATCTTAAGAAAATCAAATTACCTAAAGAGTATGGCATCTTTCTACCAGTTCTGCATGGAAAAGACCCACCCACAGCATGCCTCTTAAAATCAGTTACCTCTTTTTTTATGATGCAGTTTTATTTGTTGCATCACCCCACCTATGATCTTGTGCTTTCTTCATCCTGTTGTGTTGATTTGTCCGCAGCTACTTGATGTCTAACGGATACAAGCCTGCGCCACTAGAACTCTCTGATGTGAAACTGACTGCGGGTCAAGAAGTTCTAGTTGATAAACTGGCTGAAAACGCACACAACGTTTGGGCCAAAGACAGAATAAAACAAGGATGGACCTATGGTATCCAGCAGGTAAAACCGCACTGCTAACATTTTAGATAATTTGTTTGTTTTTCTTATTTTTTCATTTTTCTCATTTTCTTGTCCAAAAGTGACTGAAAGCTGAATGAGTAGGTCATAAACTGGATTGTTCTGTTGTGCCAGGATTTGAAGAGCAGGCGTAATCCTCGCCTGGTGCCATATGCTTTACTGGACGAACGCACTAAGAAGTCTAACAGAGACAGTCTGAGAGAAGCCATTAGGACCATCGTTGGATATGGATATGAAATCGATCCTCCAGACCAGGAGGGTAACGTTCTGTTATATTACATATGAAAATATCTAAATAATTGGACCCACAGTATAAATAAAACTAACTAGAAGCTGGCATCTATTGATCTGAAAACATGACTTCCTCTTCTGAATGCATAGGCGTTGCAACAATTGTATGTTGAGATGTGTGCCCCTCCCTCCCCATTTAAAAAAAATATTCATTTATTCCCCCCACCCCCCACACACATACACACACACACACATTTACCATGACTTATTAGTTCACCCAGCACTGTTTCTATTTTTTCGTGTACAAATCCATTCCGCTTGATTAATAGGAGAAAACTCAAAACGTTACAAATCCACTCCGGGTTTTCCTGGTTACCTACAACAACCACACACCGCATGCAGTGCTTCCTTCGATCATCTGATTGGCAGGGCGCTCACGGGGGAGGTGGGGGGGACACCTCTGTTTTGCGTGCTAGTTTATCGCCACTTTAGTGATGGGCAGTTGTTGACGGGGGTGGGAGGTTATGGTTAACTTATGATGTGTGAAAGAAGCAGAATGCTACGGTCTGTAGCATGTTTGCTAATGCGTCTTTATTGTGCGCTGCTAGCTTAGCGCTACGTTAGTTCTGGCAGTTTTTGACGCAGAGTTTGCGGGGTGGGTTGTGAAAAACTGAGTGTTCACACAGGGAGAGCTGTTGGTCAGGCTACTTCTTGTTGCTCTCTAAAATAGTTATTGATTCAAGTGTTTACTTATGTAGGTAAATATAGATGTTTAACAACCCGTTAAAATACATCAGAATTTAGGAAATACCATCTACTTTCAAAATGTCAACCACCAGCAGTATGCCCCCCCCCCCCCCCCACACACACACTCACACACACATTACAAATGCTTCTGATGCCAGTGTCTGAATGTTATTTACAATTATGGGTCTGCTACAGCACGGAACAAGGCATTAAGTCCTACTGATTGTTTGATCAGTCATTTCATTTAAAAGCACTTGGAAATATCTGCACATAAATTATGTATGCATCATATTGGGTCTCTCTCTTTTTTATTTTTTTGGCTCAAGTTGTGCATGCATTAGATGGCCAGAGCATCGAGACCATCCGCTTCTTCCGTGTGGAGCAAACATACGCCGTGAAGACAGGGAAGTGGTATTTTGAGTTTGAGGTCCTAACTGGAGGGGACATGAGGGTTGGCTGGGCCAGACCGGGATGCAGACCCGACGTGGAGCTGGGTGCAGATGACCAGGCCTACGTCTTTGATGGATACAGGGTAAACTGCGTGTGTCATTTATTTTAAAGGTCACTGCATGTTCTAGAAAGCAAATTAACAACAAACTTTAGACGGGAGCTCAGTGTTTTTTCTCTCTCAAGGGTCGACGAATGCACGCCGGCAGCCGCTACTTTGGGCAGCCTTGGAAAAAGGGTGACGTGGTTGGTTGCATGATCAATATGGAGGACAAATCCATGATTTTCACCCTGAACGGAGAGATCCTGATCACCAACAAGGGTTCAGAGCTTTGCTTCGCCGACTTTGAAACAGAGGATGGTGAGTGAGGCCTTCAGACTCAAGTCAGCCTAAATATTAGTGTGAATGCTAATTTAGCTTTTGGCTACTGTTTGGTTCAATTTAGCATTAAGATACAATTAAGCTAATTCTTATTACAGTTTAAGCAATTGTTTGGTTAATTTTAGCTTTTGGCTACATGTGTGCTAACTTTTGCTGCAGTTTTGCTCAATTGTTCTTTTAGCAAAAGTTTTAATTTTAGATTTTTGCTACAGTCATTTTTTTTTTCCTTTTTAGCCAACATAGCGCTAATATTAGTTTTTAGCAACTGTTTGCTCACTTTAGCTTTTAGCTACTGTTTTGATGATTTGACCATCTGTTCAGCATATCTTAAAAATTCACAAGAGACATGCACTCCGCGTTCATACTTCTTTGCTCTAGTTCTTTTATCTATTTTGTTTTTTAATAATATTTCCAGAATTATCATAGATTTAATTTAGCAAAACCAACAAAACACTAAAATAACAGGTTTTAAGCATGTTGTCCTTTTTATCTTTAAGCTCTACAGTGTCTTTTTCTTATTTGCATAATTTAAGACTCGTTAAATCTTTTTGTGTGCACAGAGGAGTAATGATGCCTTTTCAGTGAACTGTGAACCATCAAACCCACTAATTCCATCCCCTCCTTCAGGTTTTATCCCAGTCTGCAGCCTCGGCATGTCCCAGATCGGCCACATGAACCTGGGCAAAGACGCGAGCACCTTTAAGTTCTACACCATGTGTGGTCTTCAGGAGGGTTTTGAACCCTTTGCTGTCAACATGAACCGAGAAATCACAATGTGGTTCAGCAAGCGCTTGCCCACATTTTTCAACGTACCTCAGGACCACATGCACATTGAGGTAGAGAAGTGGAGCCTTTTCTGATTTAGTCACGTGCAAAAAAAGACTCTTATTTACTGAGTGGTGGTGAATGAGTAACCGATGTCCATGAAAACAATTATTTTAAGGATTTCTTTTTTGTTATTAGGTGACACGGATCGATGGAACTGTTGACAACCCACCCTGCCTGAAGGTCACTCATAAGACATTTGGAACCCAGAACAGCAACAATGACATGGTTTACTGCAGGCTGAGCATGCCGGTGGAGTTTTACTCTGCAGACAGGCTACTGGACGAGTCACTAAAACTCAGGTGAGCAGAACAATCTTCATGGAGCTTCATTATCACATGTCAATCACCACCTACATTATTAAGTTCACAAACAACAGTCATTGCTATCAAGTTTTCATTCTTGCAGCCATCCTCCAAAAGAAGATGGAAGTATTGACTACGGGACCATCCATACTGTAAAGAAACATTACCAGCCTACGTGACGTACCGCACTTATTCGCTGCTCCTTGTACGCCAACAACAACCTTTCTGTGTGTATTTTTACACCTGCAGTACTACCACTCAGTGAGAGTGTTTGCCGGACAGGACCCTGCCTCTGTGTGGGTGGGCTGGGTCACACCTGATTACCATTACTACAGCAAGAACTTCGGTCTCAGCAAGACTCAGACCGTCACCGTCACCCTGGGAGACGAGAGGGGCCGGGTCCACGAGAGGCAAGCTGCTGGCTTTATTTAATATCCAGTGCTTATATGAGATCAGGGAATTCAATAACGCACAGTGTTTTCAGTGCAATCTTTTTTTTTTTATATTAAACTCCCCTATTTACATTTAATTGCTTTTCTGATTTCTCACAGCTATACTGAGTTTAGATGTTTTTTTTTAAAGCAGGGTTGAACCAGGAGCTGCTGATGCGTGTTAGAATGTGTGAATTATGATTAATGCACTCAACTTTTGTACAGAAGCACAAAAACTAAATATGTGCTTACCCTTTGTACAGTGAATATGACTGATGAGCATTTCCATACAAATGCAGGTTTAACGATTAGATTAGTCATTTCCTCCATGTTAAATCTGTTGCATCTGTTTTATACGTTCATATTTATTATTATTGTTGAATTAATTAGATTTTATGTTGATTTTTGGTCAGATTTACTCAGTGTGAGTCAAAAAATAAATACTGTAAATAAAGAAATTGTGTTTATGATCCAGAAACCATACATTCTTAATAACTGATTGAAAAACTCTGATTGAGCTGAGCATTCATCCCTAAAGGAAGAATCTTGGCACCAAAAGTAAACCTATGAATTGTTTTAATCTATTCATACAAATTATATTTCATAATCGCAAATAAAATGATTAAACTTATTGTGTTCAAGAAAAATAAAATAAAATAAATAAAAACAAGCTTTCCAAGAAAATTTTCACTGTTTACATTTGTTAAGTTTTTAGCAGGTTTATCTCTTTCAAACCTTTATTTAGTAAAAGGAAGAAAAAAAATATATATATATACACACAAACAGGGGAGTAATAGCACAGAGGTTAGAGTGGGTGGGCCTGTGACTGGAGGGTCGCCGTTCAACTCCACAGACAACATCAAAATGTGTGTGAAAAAGGTGAAAACCCCACACCTGCCTTCACCCTCATATGCCCTACCCTGGACTCATGAGCAAGGCCCCTACCCACCCCACCCCCACAGCTGCTCCCTGGGCACCTTAGATGACAACCCTCTGCTTCACATGTGTGTGCTCACATGTGCAATGGGAAAAATGCAGAGACCGAATTTCCCCATTGGGGTTTAATACGGTACAATAAAAATATATTAGACTGACTTAAAAGAAAGGTCCACTGCTGCGTCTGTTTTATATGTACATGACAGTTTGACTTTTTATTTATTTATTTTCCCCAGAACTCGCTGCACAATGACAGTATTATAAGTTGCATTGGTTTGTGAGGTGATCAGACCAATAAATTAGAAACGCATGTGCTCAGCTCTTGTTCTGGTCGTTTTGCTGCAGCGTTCAGAGGAGTAACTGCTACATGGTGTGCGCGGCTGACGCCGTCAGCCCGTCCTCCTCTGGCCATTCCAACTCAGACCTGGAAATCGGCTGTCTGATCGACCTGGCCACGGGCTTCGTCTCCTTCACGGCCAACGGCACCGAATTGCCCACAGCCTATCAGGTAAAAGAGGAGTCCGGAGTTTCGCAATCAGATACGCAGGCACATATGCTGAGACATAAACTTGTCTATGACTAAACATTTTCCTCATGTGGTAAATGTAATATGTTCGGACGATTTGATTCTGCTGCAGTCGATCAAATGCACATATCTGTGGTGTAGTTTCGGTTTCCTGCTCTGCTGAGCTCGAGTATTAAGACATCAAAAACGTGACAAGATGTTGGAATGATGCGGCAAGAAGCTGCTTCTGCTTCATCATTCTTCTTTCTAATGTTCTTTGCTTCATAACGTGGTTTAGTGTTTTTTCTTTTAAAACAATCTTTTAAAAAAAAAGCTAAATTTGGAGAATGGCATCTTTTTCCATTACAGCTTATGCTGCTTAGTCTGTGATGGTTATGAATGAATCAAGTTTAACCCAGATTAATTTAGATTTTAAATGAATTTTGACATTAAATTTTGAAATTCAACATCGTCGCAGATGTTTTATTATCTTTCATGTGTGCTAGAGTAAATGTATTGAACTCAACATGCATGTGGATATTTTTTCTTTCCAGGTGGAGCCGAACACCAAGCTCTTTCCAGCTGTTTTTGCACGCCCCACCAGCTCAAACCTCTTCCAGTTTGAATTTGTCAAGATCAAGGTTTGGTTCTCTTTTTTTCCACTCAATCTTTATTTATGCAGGTTAATCCCATTGAGCCTCGGGGACTCATTTACAAGAGAGACCTGACCTTCATCGTCCCTTCAGTTTGTTTCAATTTTAGTTTTATAATACTGCATGTAAAGAGTGCGAACATCCAGAAGTTCTTTGCGAGTGTTCATGAAGTTTGGGTGTTTCAGATATGGGTTAAAAAGGCACTAAATGTATGAAAGCTTATTTTGTATTACAGCAGTAATGTTTGGCTTTGCTCAGTGATTCTGCAAAAGATCTCACTGAACAACTATTTTTAGTGTATATTTGTTAAAATATGTATTTAATAAATTGCAGCGTCATCGGTGATGCTCCTACAATAATACATTTTCTTTTTTAAAACATTTTTGACTGTAACCCCCCTGCCTTATCCCAGGATGCCATGCCGCTGTCGTCTGCCATCTTCAGAAGCGAGCAGAGGAACCCGGTTCCTCAGTGTCCACCGAGACTGGATGTGCAGACCATCGTGGCCGTGCTCTGGAGTCGAATGCCGAACACCTTCCTGAATGTGGAGACGGCTCGGGTCAGCGAAAGGCACGGCTGGGTGGTCCAGTGTCTGGAGCCCCTGCAGATGATGGCTGTGCACATACCTGAAGAGAACAGGTAGCAAAACAAAACACGTCAAGGTGTTGATGATCACTGTAGCAACAGAGGTGTCCTGTATTATTATTATTATTATTATTATTTTAATGCTGAATCATGGTGAGGTTATCACCAGATGTCTGGAAAGTGCTTAGTAACATATTTGAACAATTTACACATTTGAATGGTTTTCTACAGGTGCCTCCTTTTATCTTAAATCATCTACATATTGAGTGAACCTTGTGTTTGTTTATATAAAATTGTTATTTACACATTTTAGTCTAACTCAGTGAGAAAAATATGGTATAACCAATTATGTACATAATGCAAAGAGGCACAGTAGACATAGGCGGTTTGTCATGCTATTTTTCTGTGATTGATCTCCAAAGATGAATTCTTTTTCAAGTTGCATTAAGTTGTTTTATTCATGAACCAATCAAGTTGACCAAGTCCTGCCACGGTGTGTTCCTTCATGCGTACAGTCAGCACTGTTGGACCAGCGTAGTGACAGCATTTCTGTGTGTGCTACCTTAACGTTACACGCATTTACCAACCAACTCAGTTCCGGGACTTCCTTTATTGCCGATTGATTTAAGCCAAACAAAAAACAAAAAAAATCAACATTCCCTTTACCTCATGGAGACTTCAAAATGTTGAAAATCCTTACGAACACTGCTTTTTTCTAGAATTATCTTCATCCACTCACAGAAAATGACATGTAATGCTGTAGTGTCTATGCCAGGCCTGTATGTGGCGCTGTAACGCTGCCACAAACCTACAGGAAACAAGGCGACGAGGACGTACATAATGCTTGCACTCTGGATACTTCAAGACATCCTCAGATTAGAGCTGTTATTTCTAACACTGGCCCAAAGCCCGGCTCGACCTGAATTCAGGATGGGGCAGACCATAATAATTTGCTGAATGGACGGGTCAAGTCGGTGTCAGGCATGGCTGATGATGCAATTATATGGCAACATGGCTTGCCATACAATCATCAGTCGCACGCAGCCATTTGTTCACGCGCTGACCAGCCTTGAAATAGGAACAAAAAAAAAGAAAAGTTCAGTTTCAGATGCGACTGCCAGGCAGTGATTCATCAAAGCCCAAATGGACGTTCAGCCGCTGCACTCAGCTAACGACCCAGACAGGTGAGATCCCAAGACATCCTGCAGAAATGTCAGAGCAGGGTCCGTGTCTGAATAATGCAGAATGTAGGCAGAAGAAGGGATTTAATGCTCTTTGACGACCGTGAAAAGACAAACACCCCCTCAGCTCAGATCTTCTGCCCTCTTTATTCAGCCACATGCATCCGCCGACCGTTAATTACTAAATAAGCAGTCAAAGCTTAATTTAAAATGTTGGGAGGGTTTCGGGTTCAGACCTGCAATTAATGTTAATTCGTCAAGCCGGGTTCGGAAATGATGGCTACGAGCTGGGGCTGGGTCAGGACAGAATTTTTGGGCCTGAATGCAACTCTTTCTCAGATCGTAGTATTTGTTATTGTATTTTAGCTGTCTACACAAAAATCCAAAAGTGTTGGTCCCAGATTTTTAAAATCTTTTTACTGTTACTTTAGGAGACCTAAAAAGCTATTCTTGAGGAAACACATCTTAAAAAAAAAAATTAAACTTGCTGTGTGAACGGTCTCATGGTAGTGAATCAACTCTCCATCCTGCCCTGGTCATTTCTGCCACACAGTCGAGAAAGAAGCGTTTCAGACCTGATGGGAGGCGCTTGCCTCAGATGCTCTCAGGCGTGTAAGTGCAGGACATTAACTCCCAGGTGAACTCGCCTCCCCCTTTTACGAGTCCGTCCCTTTCTTCAATCTCAGCACCGTCTGCCTTTAAAAACCCCGCTCCATATTAACTTTCCTCTTCCTGCAACAGGGCCAGTTTGTTTTTTTCCACCTTCCCATGACCTGGAAATGATCATACGTCTGCAAACACAACTTAGCAGTCCCGTCAATTCATACTGAAGAGAGAACGAACAAGTAGGATACAATGAGAGAACAAAGGCACATCCGGTGTCTTGAGTTATTTGTTTTGTGTGTCCCTTTGAGACAATAGATCACACAGCAAGAATGGGCTTCTGGTGTCATCATGGTTTACAAAGACCTGCCGAAAATCTCACATTTACAACGTTTTGATGTCATAATTATTGTTTATTCAAATTTTTGACACTCCCATCTCCATTTTTCTGCATCATTCCTTCAGGTGTTTGGACATCCTAGAGTTATCAGAGCATGAGGACCTGAGGAAATTTCACTACCACACTCTGAAGTTGTACAGTGCGCTCTGTGCTCTGGGAAACAACCGTGTCGCTCACGCTCTCTGCAGCCATTTAGACCAGTCGCAGCTCCTCTACACCATCGACAACCAGTACCTGTCAGGCATGCTCAGAGAGGGCTTCTACAATGTCCTCATCAGGTGAGTTGTCTTCTTTTTCTTCGCTGATCATGTTGTTTTGGATTGTTTTATTTGTATTTAAATACCTAAGCGGTTCATGTTAGACGTAGAAATAACGGGAACGGGAAAGATGATGCATGTTGCCAGTAAACGATGATACATGGTGCTGTCGGTGAAACGAAAGGAAAGTCAAAAATGTTACAAGAATTAAATGGGTTGAGCTGACATGCGAGGGAAAGAAAAGCTCGGTCAGGTTTTATTAATCGGATCCATGTCTGTCAGCGTCTGCTTCAGAGCCATTAACTGCCAAAGTGATGGAGCGATACACAAACTCAACATTCACCGCTGTCCAATAAATCATAACAATGTGTTTGTGTTGCCAGCTCATAGTCATGGCAACTGAATCACTGTTTCTTTTTTTTTTAATGTACTATTGTTTCAAGCATTAGGAAAAAGAAAAAAGATGAGACAAAAATGAGTAAATTTGAATTGTATGGCAGCAACACATCTCAAAAATGCTGGCAGGTGGAAACAAAAGCTGTAAAAGTGTCAAGGATAAGAAGCACCTGGGGGAGAGATTTGCAGCTCAGTACAGGTCAGTGTGAAAACTGCATTTTGAAAAGGCTGAATCTATGAGAAGTAGAGAAGTTTACCGGTCTGCATAAATTGTCTAGAAACAGTGGAACAATTTCAGGACAATATTTCTCAGTGGATAATTGATGGATGGATTTGATAAAATAAAATAAAAATAAAAATCTGCTCAAAGGACAAGGTAGAAAGTCAAAATCTTCCATCCCTCAGGAGGAGCCACTGCATTAAAACAGGTCTGATTCTGTTCTGGTCATACTGGACTGAGGAACACTGCCACAGATCACTGTCTGGAAACACAGATCACCATTCCATCCATAAATGCTGGTTAAAGCTCTATCAAACAAACAAGAAGCCATACGTGAACATCATAAAGAAACACTGTTGTCGTCTTCTCTGGACTGAAGCGCGTTTGTTTAAATTGGACTGAGACAAATTGGAAAATGCTCTGTGGTTGAACCAATGGAGATTTAAAACTATTTTTGGAAACCACAGATGCTGCATCCTCCATAACCTGGAGCTTGCCTCCGATGGTATGGGGGTGCATTAGTGCCTATGGCATGGGCAGCCTACACATCTGGAAAGGCACCATCAATGCAGAAAATTATTTATTTACCTTTATTTAACCAGCAAATCCCACTGAGATCTAACTAACCAGTAAGCCATTGTGCTGCCAGAAGAATAAAAATGTAAACAGGTTTTGAAACAATATGCTCTAATTCAGATGTAGACTTTTTCAGGTGCGGCATTGCATATTTCAGCAAGACGATGCTAAACAACATAGTGCATCCACTGCAACAGCAGATGTAGAAGAGTCCAGGTGCTGGTCTGCCTGCAGTCCAAACCTGTCACCAAATTAAAACACGTGACCCAGCGTGAAACATAAAATCCAGCAAAGATGACCCAAAACTGTTGAACCACTAGAATCCTACAACAGACAAGAAAGGGACAACATTCCCCTCCAGAAACACCAACCTTTATGAAACGGGCGTTGAACAGTACTTTTTATTGGGTGAATTTTTATGAAGCCTTCACTTTATTGTGATCCATTTTTCTTCTGTACGCTTTTCAGCTTCTTTCTCGTTCCACAATTTTTGTGCCATTTCAACAAATCACAAATCAAAACGTTCAGCTCTTTCAGGGGAAAGGTGCAACTTTAGTTTTTTGAAATATTTAGCCTTTTCTGACATTTTCTTTCCTCCAAGAAAATGAATTGAGTTCATTTTCCATCCTTCAAATCTTTAGATGTGTTTACAACCTTTTACTGCTCCTTTCACATTTTGTTCTGCTTCAGCT
>JARVLU010000179.1:25811966-25829543 GCA_031762415.1 Simpsonichthys santanae | reverse complement strand
GTGGGGGGAGACGGTGTGCTGCCCAGAGACACCACGATGTATGCAGTGACCTGGGATCGAACCTGGGACTTTCGGGTCCCGAGCCGGCTGCCCTGCCTCTACAAGATTAAAAATATACTTTTTTTTTTCAGATGTTTGGTGTATAAATGAAACATAACAGCTACTGTTTTAATTCACTTGACTTTATTCTTTAGAATGACTTTTTTTGTGTGTGCAAATTATTGTTTTGTAGTGTATTTGACATGTAAAACAACTTACAATTGTCCCCTTCCTTAAAAACAACAAAACTAAATTGTACACATCGTCTCTATCATGCGTAAAACTGTGACATTTAACAAATGGACTTTACATCACAGCAGCCTTTATTCATTAACTGGAATGGGTCTTTAAATTGTTAAAGTAAAACAGGGTTTTTGACAATAATTACTAATTATTGTCAAAAACAATATTATCGTTTATCGCAATAATTTCTGAGACAATTAATCGTTCAGCAAAATTGATTATTGTGACAGGCCCAGCTGCAGCTGTTTCTTTTATTTTTTTAATTTTCCCAAGTTCAACCTCAAGTAGCTCGTTTCCTGCAGGTCATAGAGGTGGTCCTGCCCATGCTGTGCAACTACCTGTCCTATTGGTGGGAGAAAGGTCCGGAGAACTCACCTCCTGATACCGACTGCTGCACCACGGTGACTTCTGAACACCTCAGCATCATTCTGGGAAATATTCTCAAGATCCTCAACAACAACCTCGGCATTGAGGACGCCCCCTGGATGAAGAGGATCGCAGGTAAACCTGTCAAGCCTCTAAGTGAGATTGTTAGCATAAAGATAAGTACTGCACACCTGTAGCATAAAGCCCCCCCCCCCCCCAAAAAAAAAAAACAGCAGTACAATTATGAATCATTTTATACATGATAAGCTAGTTGATCATAATTGTGTTTTTATATGTCAAATATTAAATATCTAACATTCCAACTACATTTATTTAGATCTGTTGCATATTTTTTTGTTAGACCCAATTATTTATTGCATTATGATTTTTTTTATAGTTTTTTTTTTTCTCATTCTTCACTTGTATTTGTGGGAAAATTGGATGTAGTGTAGATTATATTTTTAACATCTGCTTTAATATCTGTTCCTTGAAAGTAATAGTTTACAATTTATTTTGAGAAAAGACAATAAATAAATAAATTTCTGTCTACAAAAATGTCTAAAAACTGTGGTTGGAATGGAGCAAAATAATACAAATGTTTGGTATTTTGGGAGATACCTCTGACCTTTCCAGTGCTGGTCGCTTTTATTTATTATTATTTTCTGCCATATTAAAGATAAAACAACTAAATATAAGATCAACCAGAATGTGTAACCATTCCACAGACACTAAGGCTGCTAAATCCCAATAAAGCTCAACACAGTGAGGGACAAATAACTTTGTTTTAAATAATTATTGTATATTGAAAGGGTATTTAAATATATTTGATCATTGATATTTCAGCTGATATTCTCCAGACACATTTAAATAAAATTAAAGAATTTAAAATGTAAAATATCTTCTGTTGGGATTTAATACTGAGAGCATCAGTATGTCAGGACTTTAATGTTTCCCGTCTCTGTCACCAGTCTACTCTCAGCCAATCATCTGCAAAGCAGGAGCTGGTTTGTTGAGATCCCACTTCCTGCCAACGCTGAAGAAACTAAAGAAGAAGACGGTGAAGGTGAGCTCTGAAACTCTACTGTTGCAAACATCCATCCCACAAGTTCTGCACCACCTTCACCAGAGAGCCTGTGGAGTAATAATATGATGTGGTGTGACAATGAACAGATTCTTTTGTTTTTGTGCTCAGGTGGTGTCTGAGGAGGAGCTGCTGAAGGCCGACAGCAAAGGTGACAATCAGGAGGCCGAACTGCTCATCCTGGATGAGTTTGCCATTCTCTGCAGGGATCTCTACGCTTTTTACCCCATGCTCATCCGTTACGTGGACAACAACAGGTAGAATATATGCATTTCACACACCTCTGTGTTTTTTTGCTCAGTGAAACTCAGGATAAAATTGTTTGTCCGCTACAGGTCCAGGTGGCTGAAGGAGCCGAACGCAGACTCCACCGAGCTCTTCAGGATGGTGGCTGAGATCTTCATCCTCTGGTGCAAGTCAAACGTACGTCTCACTGCTCAGTCTGACTCAATGACTGTTGTGTTAGCAGATCTGACTGAATTTCTTGTTTTGTGTTCCGGTGTAGAACTTCAAGCGTGAGGAGCAAAACTTTGTGATCCAGAACGAGATCAACAATCTGGGCTTCTTAACCGGGGAGGGCAAGACAAAGATGTCCAAGGTGAAGATGTGAACATGACATGTTTTAGTGATTCTTCTTTTAGGAATTTTGTAAAATGTATTTATTAACTTTAGATGTTGTGTAAAAGGTGCTTTCACAAAAACAAACAGTTCGTTATACTTTTAGGGTTCCTGGAAGATCCTGTCTGCTCTGGTTGAACCATGTTGAAGTTCAGAACTGCAGCTTTATTTTTATTTTCATGTGCCGATTGATTGATTGATTGATTGATTAAAATGAGTCCATCTTGGAGGGCTTTGGAACTTCACAGATCTTTTATAAAAAGAACGAGGGATGCACGATATTATCGGCATGGTATCGTATCGGCCAACATTAGCGATAAAGTTAAATATCGAACCTAGACCATTCCATCAAAATAACTCACTGATCTAATAGCTTCTGTTTTAAGTTCATTTTTAATTTAAGAAGCTGTCAAGTATTAATGCACTACTACTTATGCACTTTTCACTTGTCGCTTGTGAACAGGTGGAGTTTAGATTTGAAAAAAATTACAAATTAGCACTGTTCGAGCATCGTCATTGTGTTAGAGAGAATAAATATCATGAATAAATTTGACATTAAACATAATCCAAGTTGAAGTGTTACATCATTTTCAGCCCTTTTTGGCATCTGCATTTGGTAGCAGGCCAACAATGTAGTATTTTAATTCCACAGCAGAGAAAGATATGTAGTCTGTGTAAGTAGGTCTAGAGAAAAAAAATATCGGTAGAGGTATCGGTTATCGGCCAAATATGTTTTAACATATTGGCATATTGGATATCAACCAAAAATCCAATATCATGCATCCCTAAAAAGAACAAAAAGAGCTTATTGGTTGAAATATTGTTCCCAAAACTAATGTAGCTTCAACGCCTACAGCTCTCCTGGTTCTAACCACTGAGCATTTTGTGTGTCTGTAGTCCGGTGGGGATCAAGAGAGGAAACACAAACGCCGCCGTGGAGAATATTACTCCATTCAGACGTCTTTGATTGTAGCGGCCCTCAAGAAGCTGCTGCCTATCGGCCTGAACATGTGCACCCCAGGAGACCAGGAGCTCATCTCTCTGGCCAAGATACGCTACAGTCTGGTGAGCTGAAGTCAAAAATGCTCGGTCACTTTCACCATGCCACACCACTTTATTTATAAAACACTTAAAAACAGCAACAAAAACAAGCAAGCAAAAAACACAGCAAAAGATAAATAGATCCAAATATGTAAAGAGAAGAAACTAAATCACTAAAATTATAAAACACTCAGAAGTTAAATCAACTTGCACCGGATCGAAAGCCAGGGAACAAAACTGTTTTTAAACAAGACTTAAAAACAGTGAGAGAAGGAGCCTGCCTGACATGCAGTGGTAACTCATTCCACAGTTTATGACCTGCAACAGAGAAGGCCCCGTCACCTCTGAGCTTGAACCGAGTGCCTGGAACCAATAGAAGCATCTGGTCTGCTGACCTCAGAGAGCGCTGCATATGGCTGCAGCAGATCAGCGAGGTAGTAGGTGGCAGAACTGTTCAGAGATTTAAAAACATACAAAATGATTAAAAAATGAATTTGCAATTGAACTGGGAGCCAGTGAAGGGAGGCCAATACTGGTGTAATTTTGCCTGTGCCAGTTAAAAATTGGGCTGCAGCATTTTGAATCAGTTGCAAACGTGCAATAGATTCCATTCTAAATATTAAGGTTTGTTGCCTGTGACATATACTCTTTACGTACTCAGCTCAAATTATTGAAAGCCTTTAAGTAGATGGATGTTGTTATTGAAGTTGGGAGACATACAAATGATTCACTCTTAAAATTTCCTAACAATACTGTCTGTGACAATGCTGTTTCCTGCTCTTTTAACGGATTATCTCCAAAAGACAAAACGTGGGCAGTAATTGTTTTAGCTTATGTTTGTGAAAGTCAGCCTTTTAGTAAAATATCTCATGAACCAATAAATGGATTTTAATGAAACTTTCAGAAAGTTATCAATGGATATATATCTACAGCCGACTGACAAGTTAATATATTTGATGTGGTAGTAGCTGAGAGTCATTCCCAACACAAGGACCACACGTCATTTGATTTGACTGTTTTTATCATCTGTGGAGACTAAAATTTGTCTTTAATGATGTGAACATTCAGAAAATGCTTGTGAAATTAGCTTCACGAGCACGTCCTTATGGTTGTGTTGTCACAATAAAATAACGCTGCGCTGCAGATTTCGATTCACCCCGTTCCCTCCTCACAGAAAGACACAGACGATGAAGTGAAGGAATTCTTGCTTCAGAATCTCCACGTTCAGGAAAAAGTAAGTTAATGTTCACAGATTCCATCAGGGTGACGGGAATAAAAAAATATTGAAATGTTACAACGAATGAGTATCAACAACTGCAGTAACTGATTTGAGTGTGTTGTGATTTCAGTCGGATGATCCAGCAGTTTACTGGCAGCTGAACCTTTACAAAGACGTGGTGGTGACGAGTGACGGACCAGCGGACTCCGAGCGCACAGTGGACAGAATCCAGAGCATCTCTGCAGCAGTCTTCCATCTGGAGCAGGTAAAAGACTGTTTAACTTTTGTGCAGGATGACAAATTGATCATATATCAAAACTAGAAGACCAACTCCAGTGTTATTCAGGAATGAACTTCATATTGAGTAAGACAATCTAATATTTACACTTTTGCAAGCCTTTAATTTGGAAATAAAATAGTCACCCAACAGATAAAATATAAGTGGGGATGCTGTTTCAATGTGACCGTTGGTGTTTAAGTTTTACACTTGTCAAAATGTTAAACGTTTTCATTTTCCAGACACAATTGCAATCAAACCTCATCAATTCATTCCAAAATATTTTCTTTAAAAACTGCTTTTATTTTATCTGTTTTTGCCCATTTGATTTTTGAGCCTTTGCTACTTTTATTTTTAGTTAGAATTTTGCAACTCCTTGATTTAGCTAGCCTTTTGCTACTTTTAGCTTTAAGTTAAAATAGCATATTTTAAGCAATTTTTTTTAATAAGCAAATTTCAGCTATTGTTTAATTACCATATTTTCCACTGTACACATAGCACCACCCTATAAGTCAGTCCAAATATGTCTAATAAAGTGGAATAAAACATAAATACGTCACTTCGCTGTATACGTTGCATCTATTATGCATCATCTCTGACACGTCGCGTTTGTTGCGCATCACCGCTGACAACCCGGAAACGTGGGCCGGTGTTGTGCCAAAAATCGATTGGCTGCCAAATGGCGGCTGCAGGAGCATGCAAGGGAGGACTTTAACAAGAATTTCACAAGATTAACACCTAAAAACAATTATTTATTTGCTCGACATTATAGTAAATGTGTCTCAGTTGAACTTTTATTTAATAAATGCATTTTAATGGTCAAATTAGCTGCATTTCACCGGGGCGGTGCAGCAAAATTAATCTGATTGACGGTTGCTCCAGGCGAGAGGACAAAGCTGACATGCTTTGGCAAGCTGATTGTGTCATTAATAGCCACTTTTACCTATTATATGGCACAACGGCATTCCGTACTACTCAAGTGCTATCCAGTGGCTGAAAATGGTAGTGTTCAATATTTTCAGTCAAAATGAATGAAAACAGTCATATCTCAGCCAACAATTGGTTTATAAATATGGGGAAAACCCATAAATACATCACTTCAGCGTATAAGTCGCAGGGCATGTAAATTATGCAAAAAATGTGACTTATAAGGCAAACAATATGGTATTTTTCTTTTTAGCTTTTATCAGTCCTTTCACTGCTTTTAGATATTGACTACCAATTTGTTTGCTTTTAGCTACTGTTTTGTTCCTTCTGCTGAACAGAAAAAAACAGAAACATTTTTTAGCTTCTGTTTCGCTCCTATTAGCTTCCTTTCATTTTGTTTTTTCTTTAACATCTTAGATTTAGCTTAATCAGCAACTATTCAGCAGCCGTTCAGTGCTCATCATTCTCACTGTGCTTTGTTTTTCTAGTTCTTTATATTTACAGCATCGTCCTGACATTTTACTTTAGAAATTGTGAGTTTATTCTATAAAAGTTTAGGAGTTAATTCAACCTTTAAGTTAAGAGCGTTGATGTGATTTCTGAAACATTTGCTCCATGTCAGGTTGAACAACCTCTGAGGAACAAGAAGTGCGTGGGCCAGAAGCTGCTGTCCAAACAACGTAAACGAGCCGTGGTGGCTTGTTTCCGCATGGCTCCACTTTACAACCTGCCCAGGTGAGGAATGCCTCACTTGTTGCACCTTTGGTTATTTCACTTGTATTTTGAAAACTATATAAAATACTGCTTTGTCTAATCCTAACTGTATAATAATCACCATGTAGACATGGGGGATTTTTCTTGACTGTTTGCCCGTGTAGACCCCTCATCACCTCCCTACTGACATTCTCTCCTCTGTGTTCTTGTTTAACACCACCTCACCCTCCCCTCAGATACAAAAACAATAATTACTTCCTGAATGGCTATCGGGAGGTTTGGCTGGAAAAGGCATTCAAAGCCTCCAGCTTTGACCGCCTGTTCTCCCTGCTGACGGTAAAGTGACCCAACGGGACGAATGCGTCGTGTATTCAACCCCTCACATGCACTTTTCATCTGCCAAGCTGCGGGCCGACCTCTGCCCATGAGCCAACTGTTGATTCTGATTGGTCTGCAAGAAAAAGCCTGATATTTGTTTGAAAAGTGGAAACAACTTTTCAGTTTCCCAACACACGTTCCTGTTTAGGAACAAACGTGTTTTACGTGATCCCTAAGCAGTTTTGATCAAACGCTGTGTTGGGAAACTGCACATCCCTCTAAATTTATATTAAAGTTTACATCCTGATGGAATCGAGTCATTTTAGAAACCAAACATGACCAGTCAGAAGAGCCAGTGGATCCCACATTGACCAATCACCATCCTGCTTGAAATGCACTTCCTGTAGCCCACGGGTGTCCAAAGTGCGGTCCGAGGGCCATTTGCGGCCCTTGGAGTGATTTTGTGCGGCCCACAGCTGCAGTTTAAGATGGTATCATTTTGATCAGCAAGCTTAAGAGGTCGATGCACACTTTGTGCAAATTAGTTTGTAATACTTTTTTATATAATGTTTAGGTTTAACAGCAAAACAAATGAGAAACAATCTTATCAAAATGAGCAATATTAAACAAAATACAAACGTTTGGCTATAATCTTTTTATTTTCACTTCTTGGTACAAAACACACACAAAAAAAACTTGAGTTCTACCAGAAAAGAGACTTTTGGATAATGATTCATAAAACTTGGCTAAATATTGCAGTTGATAAAATAATCAAGAGGGAAACTGGACATTTTTAAATGAATATGACGTGGTGTCATCTGCATATGAGTTGATCAACTTTGTCAAACTTTCTATGAATTTGTTGTAGCGACATCTGGACAATTTTTGAGAACTTCGATCAGCCAGTCCATGTCAGCAGGCTGATGGACCTCCTTTTTAAAAGGACACTTACTCAAATTACGCTTTTATTGCTGAGAACAGACTAAAATGAACTTTCCAAACACAAGAAAACAACATAGACCCAAATAATTAAATAAATCAAATAATTTTTATAAAAAAATATGAGCTTAGTGTTAATGATAATATAAATGTTTTGGATCTACAACAATTTAAAACTCTTTAATTAGTAAACTTTTGTCTTTTCTCCAAAATATTGTTCACATTGAGACACATTTTATGGTCCACGAGTCCTTTCATCTCTATATTTGGCCCACATATGAAAACATTTGGACACCCCTGCTTTAAAACCCCAACATTCCTCCCTCATGTCTCCTCGAAAAATTAAATAAAACTATCACCCACACTAGTACCCACCCTAATGCCACTGTCCCTCCCTCCCCATCCTCTTCATTCCTCCCCACCTCCCCCTAACCTCCACCTCCCCAGGCATCGTGCTATCAACCTCTTCATCCCGGCCTATGAGAGACTTTGGATAGAGGCAGAGGAGTACTCCTTTGAGGAGAAGCTAGTTCAGGATCTGGCAGTAAGTACTGGGCTTGCCTTGCCCGCGCGCCGTGTGCCCTGCGTTGGCGCCCCACTGCCGGTCCTGTCTGCAGAATGCTTCTTCAGCTCCGCGCCCGTCGAGCCCTGGGAGCGCGTCCGAGTGGGGGCTTCGCTCAGAGCGCCCAGGGGCCCTCGCTGTAGGCATGCTAAGCCCCTCAGGCAGAGATCCGTCAGGAGTCAGAGGCTGCATGATCAACTCAGGAGACACAGGGCCAGCTCCAGCACTCACAGCTTTAGAAAAGCAGGCTATGGCATTCTGACGGTGGTAAGGAGGGATTTTACTACAAGTAGGAGTGTCTGTAGCTGTTTGAGACCTGGAACCCATCAGCTGTCCTTTCGCTACGGTGTGTGAAGGTGACGTTACCGTGGCCATGGCATGCCCGCGTAGTGTTGTGAGGATCATATTTCATTTTAGATGTTTTTTGATGTGTCAAATGTAAAAAGTTTCTTATATTCTAGAATCAAGTGCAGCTTTATTCACAGTAACTCAGTTAGAAGCTGAAATTAGCAAAGTCAGTTTACGCTTGTCAGATTAGCTTGTTTTAGTTATTGTCCCTCCTTCTGAGGCTCAGTTTTCATGTTTAAAGGAATCACCTAACAGCTTACTGCTTGCATCATGTTGCTGCAGCATGTCGTGAAAAACTGCTCACAATCCATTGTTTGTCCTCACTGTCCTCTCCACAAATCACCGGGACTAAAACCGTTCATCTGCATGCTAGTGCACTTAAATGTTTTTTTTTTTTTTTAAGGAAAAAATGTAAACGTGTGCAACTGTTAGTAAAATATTGAATAAGGTGCATATTTAAGGTGTTGTGAGATGAGTGGTTCACCACCAGTTCTGAAAAAGTTTGGACAAAGTGTAAAACAGAAAGCAATGATTTGCAAATCTCATGAATCTCATATTTTATTCGCACTGAATAAACCATATAAAAGTAACCACATGAAGTAACCGTATGAAATGTTGATCTAAAAAAAAGTTTTATGAAGTAAAGTGTCATTTTGCATTTTATGGCAGCAATACATCTCAAAAACATTATGACAGGGCCAAGTTTCCTCTGACAGGTATGCCCCCTTGACAACATCTAGGAACAGAGGCGAGCAGCTGCTGGAGTTTTGGGAGGGGACTGTTGTACCTTTTTTTTATCAGATGTTGGGTTTTATCTGCTCAGTAGTTTTGGGTTGTCTGCTGGATTTTCCATTTCAAATGTGTAATACGTCCCCTGAAAAAGAATATCTGGATAAGATTGCTTGTTCTAAAACTGAGGCCTGCAACCTGCGGCTCCTTGAAGCTTTGACCAAACATAATGCAAAATGTAAATTTGTTGGTTTTTATACCCACGGTAAAGAGAAATGGCAGGATGTAGCAGTTTTACTGCAAACGTTTAAAATAAGTTACTAAAACAAGGAGAAAATAATGTCCATTAGCTTCAGCTACTTTATTTATCCAACTTCTGGCCTTACAGTTCTTTGGAATATCTTTTAGGATAATATGTCTAGAAGAAATGTGGTGAATGAAAGAATGAAAATAAGTAAATAAAATAAATAAATAATATAATAAAAATAAATTAAAATAAATAAATAAAAGTACTGGTAAATACAAAATTAGTTTTTAAGTTAAAATTTTAATGTCACAATGACATATCCAACAAAATGGCCCAATATTTAGACAGACTACATTTATGCTTTATGCTTTATTACTTTAAAGTAATAAAGTATACATTTTTTTTGCTTTGTTTTGTTTTGTTTTTTGAATGTCCAGAGGACCAGACTTAGCTTTTTTAGATTTTTCTACCTGGATTATTGAGCATGCATCAGGATACATATTTTTATTAGTATTTTTCTAAAATTAAAAGGAATACTCAATAAACTGCAAAGTTCTGGGTTAAGTTTGTTTTGGTAAAATTGGCATGAATTGGTGTATTTTTTTTCCCCTCTTGTTTACATGAATGTGGTCTTTTCTTAAGCCCTAAACTGTAAAATTATTAGTGTTGAAATTCATTATATATTTTTTTGTTTTATAAAGTCACCCACCCCCCACCCCCACTGGCAGAAAAATAAAACATACAAATTTGAAGTGGCTCATGAGCCACCAGTTGATTTTGCGGCTGCAGCCACATTTTGTTCAGTAAATTAATTGTACAAATGGCTCTTTTGATTTAAAAGGTTGCTGAGCCCTGTTCTAAAACCTTAATATACTTTCTGCAAGCTGCCCACGCCAGAGGCACTAATGCACCCCCATATGATTAGAGAGGCAGGTTTTGAACTGTGCTGACCACAGGCTGGACAGTCCATCTTCTCTTTAATTTGTAGTTTACAAAAAGAACCTCACTTTTGATTTGACCACAACCAAACTCCTCGTTTCAGTCCACTTAAAAGAGCTGTGGTCCAGAGAAGATGATGTTGTCTCTGGAGGGTGTTCTTCTTTGCATGATAGAGCTTTAACCTGCATTAGTGGACTGCACAGAGAACGTATTTACAGACAGTGATTTGTGGAAGTGTTCCTGAGCCCATGAAGGGATGTCCAGAGCAGAATCGACCCGTTTTTAAAGTGCCTGTGATGCATTTCCTACAAATACCAAATGTGAAAGAAAACATCTTATTATTAAATAAATCTGGCATAATTCACATGTTTTTAACCCATTTGGTCTCATTACTGGCATATTTTATTTTGAACTTGGCCAAAGTGAAACAGGAAGTGACATCAAATAGAAACTCATGGGGAAAGTCCTGGTCTTTGTTTACTGAAACAATTTTATTTGAACTCCCGACTCGTCGTCGTCGTCTCTGATAGTGACTCAAAATCAGATTCTTCTCTGCTGCCTGTGTTGTCAGCAGTTGTAGCAATGCTTTGTTTACACATTCCTCTTTGTCATCACTTCCTGTTACTGTGCATATACTGTATATTTATCAACTGTTCATCTCAGGGGTGTGAATTCTTGTATGCAGTATGTTAATAATACCCATCCATCCGTCCATAGGTATTATGAAAAATTTTGTTGCAAGCACTTTAAAACCCAGATTTCAGTCTTGGGCTTTGAACTCAGATTTCTCCAGATGTTTTAAATTATTTCACAAACTGTAGATGGAGAAGGAAGTGGTGGCACAGAGGATAGAGAAGGCAAACCTGTGATCAAGAGGTTGCTTGTTTGAATCTACATCAACATTTAGGTGGGAAAGGTAAAGCACTTACCTGCCTCCACCCGCATCGCCTCACTTTGGGCCTTTGACCACGTCTCTTATCAAGGGGTGCATTTGATAGCAGCCCTCTGCTCCACACTGACTGCTGTGGCAGCTTGGTAGTCGGTGGTTGCATCAGGAAGGACATCTGGCACAAAGCAAAGCCAGATCTTGTGAATTTGCACGCTCTGGCAACCCCTGAGGAAGGGAGCAGCCAAATGAAATAAATAAAAAAAATATAGATGATATTAAAATTCTTCACAGTTTTTCATTATTTTAACGTTATTATGAAAACGTTCCACTGTTTTTAGTTCTTTGCAAACTGGTGAGCCCCTGCTCATCTTTACTGCTGAGGGACTCAGCGTCTCTAAATGTTTTTACCCCCTTCCTCTTACTGAGCTGGTGAAAAACTCCTCCAGCTGTTGAGTTTGAATCATTTATTGTTGCCCCTGTTTCAACTCTTTGGAGATTTGTTTCTGCTGCCGTTATTGTTCCTAAAAATCCTACTAAGTTTCCAAACTGAACATGTTTGCTATGTTCCAGTGTGGATAAAATACGAGTATTAGAGATTTGTAAATGACTGCGTTGTTTTGTTTCACATTTTACACGACGTTCAAACTTTTTTTTTCCTGAGTTGTGGTTGAAATTAAAAAACGGAGTGGAGCTAACTCCTTCGTGTGTGGACCTCTGCAGAAAACGCCGATGAAGATAGTGGAGGAGGAGGAGGAGGAGACGGCTGAGATCCGGCCTGACCCTCTGCACCAACTCATCCTCCACTTCAGCCACAACGCTCTGACGGAGAGGAGGTGAGACGTTTTTATGAATCAACATCGCAGCGAGCGTCCGCGTGAACTCTCTGCAATCTTTGTGTTCCAGAAAACAAATTTTTTAAAAGTTACGTAAAATTGTTTTTACATCCATTTGTGACGATTTGCTTCTTTTCAGCCACTTGGAAGAAGATCCTTTATATATTGCGTATGCAGACATGATGGCAAAGGTCTTCTACCTCACCTCTCATAAAGCATCTCCCTGCGTTTGACACGTTCCACAGATTCAGCTCCAACCGTTTGTGTTTTTCAGAGCTGTGCAGAGGATGAGGAAGAAGAGGAAGAAGAAGGGAAGGAAAAAACATTTGAGGTACTTTGTTCATGCAACATTAGTCAAAGGGTTTAAAAAAAAATGGTGAATAACTGCGCACGTGTGCGTCTTTCGCCTTCAGGAAAAGGAGATGGAAAAGCAGAAAATCCTGTACCAGCAGGCGAGGCTGCACGCTCGTGGAGCCGCTCAAATGGTGCTGCAGATGATCAGTGCTAGTAAAGGTAGAACATTAAATTGGTATACCAGGAAGGAATGCATGTCGCCCGCCGCCTTGCATGCTCAAGTTTTAAACAAAGATCTTTTACAGTCAGTTGGAGCTTTATTTGTTGTGAACGATTTTCTATTTTGATAAAAACGACCTGTAAACAACTGAACAAGTCTCATTCGGAGAGATCCATCCATCGTCTGTCCATCCATCAATCCATCTTTACCTGCTACTTTCTTTTCGGGTCACAGGGGTCACTGGTGCTCATATCCAGCCATCACTGTGCTAGAGGTGGAGGACGGCCTGGACGGGTCTCCAGCCCATCACAAGGACACCCAGAGACAAACGAGACAAACAACCTCACACCTAGAGACAATTATTAGTTACCAGTCAGTGTAACATGCATGTTTTTGGTCTGTGGGAAGAAACTGGGGTACCAGGAGAAAACCCACGCATGAACTCAGAGACCCAGAAATGTTTGTAAAACCTCCATCTAGTCTGAAGGAGCCTGTTTAAAAAAATATATTAAATTAAAACTGTTGGGAAAGTATAGTGCCATGTGAAGGATGCTTATTTTATTTTATTTTTTCACTTTGGAGATTGTTCAAACTTAAGTTGGTGTTTGTTTGTAGTTATTTTTATTTTATTTTATTAATAAGGAGCAAACATGATAATAATTTTCTTCTTTTTTTTTGCACCCTTTTCATTCATTTTTTCCCCATGAAATTTTGTTTCTTTTAAATAAATGAATAACTGTGGGGGGGGGGGGGGGGGGGGGGGCGGCCTGCTTGTTGAGAGGTGGCATCTCTTCCAACTGAACCACCGTGCTGCCCCCGGCCTGAGCAATAAATATTTAATAATATTTTAAATTAATCCTGAAGTCTTGTGCTGCTTGTGGGACTGAGGATGTTGTGGCTCATCAGACTGATGAAGTCCTTTGGATAAAGGATGAAACATCTCAACAACAACAAAAAAGAAACCGTCCAGACGACCTGACTGAACTCACCTCCTTGGTCACAGCAGCGGGATGATGCATAAGAAAATGCACTTTTTTTTTGCCATGACTTTAGTTTTCCTAATTTGTTTGAACATAAATAATTAAATACAGAACTGTTGTGATCTGTTTTAAAAGTTTTTTTAATTTTAATTTTTTTATTGCTCCCAGCCTCTGCTGGCTCTGACCGGTGTTGTGTCTCTGCCATCAGGTCGTTTGGGCTCCATGGTGACCTGCACTCTCAAACTGGGCATCTCCATCCTAAACGGAGGCAATGTGCAAGTTCAGCAGGTGCGCTCATCCAGCACGGGCTTAACGTGCACGTTCATGCACGGGTGGTGTGGCGTAGCCATGTTTTTATGTTGTGCTCTTCTGTCATTGCAGAAAATGCTCGATTACTTGAAAGAGAAGCGAGACGCGGGCTTCTTCAAGAGTCTGTCAGGACTGATGCAGTCTTGCAGGTCAGGTGGTGCAGAGCGACTCCGCCTGCGTCAACACAAACACGGTGCTAATGGTGTGAACGCTCAGTCAGCACTGATTTCCAACCCAAACACCTTCAGGAGATGATTTTTGTCACTCAGTTATTATTTTTCCATATTTTTTGTACCTGGATTATTGAGCATGAACCTTGATGTCAGTTCTAATTAATTTTCCTCATATAAGCACAACCCAATCAGATCTCTTTAGTGTCCTTAAAAACATTCTCTTTAAAATCTGCTTTAGAAAACTTGCTCCTTTATTGCCTTAGTGTGCTACTTCTAGTTTTTAGCTGCTGTTCTGCTACTTTTAGGTTCTAGCTAGTCCAGCGGTGTCCAGTCCTGGTTCTGAAGGGACACTGTCCTTCATGTTTTACTTGTTTCTCTGCTCTAACGTGCCCGATTGAATTATTAAATTTCCACTTCGTGTTCTGCAGAGGGCTGTTAATCACCCATTCATTCAAATCAGGGGCGTTGGAGCAGCTAAATCTCTAAAATCTGCAAGACAGTGACCTTCAGGGACCGGGATTGGACAACCCTCTGCTACTTAAAGTTTTTAGCTAGGCTTTTGATACTAATTTTTAGCTAACATTTAGCTTCTTTTAACTTCTCAGGTTTAGCTTCATAGCATTCACACTGCATTTCACGGCAAACACAATTCATCCATTTGTTTGAATTATTATCATTATTTTGTTCCTTAGTGTCCTGGATTTGAACGCATTTGAGAGGCAAAACAAAGCAGAAGGACTTGGCATGGTGACAGAAGAAGGTTCAAGTAAGTCAAACACAAGTTTCTGTGATACTCCTCAGATTTAACCATCCAAGGTGCAACATCTGGAGACCTTTTTACACCTGAAGTTTAGTAGATCTTTGCAAAATAAAAGAAAAAAAATCTTCAAGTTTGACCATTTTAGCTTATGCTTTTATTAAAAGTTGAATACATTCAGTCATTTGTTGTTTTTTTTTTTATATGTTGTTTTCTCATCAGAATTTCATTCCTTATCAAACAAATTCAAATCAAGATGTCAGTGTTCTGTCAGATAAGTGGTACAGTAGTCCCTCGTTTGTCGCGAGGGTTCTGTTCTCAGCACCCGCACCCTCCCGGCAAACAAGCAGTAAGTTGTAGTTTATTTCCCACACTCTTGCAATATTCTAAACAATGTTTCTAAACTAAACGCTTTAAAAGAGCCAGAATGTCATGATATCCGCTCTTGGCCACTCCCACTTCTCCGCTGCAATCACTGGCAGGTGCCAGAGAGCGGAGATCCTGACATGCTGCAGGAGGGAGCTTCTCCCTGCACCTATAGGCTGCACACAGGTGCAGCAGGTGCTAAATCATTTAGAATAATTTATTTGAAATGTAAATTTCATGCTGATTGTTCGGCTCATCCATCAATCAGCCTATTGTGTCATGTCCAATCTTATTTTGTAAAACCGTGAAAGAGCGAGTGTGCGAAAGTTGAACCATGAAGTAACGAGGGACTACTGTATCTCACTGACAATGCGTGGTTGTGTTTTTAATGGCCAGCTTTTGAAAATCAAAACGCTTTTTTTTTTTTTTTTTTTTTGCATCTAGCTTAGTTTCATTCTTCCTTGCGCACATTATTTTGTCGTCCTCAGACTTATTAAAGCTATGATTTAATCTACTGGAGTGCATTTTTATAACGAGAATGAGCAGAATTGGGTCAGTTCTTTTTATTTTATTTTAGATGATTATTAGTGACCGGTGTGTTTTTGAGATCTGGATGTATTTGTCAGACCTCCTATGCAGGAGTCAAACTACGGCTCTAGTCCTCTTCAGTTGGACTGGAGACATCTTGCTATCGTGTGAGGAGATAGGAGACACAATTTTTTTTTAAACACGTTCAAAACCCAAACGACAGGACCGTGTTGCTGCTACTCAACGGGGAAAAGGAGAATCTGAAACGAGCCCAGTGAGATACTATCACTACTGTGTTCTGGGAGTAATAAACAATATAAACAGTTTTAAATATATTTTACAACTCTGGACATAAACATTGTTTTTTGTTGAGACCGGTTATAAACTAAAACTTTCACCGCTCTAATTTCCATCCCAGTCTTCACATAAATGCTTCTCACGTCCGACTGTTTGTCTCCCCATCACTCAGTCCTTTGTTAATCATCTCCGCTGAGATTTACACGTAACAATTCACCGTTGGTGTCTCTGTAACCTTTCACCGTGACTGAGATTGGGCTATAATTTTCCCCTCGTCTTGAACTACATATTTTTTTAACTGCATGTCTTTGTTTTTCCACTTGCAGCTGATATCTTCATATCTCGTTGTATTGTAACTGCGTGTCCTCTCTTTTTGCTTATGTCTTCGTGTGCCGTTTGTCTCCTTCCTGCCATTTTAAAAACCCATCGATGGCAGTCCACACTAAGCGGGGTAAATAGCAAATCTAGCTCATCGTGATGTGGCTCTGCTTCCAACCCTGAATGTCCCCTTTCGTGTCTGTGGACGATACTCGCCCTGCTCTCATTTGAACTCAACCCCCTCCCGTTCACGTCTGCAGGGAGACGCCGCATGCTGATGGAGTACACACAAAGTGAACCATTAATATCCATTGCCTGTTTTTTTTTTTTTTTATTCCTGCTACATGTGTGTTAAACTCCCGCCCCCACCATGAAAACATTTTACTAATCCAAATCCTGTTTCTGATGCTCAAACATCTCCAGCTATCAGGGCCATCCTCCTAGTTTGACTGAAAGTCTGTGGACCGTCCCACAACTCAAACAAAACTTTGGATTTTGGGCCTATTTCACAAAGCTGGTGATGATACACAATTCTAACTTTCACGTTTTTACCTGCTTACAGATTTGTAATACAGTAGTCCCTCGTTTATCACGGGGTTTACCCCCCCCTGCAATAAGTGAAAATCTGTGATTTATTTTAGTATTTATATATTTTAAGGCTTCATAAACTCTTCCCACACTCTTGCAATGTTCCAAACTCTTAAACCTACGTCATTTGAACAACATACGTACACTGCCTGGCCAAAAAAAAAAAAAGTTGCCACCTGGATTTAAGCAAAAGTACGAGCCTCCTATTAGATAATTACTGCATGGACGATTATCTTTCAGCTGCAACAAGTTATTTAACCCCAACTGGTGCAATGAGTTGCTTCTCATTTCTTCAACAACCATGTTGAAAGACACATGGCGTGTTCGTGGAAAAGATGTCCGTCTGTTTGAGAAGGGTCAGATCATTGGCATCAAGCAGAGAAAACATCTAAGGAGATTGTAGAAACTACTAAAATTG
>JARVLU010000179.1:25787198-25804991 GCA_031762415.1 Simpsonichthys santanae | reverse complement strand
ATGACGTCACTGGGGGCGGCGCCGTAAGTCCGAGTTGCCGTAAGTCGATGGCGCCGTAAGTCGGGGACCACCTGTATGTCATTTTAAACCCTTCCCGCACTCTTGCAATATTCTAAACAATGTTTCTGAACTCTAAATGCTCTAAAAGAGCACATAATGTCATGATTTCTGCTCTCGGCCACGCCCACTTCTCTGCGGCAGAGCAGAGATCAGCTGATCAGCTACAAGAGGGAGCTCTGGACAGGTGCAGCAGGTGCTAATATTTTGAAATAATTTATTTTAAATTTAAAAAAATCCATGCCGATCGTGCGGCTCATCCATCGTTCAGCCAATTGTGTGTCATGTCCACTCTTACTATGAAAAACCGCGATAGAGCGAGTCCGCGAAAAACGAACCGCGACGGCGCGAGGGACTACTGTACTGCAAATATATTTAAGAAAAAATGGTTTTCTACCAACTCAACTGGCGTCTGTCGTCTCTTCAGACTTTAGAAACAGTGCTTCAACTAAACATTGTTTAATATTAAATCTGTGTGACCCTCTGACTCACGGGGGTCAAACTCATTCAACGAGTAGCCATAATACAAGAAAAATAAAACCAACATTTTCTTGAAAAATAAAATAAAGTACAAATTTCCATGTTTTCCCAGATTTCATATGTAAAAATATTTACACAAAACTATGAAACTAACTTTTCTCAAGATATTTTTATGAGTCAGAATACTGGAATATTTTTAAAATAAATTCATTTTTTATAGCTTCCATTTTAATCACCTTTTTTTTAACTGGTTTCTAGAGAAAATATTAAAATGGCTTAAAAAAACAAACAAAAAAAAAAAAAACAAATGAAAATTCTAATGACAAACATTTCACCTTAAAATTACATAATAGAAAATATGGATAAAATACATAAATTCACCCTGCATTTGTGATATACTTTCACACAAACGCCAGTCAGAGCACAAGTTAGTCAAATTAAGAACAAAATAATGAAAAGGAAATTAGAGCGAAACTCTTGAAGATCCTAATTCACTTCATTAATCTAAAATATTCATAATTCTCAGAAGAAAACCTTTCTTTTTAAAGTGCATTAAGTCAAATAAAATGTCCAAATTTACTGCAAATGTCATAAAACACTTCGTCTGTGTATTGTATACTTTGATGTCTAGGTTACTGGTGAGACGGATGAAGAGGCTGATGAGGATGATGAAAACACCTGGGGGGATGAAGGGGATGATGAGAACACGCTGTTTGACATGGACGAGTTTGTTCTTCAGGAGAGCACCGGGTACATGTTACCCACGCTGCGCTTCTTGGCCATATTCCACACGGTTATCTCCCTCCTCTGTCTGGTCGGGTACTACTGTCTGAAGGTACGCAGTACTGTACCGTTGACGCCTCGGCGGTCGGCGTGCACCGAGGCGTTCTGGTCAACTAAAACGTCGATTCCGTTCGCTTCTAGGTTCCTTTAGTGGTTTTCAAGAGGGAGAAGGAGATCGCCAGGAAGCTCGAGTTTGACGGTTTGTACATCACCGAGCAGCCTTCGGACGACGACATCAAAGGCCAGTGGGATCGCCTCGTCATCAACACGCCGTGAGCCGCGCACGCTTCCGTTGCTCGAGTTGCTTTGTTACATTTACAGCGCTGGACTTAAAAGTTCTTCATTTGGATTTCAGGTCGTTCCCGAACAACTACTGGGACAAATTCATTAAACGCAAGGTGAAGAACTAAAACTAATTTTGTACTAAGAGTTGCTTTTTCCGAGGTGACATGGTTATGAGATAATCTGGAGGTGGTTAGATGCTTTTCTAAGATTTTTAATCTTTAAAATATTAGGATTGCTTTAATCGTTTGTTTTACTGAGATTTTAGTTTTTACACAACAGTTAGAGGATAAGTGAAAAGGTTATTTGTGCATGTAGGTGATCAACAAATACGGTGACATGTACGGAGCTGAACGCATCGCTGAGCTTTTGGGCCTGGACAAAAGTGCTCTGGACTTTGACCCCACGGTGGAGACTGTCGAGAAGGAAGCGTCGCTGCTTTCCTGGTGAGAGATCGTTCAAACCAGCCATTCAGGGGACGTGAGGAACTGTCCCCTGTACCCCCATCACATCTCCTTCTCATTTCTCACACGTTGTGTTAATGAGTTAATGCAACATCCATGTTTTCAAACTGGCAAAGTACCTGTTATGAAGCAGAGACGATGAAAATGCTCTTTTTTGTTTTAAATAAAGGAAAAAGTTTGAAAAGTCTTTCAACTTACACTTCAGACATGACCTGAACAAGTAAAACCAGTTTATACTGTATATAGGTCTGTCCACTGTATGAAAACAAATTGAACATTTTGTTATTAAGCATTAACCAAATCAAAGTACCGTAATGTCCGAACTATAAGCCACTACGCTTCTCACATGCTTTGAACACCGCAACTTACACAATAATTTATAATTTATTGTTGTTTTTTTTTAGCTTCATGCCACCAAAACATTTAGCCTCGTCACACCCGGGTGCTCACATAGCTGCCAAATACAAATCTCTCTTGGGGGGTGGGTCTTCATGACTCAATGAGACTACCTTTATAAAGAAAGGTTAAAAAAAAATAAAAAAATCTGGCCAGTGAAATTTATTTATTTATTTATTCATTTCATTTCCATTAAAAAAAACAAATACAATTTACCAATTTACCAAACAAATACAAATTACCAAACAGGTCACAGCGGGGAGGTCCCCATTCTTCTTCCTGGTAGGATACTGTGTTTTATTTTTTCAACCAGCCGTGTTACACTGTTCAGAAAAAAAAAACATTTACTGTACATATCTGTTTATGTTACCGGTACGTATTTAATTAAAATCATCAAAAGTCTTTCTTTGTAAATATCTCGTTACAACATGGAAACACACAGACTATAGATGTACAATTTTCTTTATTTAGTAGGCACGGCTTATATTCGGGTGCGCTTAATAGTCCAGAAATTACGGTAAATGTAATAAAAAGCCAGTGAATAGAATTTTGACCTATATTTAATGCTCTTCACTTATTAGAACTGATTACAGACGCCTTCAACTGGTAAACTTGACTACTGGTAATTGTATTTATAGATCATCAAGTCTTTTCTGAAGGCTGTAGGAATTGTCATTTCTAACAAAAGCAAATTATTACTGTTCAAATTTACACATGGAAGTAGAAGTTATGTTACAATAAAACAAGTCAGTCTGAACAGTAACAGCTTTGAGCAAAACCAAAACATTTGTCCTGCTTTTACAAACTTCATTAAAACATTTCTATAAAACCATAGATACTTGTTCATGTTTAGCAACTGCGTCCATTTGACAACTAAAGTTGTTCTTATTAACAGGTTGAGCTCTATTGACACAAAGTACCACATCTGGAAAATGGGAGTGGTTCTGACTGACAACGTGAGTTTAATTTTAATTTATTCACAAACCAGCAGGAGAAACGTAAAAACCTCTGACAGCTGGTTCATTTGTTACTGATGATATAAAAAAATACTTTTAATTTGTATTCCCTTCTTTAGTCCTTCCTGTATCTGATCTGGTACACCACCATGTCCATTTTTGGGCACTTCAACAACTTTTTCTTTGCTGCTCATCTGCTGGACATCGCCATGGGCTTCAAGACGCTCCGCACCATCCTGTCTTCTGTCACTCACAACGGGAAGCAGGTGACTCCTTCTACCAGCAGAGGGCGCTATAAAACAAATCAAAGGGCTAATTAAAATAAATACATTGGGTCATTTTCACTCACAGACCAGGATAAATTTGTTGATAAACTTCTTCATTGATCAAAAAGCTCCAGTTTGCCTCTTTGGGGCTCGTCAACAAGAATTTTGGTGAATTCTAGTTTAACTTTTTATGTTTTCTATCAATAACTGACCCCGCTGAGTGAGTCCTCTTCCATGAATTATAATTCAAAATGTGGCGATCAGAAAGTGACCTAACATGACCTTACTCAGCTTGAATGGTCCTGCATGGTTTCATTGCCTCTTTTTCTACCATCTTCACTATCTGATCAACCTGGGGTTGCATTTCCTCTTGCGTCCCCATCCTGCGAGGTTGAGTACAGTTCCATGAACTTGGACTTTTTTATTAATATTGGCAGCAGTGGTCAGGAGGAACATGAAGCTGCTTAGACATCTTGTAAGATGAAGATCTAAAATCTTCTTCCTGAGCTTCTCAGCTCTTAGTTTTGCCATTTCCGCCCTGAACGATACTAAATTAATAGTCTGAAACATGCAAACATTAATCGTCTCTTTAAGGGTACACACAGATTTCTTGAAACTATTTCAAGGTTTCTTTGTAACAACAAATCCTTTCTTTTTGCAGTTTTTGTTTATCACATAGTAAATGTATGCAGATATACAGAACTGCTCACTTTTCATTGAGCTGTAATTTAGCCCTAGAAAAATAAAATTGTAAACCATTTTAAACAGATGAGCATCTGAGACATCATGTAGATTAAAGAGGGCAACAAACAATAGACGGCACACTTCAAACACAGTATAATTGGATGGATCAGGACACAACGAAACCTTTATTTAACCAAAGAAATTACCTTAAAAAAAAAATCAATTTGCACGATTGAAATAACCTTTCAAGACATGGCAGTATGATTTAGATAATTAAACCTGAGTTTTTCTATTAACAGTAAAAAGGTACTTGCAGTTACTGGAGATTGCCTCCAAAATCCATCAAGTGCAAGAAAGTACCAATAATTTAGACAAATGAAAGAGTCTTTAAAAAATTAAATCTTTTTATAGTTCAAGTTGTTTATGAGGAGGTAACTGAATACAGGTTTTCACTGACCTTCACTATTACATACATAAAAATAAAGTTGTATTTACTTTTTAAATTAGTTCTGAACTAGAGAAATTGCATTTCCTGCGAAAATGCAGAGTGAAAACTGAAGAACTTGATGAAAAACTGCTGACATTACCTAAAAAAAAATAAATAAAAAAAAAAGCTGAATTGTAGCTAAAATGAACGAACAAGATAATTAGCAGAAGAAAGCAGTAAGAACACATTTTTTTTTTTGCTGAATTAAGTATAAATAAGCAGAAATTAGCACAAACATGAGGAAATATGCTTAAAAAAATGCTGAAATTAGCAACAACAAAAAAGAAGCTGAAAAGTAGCTTAAAAAGGCAGAAAGAAGCTTAAACTACTACTAGTGTAAAGAGCTGAAATTAGCTAAAATTTGCATAAAACAGTGCTGCAACTAACAGAAAAAAGCTAAAAGGAGCATAACAAGCTAAAATTACCATGAAAACCTTGAATTTATCTGAAGGAAGCTGAAAAGGTAGAACAAGCTTAAATTAGCAGAAGCATGTTGCCCTATTAGGCCAAAAGAAGCAGAAATGAGCACAAATAAGTGGAAATTGTCTGAAAAAAGCTGAAATTAGAAAGACAAAAAAACAAAACTGAAAAGCAGCTAAAAATCCAGAAAGCTTAATTTATCAGAAGTGGAGAGAGCATTTTTGCTGGATTACGCTGAAAAAAGTTGAAATGGGTGAAACAAATGTGGAATTAGCTGAAAAAGCTCATATTTGCATAAAACAGCTAAATAGTAGCTGAAATGGCAGAAAAAGCTGAATCTTGCAGAAATAAGCTGAAATTAGCAGAAAGTTAAAAGCACAAAAATGTTTTAGTTCGTAGAAGGAATCTGAAGAGCATGCATGAAAAAAAAAAACAGCTGAAATTACCAGAAGCTGAAAATAGCTGGATTTTTTTTAAATTTGCACAAAGAAGCTGAAGCAGAACAAAGTGTGAAAAGAGCAGTAAAATGTTGTAAACACATCTAAAGATTTGTAGGATGTTAAATGAGCTCAATTCATTTTCTATTAGAAACAAACATACAAAAAGGTGGAAAAGGCTAAATATTTCAAAAAGCTAAAGTTGCACCAATACCATAGCAGGATTGTCCAGAAAGAGCTGAACATTTTTGATATATGCTAAAATAGTTTGAAAAGTGCGGGATGAGAATCGCACCGAAAAATGTACAGTACAGAAGTAAAATGGATCACAACAGTGTGGATGCTTCATGAACGTTCACACTATTATTTAATGTGTGAGCAAATGTGGCTAACAAAGTCATACTGTAATGAATCAATGCAGGAGTGAAGGAATTTTGTTTTCTGAATGAAATCTGTGAGACAAATAGTAAAATAAAAATGTAGCAGATTCATGGGTAAAATGCCTAAAAGTAACAAAGTGATGAGCTGCGACACCAAGTCTTGTAAATTTTAATCCACTGATGGAGGAAATAATGTGATGAACTTTAATTTCTGCACGGTTAGGGCCATTAATGCCTGAAAAGTTTTTCTTCAGAAAGCCTTAGCCCAGCCTTGAAAGTACTGCAGTACTCTGCATCATAATCCTGAGTGCTGGCGAAGACGCTTCAAAGGGAAGACAAATAATCTGCTTTTGCGTTTGCTCTCCTTCCAGCTCGTGCTGACCGTGGGTCTTCTGGCCGTGGTCGTCTACCTCTACACCGTGGTGGCCTTCAACTTCTTCAGAAAGTTCTACAATAAGAGCGAAGACGAAGACGAGCCCGACATGAAGTGTGACGATATGATGACGGTACCTCAGCTCGCCTTTAACACAGATTTGGTTTAAAAAGGAAACGTGGGCAAAGTGACAAAAACAAACGTCCAGACGTGGGCGGGAGCCATTATTTTACACTGAAAAGAATTCCTGAGGCTTTTATTCTGAATCGGTGAACAAGTTCTGATGGCCTTGGCTGGGGTGTACAAGCAGGATGTGACTTTATTTTCATCAGCTAACACTTCAGCGTGTTATTAACAAATTAATTGAATGAATGTTTTGAAATGATTCACTCCCCTTAAATGCACTTTATGAAGAAAGATCTAAGATTCTCAGAAAAACGAGGTTTCTATTAAATTTCCTTTGACGTTTTAAACAACATACGTAAATGACAGAACCTGAAGAAGCAAGAGTTCCTGTCACGCCCAACGGTCGTCTACGGGGCGGCTGTGGCCGAGTGGTTAGAGCAGTCGTCCTCCAATGGGAGAGTTGGGGGTTCCATTCCACCAGCAGTCACATGCTGAAGTGTCCCTGGGCCAGACATGAACCCCTCATTGTCTCTGTGTGTCCCATCAGTGTATGAATGTGACAGAGCTCTGATTGTTCAGTGTACAGATCTAGTAGAACGCTGTATGAATGGGTAAATGAGGTAGTGTAAAGCACTTTTGAGTATCTTGATAAGATAGAAAGGTGCAATATAACAATGGAGCTCAACACTAGTCCTTGAGGAATGCCATCCTACATGTTTTCAGTTGCTTCCCTGCTTTTTGACACATCAGATTTAAATGAATGGGTGATTAACAGGTTTCTGCAGAACGTGAGGAATTTATTAAATCACTGAATCAGGTGTGGAGGAGCAGTAAACTAAAACATGCAGGACGGTGTTCCTCAAGGACCTGGGTTGGGAACCTCTTCTTTATAAGTACAGTCCATTTACCATTTACCCAACCCTCAGCAGCATAAGAGAATTTAGTTTGAAAAACAGGATAAAAAATTTAAAAAGGCAGATTTTTACTCATATTTTGTACTTTTTAACCCTGCAGAGACTGAAACTCAGCTGCGGTTTATGTGGTTACTATTTTTCTCTCTCTACCTAGTGCTACTTGTTCCACATGTACGTGGGCGTGAGAGCTGGAGGTGGTATTGGAGACGAGCTGGAGGACCCAGCAGGAGATCCTTATGAACTCTACCGCATCCTGTTTGACATCACATTCTTCTTCTTCGTCATCGTCATCCTGCTGGCCATCATTCAGGGTACAAACACTCACTTTACATAAATCTGTGGCTACTCCTCGTGTGTATCCGTAACCAACTGCATTTTTCTGACCGACTTCCTACAGGTTTGATTATTGATGCCTTTGGTGAGCTCAGAGACCAGCAGGAGCAGGTGAAGGAGGACATGGAGGTAAGACTCAAATATTAAAGGCAAAATGCCTTTTGCTCGCCACGTTTTAGGCCGCAGTAATAAACGATCATCTTTTGATGATGGATGGAGTTATAGCTGCTTTGATCAAAGCTTGTAATTGACTTAGACGAGATGTGTTAAGAATATCTGCTGCCTGCTACAACATCGAACATCAGCTCAATAACAGTAAAGTTAAGTCAGTTATAAAAGTGTTTGTGTTGACTAACGTCAATTAACTGCAACAGTCTTCTTAACTGAGGTGGCTCCAAAAGTGAATCAGTTGTAGATATAAAACCATCTAGAATTCACCTAGTGGTTCATGAGGTTTTGACTGACAGACACGATGATGACAACTGTTACTGCCAAAGTTAAACCCAAGACATTAGGGTGCGTACTGAGAATTAGTCAGCTCAATATCTGTGAAATGGACTTAAAGCTTTTTTTGTGTTTCCTAAGATCAGTTTGCTAAATCAGCCTTTTGTCGTCAGCGGTGGTTATAAAGATAGCTTTAACATTTAATATCCCCGAAACATTAAAAACAATATCAAACGATGAGTGATATTTACGTCTCCAAACTGTTTCCAGCTGGGTTATCGCTGCAGTTAAACAAAAACTGTGTGACGTCACAGGTTTTATTTTCTACACAGCTGAGGGTTAAAAACTTGTAATAACAAAAGCCACTTCCGAAAGTCACCAAACTAAAAACGTAATTAGTTTAGTTTAGTTTTGCTACAGACGCTATCCATGAAGTTGAACTTAACTGAAGTGATAAACTTTGTGATGTTTGTTAAAACTCTTCAAACAGCCTAAATAGGGCTAATCAACTGGTGGCCCATGGGTGAGCTCAGTTTGGCCCAACAATAGGTTCACATTTGGAAAAAAATAAAAATAAATACATTTTAAACTACATTTTAAACCGTAAAACAAACTTACTAAATGACAATGACTGCTGGATGTCCGGCCCCTGAGCTCTTGGCTCTCAATAACTGTGGCTCTGAGTAATTTAGTTGAATTGCCCTGGCCTAAATCTAGATTTAGATTTACTGTACTTGCCGCTGTACATGTCCCATCAGTCCAAATATGTCTAATAAAGTGGAAAAACACAAATACGTTGCTTCGCCGTATAAGTGGCGTTTGTTATGTGTCACTGCTGACCACCAGTAAATGTGGGCCGGTGTTGTGCCAACAATTGATTGGCTGCCAAATGGTGGCCGCGAGAGCATGTACGGGAGGACTTTAACAAGAATTTAACAACCCTTAAAAACAATTGTTTGCTCATAGTTATAGTAAAGGTGTTTGTCAGTTGAACTTTTCCTTAATAAATGCACGTTCATGGTCAAATCAGCTGCATTTCGCCTGGGCGGCGTGGCGAAAATGCAGCTGATTTGATGTTTGCTCCAGGAGTTCTGGAGCAAGACGAAGGTGGCTTGGTATGGCAAGCCAAGTATCTCACTAATAGCCACTTGGCTTGCCATATTAGTCGAGGGCCCTCTAGCGGCTGAAAATGGTGTTGTGTTCAAAATTTTCCATGTCAGAATGAATGGAATTTAGACCTCAGCCAAAAATTGGATTAAATCTGGGAAAAAATGTGTATCAGTCGCAGGTAGTGTTGTAGTACTCAAGACCGGTCTTGGTCTTAAGACCGGTCTCAAGACCAAGACCACTTTTTGATGGTCTCGGTCTTGTCTCGGACTCAACTGCATTTGGTCTCAGACATTGAGGACTCAGGATTTTATTTCAAGACCAGTCAAGACCACAACTGTGGAAATATCACTAAACTACCGGAATATTGTCCAGTTTATTTGTCAACATCTTTGTTTTTATTGGATGCAAAATGTACTGGTTCAAATCCAAACGATAACGTGACTTAATACCACCGTCATGCCCACCCCACGTCACTCCCAGTGTGGCCACATTGGATGGTTTACTGCCATTTGGGCGGCTTTCATTCTGATTTTGCTGGGAACTCTGGGAAGATTTTTGTTGGGATTGTTGCATTTTGCCACATATTAAATGACCTTGACTTGAACAGATGTGTGTTCATGTTCAAACAGCAAATATACTGTAACAATATATTGACTGGACAGATTTTTGTGTGATGTGGAGATTTTTAACTACTTTTCTTCTCTGTTTTAGACTAAATGTTTCATTTGTGGCATTGGGAATGACTACTTTGACCGAACGCCTCACGGGTTTGAAACCCACACCTTACAAGAGCACAACCTTGCTAACTATCTGTAAGTACAACAGCAGACATGTATCAAACATATCACATGGAGATATTTTTCACGACTCGTGTCGTCCTGTTCGCAGGTTCTTCTTGATGTACCTGATCAACAAAGATGAAACTGAACACACGGGTCAGGTGCGTCACCACACACACACACACCTTTGTGCTGTTTATTCACTGTCTGTGACCACTCTCAGGTGAACAAAGGACAAAACAGGAAGCGGTCCAAATTCAGGTGGTTCTACTTACGCAACACTTCAAGTGGGTTGGAATGTTACAGGAGAATAAAGCAGCGTGTGGGTTGACATTGACAGTTTTACATCGTTTCTGCCGTGCACCTGAGACTCTGACGGATTCAACGTTCTTTTCTTCATCCCTTCATTATAAACAAGTAAAACGTTACTCGTCTTTGAACAAGCTGTTTCAAGAGCTGACAGCTTGTTTAGGCAGAGCCTGAATGAAAATAACTCTAATCTCTAAATCAGGTTCCCTGAACGCCGTTTTCAAAACTTTTTATTGTCAGCCATTCCCCAGCAGCAGCAGCTAGCTGTAGCAGTTCCAGTGTGGGCGTGAGTAGAAGTTTCATGAACTGTAACGAAACTTTTCAGAACAGAGTTTTAAAACCACATCAATCGACCTTTGTCTTGGTCCTGGTGAGAACAAACCTTTTTACAACAGAAGATTTTTGTTCAGTGATTTTCCTCTGAAGAAAAGATGTAAATTATGACACCAACGTCCATGCTCAATAATCCAGGTATAAAATCCAACAATGTGATTGGACTTTGGTGTTTTGAACCAGTTTGACACGACTGTGGATGAGGGAGAGGGCGGGCACCGGAGACCATCTTAGCACCAACATAACTGTTTTTTTCCCACTTTTGGATTAAGCTGTTGGGGGAGAAGCAGTTTTGTTTGGTGTTTCCTCAGACTGATGAAGCCTTCTGGATGGAGGGTGAAACATCTCAGCACCAAAAAAAAAAAAAAAACTGTCCAGATGACCTGACTGAACATCGTTGGATATCTAAACACTTTGAATTGTTGAAAGTGTCACAGTTTCTTACTTAGAAACATGTTTTAAAGGCAACTTAAAACAGAATAGTTTTGTTTTTTAAGTGGATGTTGTTCAGAGTAGTCAGTATCTTACATGCAGCTCAAGTTTGAGGGTGTCAAACCAACAGCTAGGTCTGTCGCAATAAATCAATTAATCGCATGATAAATAAAAACGCTCAACCTCGTTTTCATTTATGGGCTTTATCATTTCTTTGTGTCTCTTTCTACTGAAGACAGTGGCTGACAAAAGTTCCAACTCCGGTGCTCATCACTGACCCTTCTGTCCCTTTTCTTTAAAATCAGTTTTAAACGTCCAAAATCGTGTTTTTGGATAGTTAAAAGCAACAAAGCTACAGCTAAGCTGACCTCGGGAAAAAAAAAACATCTTGTCGAAGCTCCAAAATTCACGATCGACACCTGTACTTTTTGTGTAAAATGACGTTTTCTCTGCTAAAAGAAGTGAGAACTTGTTTACTGATTTTTTTTAAATTATAAACTTTGTGTGACAAATTCTATGCTAAAGAGCTCAAACCACACCGAGCGTCTGCCATTTTGAGATCCGAAGGAAATACAGTCCATGTTACGTCAAGGGGCCTCCCTCCCATTTATTTTAGACACACTGCTCGCTCCCTCACTATCCATCTTTCTGTTCAGTCTTATACTGCCATCCGGTGGTCACAAAATGGTGCTACGCTAAAAACAAATCAACCAACATGTCTTCTTAAATTTGACAATAATTAGTAATTATTGTCAAATTTCAAACAATATTATCGTTTATCGCAATAACTTCTGAAACAATCGCCCAGCAAAATTTGTTATCGTGACAGAGCTAGTCAGAGCAGGACGCACTTCAGAACAACAAAAAAATCTCAATCTTCCTCAAAGTTCAAGTACTTTTAGTAGCAGTTCTGTTAATTTTTATATTAATTTTCCAGTTTATATTTTTGGACTTTGACAATGAGGACAGTATAAACAACTGTCTACATCTGTAACATGCCCAGTTGCACAAACTGTTTGTCAACTTTAGCAGGTAAGATAGTGGGGTTGTGAAATGGTCACCAATAGATTGCACTTGTGGCGTGATGCAGTTTGTTTTCACTTTAATGACTACTTCATGCAATCGCACTTAAAAAAACAAAACAACTAAACTAACCCTTTAAAACTTGTTTCCCTCGCCCTGCAGGAGTCCTACGTGTGGAAGATGTACCAGGAGAGATGCTGGGACTTCTTCCCAACAGGAGACTGCTTCCGTAAGCAATACGAGGACCAGCTGGGTTAGAGGAGGCAGCTTCTGCAGGCGCCCCAACCCCCTAATTCACTTCAACCTGTTAACAGAACCTGGATTTCTACACAAAACATGATTGGACACTCTGGACTTGTGCATTCATGACAACTGAGTGTTTATGCACAGTTTGTGTCATTACCATGCCAACTGGATAAGATGTACGCTTCTTAACATCAAATACTTTGCCTTTAACAACGGTTCAAGTCTAACGAAATGAAGACGGTTCCTTTCTGACAACTCATTTTAGAGGTTAATTAAGTGCCAAAGTGCCTTTTTGAAGAAACTATGCAAGAAATGAAACAAAAACATATTTTTTGTTCCTCCTTACACGAGCAGATTTACGTTAGTTTGGTGGCTCTAGAATAAAAATATGGAAAAAAGTTGTACAAAATCTAGACAATTGTGTAAATGTTGCTACGTTTGGTTCCTAAGCTGTGGTGTCCTGCCTGCCTGCACTTTCCTCCACAGTGAAAGAACGCCACGCCCACGGAGAATTGCTAAATCTGATTCAACCATTTACTGGTCGAATGGTTAGCTGCCCGTTTGTACGTATATGGTAGCTTTGGAAAACTGACTCTTTTGATGATGGGAGGAAATTAATAAACTGACGCAATAAAAACCCGTCGTGTGGTTTTCTCCATCAGAACAGAAGCAGTTCTGTGAAGATCTTGTCCTCTCTTTAGACTCGCAGAAGAAAACCAGTCCTCTGTCAACACCTTCATGTTGAAATGCCACATTTATTTTCAGATTTTTTTTTTTTTTACCTCCGAACTTCGCCTATCAGGAAATCATGCTGTCGAGCCAGTCCTCCAGATCCTCCTCCGTCATCTCTTCTTTAACGGACTTTGAAGGTCCAACAACTTCATCTTTTACGTTGTTGTCAACGACTTTTGATTCCTCTTCTTCAGGCACTTTGGAAAGAAAGAAAGAACAAAAACTGAACTTACAGTCCGCTAACAGCCAAAGATGTGAAAGTAGACGGTTTGACATGAAACACTGAGCTTGTACTTTATTTTGAAAGGATCATAAAATGGAAACTGTGGTCACAAGCGAGCTCAGCTGAACCTAGAAAAATTTGAATACTGTAGTCCCTCGTTTATCTCGGGGGATCCGTACCCTGAAGACCTGCGATAGTATTTAAATATCTATATAAATGTGTTTAAAACCATTCCCACACTCTTGCAATATTCTAAACAATGTTTCTAAATGCTCTAAAAGAGCACAGAATGTCATGATTTCAGCTCTTGGCCACGCCCACTTCTCTGCACAGTGAACAGCTGATCAGCTGAAGCAGGAAGTTTATCCTGCAGTGTGGGCTGCGCAGATGTGCAGCAGGTGCTAAATACATCAAATTAAAAAACGCCATGCCAATCGTGCGGCTCACCCATCAATCAGTCACGTGTAGTGTCTAGCCTTATTTTTGAAAAACCGTGATAGAGCGAGTCCACGATAAACAAATGGTTTTCATCAGAAAATGAAACTCAGTCCCTCGCCCTTGTGCTGCTTTTCAACGATTGTCAACTTTCATATTACTCACGTGATTGGGACGGTACGAGACAAGTAATACTTCCAACAGGTGCAGCCATTTTGTAGTTTTCTTTCAAGAAGCCTACACTGCAACGCCAGACAAAGGAACTACACTACCCAGAAGTCAACTGTGCTTGTAGCTGACGCTTTCTGTCGAAATGGAGGGAAAGTTTTACAACACAAATTTACAGTTATCTATGAAGTTCACAGAACTGGCAGGAAAGTCGCAAATAATCCTGAAGCTCAATTATCCACGTGCACATCCACCTGGACGGGGCAGTGCAGGGTAGTTCTGCAGAACCAGAACCAAGCTGCTGGTCTGCAGAGCTGGTGAGTACATTTTTTACAGTATTGTACAGTATGTATATTGTTAAAATGATGTAGGTTTAAGAGTTTATAAAGGCTTGAAATATATATAACTTCAAATGTCTAGTTCCTCACGTCCAGCAACTCCTGAACCAGAGACAGCAGAAGTGAGACAAAGCACTGGACTGTCTCTCAGAGGTCCAATGTCCTCTTTTCAGGTTAAAGTAAATGTTCACGTCATTTATAAATCAAGGTCCCAGAGTTTGGAGGAAGAGAGGAGAAGACCAGAGTCCATGTAGCTTCAAGTCCAGAGAGAAGTTTCCACAGTCAGTGATGGTTTGGGTCCATGTCCTCTGCTGGTGTTTGTTTTCTGAAGTCCAGTCCACGCAGCATCTAGCAGGACATTTTAGAGACTTCATGCTTCCTTCTGCTGACGAGCTTTATGGAGATGCTGGTTTCATTTTCCAGCAGGACTCGGCACCGGCTCACACTGACAAAGATACTGTACCAAAAACTGGCTGTGGAATGTTCTCATTTTCTGAGACGGTGAGTTTTGGTTTTTCATCATTTGTCCATCATAATCATCAAAATGACGAGAAATAAGGCTTGAAACATTTCACTCTGTCTAATAATTCTATATGTGCATCCATCTCCATGTCGGTCCATCAAACCAGCAGAAAAGATCCTGGTGAGCAGCACTTGCTTCACTAGAGGAGTTTTCAGCTGCAGGACATGAGTCCCCGAGGCTCAATGGGATTAAACTGCCTAAATAAAGGTTGAATGGTTGAAAAAAAGTAACAACCGTGTGGACGCAGTCATTTTTTCAGCAAAAGCACAAAACGGACAACGGTCTGATCAGGAGGTGGCGGCTGATGAGCACCTGCTTTAAACTACTTTAATTAGCCCCAGATGATTAAAGGAGACGCCCGCCCGCTGAGAGGTTTTGGAATTGCTGCACGTTAGTCTCAAGTTTGTATAGATGGGGGGAGTAGATCAACCGAATAATCCAATTTGAGTGTTTTTAAACACACACCTACTTAATACTGGTGCAAACTGCACTAGAACTAATTGTTCTACTTGCCTTTGTGTGGAGAAGCTTCCTCCTGTGGACCGACAGGCTGCTGCTCCGAGACTGGTTTCTGTAGACCGAGCAGCTGGTCGAGCTCTTCGTCACCATCGTCCACCACAGAGTCTGAAACCCCCGTGTCTGAAACGTGCGCTGAAGCTGAGGAGGGGCTCTGGTTTGTGCTGAGGGCGTTAAAAGCCCTGGACGGAGGAGTGAACGCGTTTGTTTCTGACACTTGGTGTTTCGGTGTGAGACTAACAGCCGGCAGGTTGACTGGTGTCGAAACCTGGAACAGAAAAAGAAAAAGTGTCTGGAACATTTTGTTTTTAAGTTTACAAAACAGCTTTTGTTTACTAGTTAATGTAAATATACAACATTGTCCTATATACACAAAACAATGTTGCTTATTTAATCAGTTCTAATACAGTCATGGCAAAAAGAACTTTTGGTTTTAAGAAAACTCAAGTAAGCATTTTCTTTTGAACATGATATTTATTTAAAAGTTGTAGAAGCTCAGTTTGCAGTTATTAGACGTCAAATTCAAAACTTTAATTGTAACTTCTTCAAAAATAAAAAGTCTGTTGAACATATTTTGACAAATTAAGACATATTTCTACCCATGAGAAATGAACAGAGGATACATTAGTCTCTCGCTACTTCGAGGTTCAACTTTCACGTCAACTTTAATATTGCTCACGTGACTGGGACGGTACGAGATAAAAAGTTAATGAAAAAACATTACTTCATACAGGCGCCGCCATTTTGTAGATTTTTTTTCATTAAGCCTACACTGTAACGCCAGCGCACAAATACTACATTACCCAGAAACCAACAGTGCCTCCAGCTGCTGCTTTCTTGTAGTTTTCTTTCAATAAGCCTACACCGTAATGCCAGTTAAAAAAAAACTACACTACCCAGAAGTCAACACTGCTTCCAGTCAAAATGGAAGTAATGTTCTGATCTGATCCAAACCAGACTAAAAAGTTCGGTCCTTATTCACAGCGACTTCGGCGCTCAGTGGATGCAGAGCCGTACGGAACAAACCAGGAATTGGACAGGACGACTTCCAGCCTCGTCCGTCAGTCTGACAGCTGCTTGCCGGCCCATGAAGCCTGTCGAGCCGGGAGGCGTTGCTTTCTCCAGAGCTCACCGGAAATTTTTTCATCCGGATCCCTCTGGATTATTTGGACTCAATCGGGACCATTGTGTGGTTTCGTACCCGCTCCCTGAAGGTCCGGCTCTCTTTAAAAGCGTCTGCTGGGAGTCGATCAGAACCGGACCAAGGCTGGTGAGTTCCCGTACAAAACTTTGCAGTAGCTACTGTGCAGTTCATATATGTACGTATGTTGGTAAACTTAGTAGGTTTAAGAGCTTAGAACATTGCAAGACTGTGGGAAAGGTTTCTTATATAAATACTAAAATAAATATAGCCTTCATACTGCACGGTTTTTCACCTGTCGCGAGGAACGTAAACCCCTGCAATAATGGAGGAACTACTGTATTTAAGTCCAACATTGCCTTTAGTGACCACGTAATGATGACCTCACCAGAAAGCCTCGTTCAAAGCTCATACCTGAACCAGCTCAGCCTCCAGGTTGAGTCTTTCATGAAGAGGCACCTGAAGAAGAGTCTGGGCGAGAGCCTGGAGATCCAAAACCACTGCTGACATCTGAGGAGCAAACGTAAAAACAACCTGAGCCCATGGAGCTGAAAGCAGACAAGATTCAGAGGAAGTAAAACTGCATCAGCAGTACTCAGACAACCCAACAAGACAGTTTTAGAAGCATCCCACAAAGAAGAGAAAATACATGTGTAAAGCAGCTTTAACAGAGAAACAGCAGGTCTGGGACTGATCCATGAAGCTTTGACTCTCGGACTTCACACTCAGGAATTTAAATGTGTGTTCACTAAAAGTCAGAGCGTGTCTGTTTTCTGTCATGAGCTCTTTGAGTCTACTTACTCTGATCATAAAATTGTCATATCCAACATGAAGTGCACAGAACGGAGCCAAAACTAAACTTTAAATGTCTTTGCTTGATTTTAGGAACACATCCGTTGTGATAAATTCATATGTTCTATTACTACCGTACATTTTGCTGTATAAGTCACACCTTTTTGCATAAATTAGCATGCCCTGCAACTCAAATAGCGAAGTGACTTATTCATGTTTTTGTCCCATATATATCTATATATATATAGATATATATAGATATCTATATATCTATATCTATATATATCTATATCTATATACAGGTAGTCCTCGGTTCCCGACCGTCTTGGTTAATGAATTTCCGCGTATACGACCCGCCTCCCCAGTGACGTCATCACACCTCACGGACTTTTTATGCAGCATTTATGGTTT
>JARVLU010000179.1:25767244-25787098 GCA_031762415.1 Simpsonichthys santanae | reverse complement strand
CAATATTTGGCTGAGATCTGACGATTTCATTCATTCTGACGTGGAAAATATTGAACTCTACCATTTTCAGACGCTAGAGGGCGCGCAAGTAATATGGCAAGCAAAGTGTCTCATTAATAGGTAAAAGTGGCTATTAATGAGACACTTGGCTTGTCATATACCAAGCCACCTTTATCTCGCTCCAGAACTCCTGGAGCAAACGTCAAATCAGCTGCGTTTCACTGCGCTGCCCAGGCGAAATGCAGCTGATTTCACCATTAAAGTGCATTTATCAAAGAAAAGTTCAACTGAGACACAACCTGTGCTATAATTTCGAGCAAACAATTATTTTTTAATGAAGAAATGCATGAAGAAATGAACAGCGGCTTGTCCCTCTGCCTGCTTACACGAATCGGCTTTTGAAATACAGCTAGTTTGACTGTCAAAGTGCATTTATTAAGCAAAAGTTAGACTGAGACACTTCTTTCAAGCAAACAAATACTTGTTTTTAAGTGTTAATCATGTTAAATTCTTGTTCAAGTCGTCCTGCGTATGCCCCTGCGGACATCATTTTGCAGCGCATAGATTTTTGGCACAACACCGGCCCACACTTCCAGGTTGTCAGCGATTGTGCGAAACAAATGCAACGCGTCAGCAGTGACACATAATAGATGCGACGTATACAACAAAGCGACATATTTATGGATTTTTCCACTTTATTAGACATATTTGAACTGATGTGACTTATAGGGCAGTGCAACATGTATGGCGGAAAATACGGTAGACGCGACTTGTACGGCGAAGCAACGTATTTATGTTTTTTCCCACTTTATGAGACACGTTTAGACTAATGCGACTTATACGGCCTGTGCATCGTTAAATGTTTAAAGCCACTGGAAGTTGAAGCTGAATGTATGATGAAGGGCACGGGGGCCAAGGTTACCTGACTGGCGGTGAGCGAGTCCATCTCCCAGTCCTTCTCATCTGAAAACCGGAACTGAGCGAACGAATCCCCTAAAAGACAAAACAAACACTCACATTAATTTTTCTTGTTTAAATATCACTTTTTCTCCTCGGTGTGTTCATCACAGCTGAAACGTCTGACAACGTGTTGGTCTAAAAGGCAGGCGGCAGCTTCGAGCGGACTGCTGACCGGCCTGAGAGCTTCAGCGGCGCCGACAGGTGACACCGATCTTCCACAACACGAACAGCAGCTCTTGTCGACGTGTTATTAATAAACAGCTTCGGCTTCAGCAGACGGACACAAACAAGAAAACTTCTGTTGGGAGTGAAGCGCGGCGCTGTCGGAGCTCCGAGTGAAAACACAACAAGAACACGGGGTCGTGTGTGAAGCACCACTCTCCTGGTTTCCTGCGAGCCGTTCGCTCTCTTTGGGTGGAATGAGAGGGCTCGTGCTGGTATTTTTAAAAAACAAGCTAAAGGTTCTTACATTCAACAAGACAGAGGTAACAAGGGGATTTTTTTATTTTTATTTTTTTAGATAGAGAGGAGGGAAACCTTTTTAAAGTATTTAGAGAAAGAAAAACGGTGGATTTCTAACAAACCAGGAGATTTGCACTGAAAATAACGGAGTTGACGTTTTAGTCGGACGGTAACAATAACATGTAAAATCTAATGCGATGTCGCAAGATGTCACGCTCAGAATATGTGCAGTGAATAAATTGTAGCTATTTTTATAATATGTACAAATCTTATATCAATATTGGCTAAATCCAATGAGGTGCAGCTGTTTTGGTAGGATAAGCCCAATTAGCTGCAGCACCCAGATTGAAACGGGTTCAGCTCAGAGGTTAAGTTGTAGATGTAGCGCCAATAACTGTTTTATTAAAATGTGTCTAGTTGTTCATGAGATATTTTGCTAACAAACAGGGTTAACACCAACAGTTGATGATAAAGTTTAAGTAGATGTGCAATCTGTATAAAAAAAAGCATACGAGTTAAGGACTATAGTCAACAACGACCACACCAAAGATCAGCTCAACATCTCTGACTGGCTGTTAGTGCCATCATTTTGGCGCTTCCTAAAGTCAGTTTGCTGTGGCGGCCATCTTTAAATGGGTTGGATCCTAAACTTATCAGCTGTAGATGTTCATCCAATGAGTATTTTTTTGAGAATTAAGACCAAAAAGTTCTATTTTGGTCTCATCTGACCACGTAACTTTCTCCCATGGCTCCTCTGGATCATCCAAATGGTCTTAAGACGGGCCTGGACGTGTGCTGAATCAAGCAGGGGGACCTTCTGTGACATGCACGATTTTAAACTGACGTCTTAGTGTATTACCCACAGAAACTTTGGAAACAGTGGTTTGGAGATGCAAAATCTACGACAACTTTGATTATCAACTGGTGGCCCATGGACCACTAAAAGTTTGTAGGAGTGGCATGATAAAACTAAACATATCTAATGATTGTTAAGATTTACTGATACTTTTACATTTTAAGACAAAAGATGAGACTACATTCAATTAAAGGAGGAAAAAATAAATAGTTTTGAGCAATTTTACAGAAATTAAAACACTGAACTAGACAGACGTATGTGAGTTGGACAAATTCAATAGTCTTCACTTTGAAGTAACATATAATGTTAAAGTCAGTATGAAAGTTAGGCTAGTTTGTTGGATCTGTAATTGAATTTTTAAATAAAAATAATTACCTCCGTTTACTTTGACTTTATTTTTTAATTGTTATCAAACTGACTGACCATATTCCTTCCCAGCAACTTTATTAAAGATATTCCCAAAAAAACCTCTGGTGGATTTGAGAGAACCAGCCCATCAAAAAACTGGATGTCAGCTTAAAGTAACAAACTACTATGATTGAATCAACATGTTGTATTCCTTGTATTAGTAGAACCACATATTTGAAAAGTAAATGACAAGAACATGTCTAGAACCAGGCCTTTTGTTGTTGTTGGTCTAAAAACAATAAAAATCAGTTTTATTTAGGTTTGGGTCAAAGTGTGAAAGAGGGGCCAAAGGGCCCAGAGCTGCAAATTGCAGACGTCTTTTCTAGGCTGTTGAAAGCTTTAGCGCCATTTAATTATTTTGTTGGTCATTTTTTTTTAATAAACAGTAAGAGGAACCAACTATCATGTTGTTATTTGCAGATCAAAGCTTCCTGAAGCTGAACATGAACCAGTCTGCCACACACAGATGGTCGGTCAGTGGGAGGTCTGACAGTCAGTCGCAGCCTCTTACTTTGTTCCCTGCCGTCTGTCTGAGTGTGTCACAGACACTCAGCCTTCATCTACAACCATCAGCACCATCTGCGGCAGCCCTTGATTGCTTGGCTGTGAGAGAAATGAAGGAGGTCAACGAGGAGGAGCTACCTGCAGTCAAACAGGCAGCAGAAGGACGACGTATGAATGGGAGCATTATGGAGGGCACAATGACAGCGAGGCACGCCGATAACAGAACGAAATAGGAATGTCAGCTTTCAGTGACGGCTCAGGAGCCCATTTCTTTACGCAGGGCCATGAACACGTCTGATATCAGCGATGTCAACTGGTTTCCCAGCTCGCTGTTAAACATCTGAGCACATAAATCCTGGATGTGGAGGACAGGAGATCAATTTGCGTCACCGCCGGCATCTTAAGCAGATTAAACGTCAACGGTGAATATTCATAAAGGGCAGAAGCACAGTGATAACATCAAGAAACCAGACGTGGTCCATAAACAGCTGGAGGAACTTCAGTAACAGCAAGAAACATGTACAAATAAAAGAGGAGCTTGTGGATTGTGTTGATTATTATAGGAAGTTGAACATGAGGACATTAGATTATTATTAGGATAAAACATGTTGACAAGCTGTCAGAGCAGAGAGGTGACAGAATCTGTAACGGACATTTTATCCAAGGTTTCCTGTGGTTTTTTTTTTTTTTTTTTTTAGAGACATCCATTTTTTTCGTTAGGGTTGGCTTGGGTTTCCAGAGCTATCCCTTAGTTATGCTGCTATAGGCTCAGACTGCTGGAGGCCCACATTTCCTCACTCTGCTACGTCTCTACTTGCTCTATTCTACCTGTTTGTACTGTATTTGTAATTATTTCTATCTTAACATGTTGTTTTGTCTCTCTTCCAATAAAATGTAAACCTGAACCTAGGCCTGTCACGATAAATTTTTGTCGGGCGATTAATTGTCTCAGAAATTATTGCGATAAATTATAATATTGTTTGAAATTTGACAATAATTAGTAATGTCAAATTTAAGAAGAAATGTTGGTTCATTTTTGAGTGTAGTACCTTTTCTTGACCACTGGATGGTAGTATAAAACTGTTTGAACCGAAGGATGGATAGTGAATGAGCAAGCAGCGTGTCTAAGGGAAAATGGGAGGGAGGCCCCTTGACATGACCTGGGCTGTCTCTCCTTTTATTTCGGTTCTCAAAATGGAAGACGCTCTGTGTGGTTTGAGCTCTTTAGCATAGCATTTTTCACACAAAGCTTTTAATTTAAAAAAAAAAAAATCAGCAAACAAGTTCTCAGCTTCTTTTTTCAGAGAAAAACTACTTTTTACACAAAGACACAGGTTTCAACTGTGAATTTTGGGCTTTGACAAAACAGAGGTTTTTTCCCCCCAAGGTTGGCCTGTTAGCTTAGCTCGTAGCTTAGCTTCTCAGCTTAGCTGCTTTTCACAATCCAAAAACGCAATTTTGAGCGGTTAAAGCGGATCTGAAAGAAAAGAGAAAAATGAGAAAGGGAAGGGTCAGTGAAGAGCACCGGAGTTGAGCCTTTTATCATCCAGTGTCTTCAGTAGAACGAGAAAAAGAAACGATAAATCCGATAAATGAAAACTAGGTGGATAATTTTCATTTATCATGCGATTAATTGATCTATTGTTTATCGCAACAGGCCTACCTAGACCTGCCATTTTCTTTTTGTTCCTTTCTCCTTCCTGTCCTCTCAGACGCAGCCGGTCGAAGCAGATGGCTTCTCTTCCTGAGCCTGGTTCTGCTGGAGGTTTCTTCCAGTTAAAAGGGAGTTTTTTTTATTTCCACTGTCGCCTTTGTGCTTGCTCAGGATGGGAGACTGTGACGAAGTGAAGATTCAACACAATCTGCTGGCTTCCTTAGATAAAGAACTTTTACTAATGGGCTTTTATAATGTATGTGAATGTTTCTGTTCAGTGCCCTGAGACGACCTCTGTTGTGTCTTGATGCTACAGAAACAAACTGAACTGAGTTTGTGAAGGCAGATCTCAGACAGAGCTCCATCGTTGCCGTTCTCATCCACTCTCTGCTCAGAAATTAGGAAGAAAACTCAAACTAAATTCAATCTTTAGCTCTTTCTGTCACAATATGCAGCACACTTCTCCTTCAGAAACATTATTTTACAAGAAATAAAAGCACTCATTTGAGGACAAAAGTTAGAAATTAATCAATTATAATTTCACTGTAGCTGATGCAAGTAGCTTTGTAGCCAATGGTCCAAAAAAATAAATAAATACATAAATTAATTAATTAATTAATAAAATAAAAAAATAAAAAAACACAACATGGCAGCTCCTATACATCATGTTCTGCTGGCTTCCATTTCCAACAACAGAAAACAGAGACACAGTTACTTTTACAATACTGTACATAAAAGTACATATATATGAGTGGGACTGATTTCGATATTAAAAATAAAGGCAAAAATTGTTTAAAATATTTAGTCGGCCATTATCAAATGGCCAAGCTCTGATCAGAGTTATGTGGAGCATTTATTCAGGTCAACCACAGGGCGGAGGTCCAACAAAACAGATTCCACCTTTTTTAAACTGTTGTTGCAGAAATTACTTGTAAGTTGTTTTGAACAAAAGTGTTTTGTCAGTGACTAAATGGAACTGACTCAAATTAATGTAAATTCTGTAACATTGTCTCACATTAAGGAATAAAAATCGACAAATAATTGATGAATCCAGCCTTGACTTGGATCAATAAACTCATCAGAATATTCATAACTACATTTGTTAATATATATAATTTGAAAACGGTGATTTTAACTTTGGAAATGTCACTCATCCTGTGCAGAAATGCTGCTTCTGTTCGTGTTTATGGTTTATGATGGTTTCTGTGCAGCAGTGGCAACAGGGTCAGTTATTTTACAGCAGATGAACGCCACATCACTTATGCTGCGTGCTAAGTGGCTCGACTGGCGTTGTGTAACGTCTGCATTATGTAGCTTCCTGCCTCTCGACATCTCGCCGACTGATCCTCACACCAACAGACGAGGCTGGTTTTCTTGCTGAACTATCTGCGGCCTGCTCATGCAAAGTCCCGCTCACCCAGGGACGTGTTGTTCACACTTGCTGTCTTTGCTGCTGCCGTTCTGTTCTGTTCTCTTCCTGAGTCACTCAACTCCCCTGTGTTTTCGCCTCCTCACCCTTCTGCGTGACTTGTGAGCTCTGACGCTGCGTCAGGGTGAAGATGATTTGAATTTGGAATACCTTCCTAACAGGTTGAACAGTTACAGATGTGTATGGACAACTACTAATTTTCAAATTTGGGGTTTGGGTCTAATGCAAGAAAAACAATTCAATGTATTCTACTGAAAAGTGAGATTTTGCTTGACCTTGTTTAATAGTGTTTACAGTTTTGACCATTAAATAATTTTCCTACACTCTGTCTACTTTTAAATTTAACCTTAAAACTTTCACTTTTGATTAATACTATAGGTAAGGATGACTAGGGTTTCCTGAGGTATCCCTTAAGTTATGCTGCTATAGGTTTACCACATTTTCTCACTCTTCTGCTGTCTTTACTCTCTCTAGTCTCTACGTTTGTATTTGTAATTGCTGTTGCCAGTTTACTTGACCACTAGCAGTGGTTGCTGTAAACCGGCACCTCGGTAAAACATCTGATTTTACTTGAAGTGGGCAAATATCAAATACACAGTGAAGCTAAGTGAAAAGACTGACGCTTTCAGTTGAAGCATGGCCAACGTTTGTCGGCGTGTGTCGCTGTCTGTGCACAGACCGCACACGCTTGTGGACTGGGCTACACCTTAAGCACACAACTTTCTCACAGTAGAAAGTTCTAGCTGCAGCCTGAACCTTCAAAATGGCGGAAGAAGCAGGAGAAACATCTCACTCTCCAGTATCACCTGGAGGGAAATGTTGGCATGTATGTGACTATGGTCCCTTGATCTCCATGCACTTTTGATGACGGCACAATATCACTGCACGGTTACTCAACTTTTCATACTGGTTGTCAGTGAACCCTTACCAGATACGAGAGGAGATAAAGCAAAGCAGCTTTCAAAAACACATGAGCATGACAAACTCCATCAGACTGAGAGGAAACAGAAGAAAATAGAAGCAATGCAGAGGAAAATGGAAAAATAAAATAAAACGCTGGTTCTCTTGGAGCGAGCTGCATCACCTCCAGCATGCTCCCTGTCACGCCTTTTTAACCAAACCAATTAGCCCAGCATGACATGGCGCTGAAACGAACTATGACTCGATAAATCACTGTCCGCGCTAATTGCAATTAAAATCTGGAGCAAACCAGGCGAGACCATGAAGAGGGCCGAAGCTCTTTGCTCTTAACTTTTAATGGTGATTCAGTGGAGCTGCGTTGTGTCAGTCAACTCAGGGCTTTGCTCTCATTAAGCATGCGACTTGTTATTTTTTATTACAAACTGTTTGGAGCAGAGAAGCTCTCTAGCTCAGAAATGATCAATCATGTTACCAAGTACAACGTAATTTCCCAGTTACTCCATCCACTGGATGTTATTGGTTAAAAACATGAAACGATAGTAGAGTCATCGACTGAATAAAAAAAATAAAGTGAATAGTCCTCCTCCTGCAGGAGAACACAAAATCCATCTGTCCGTCTGTTCATCTCTTATGTTTGTTCTGGAGTCACACTGTGGAGGCAGCAGCTTGAATAGAGAGGCCCAGACATCTCATCAACCATCTCTTCTAGGAGGACTCCAAGGCATTCCCAGACCAGTCAAGAGACATCTCTCCAGTGTGTCCTGGGTCTTCCCCAGGGCCTCTTTCCAGTCGGACATGTCCAGAGCACCTTCCTAGGGACGCACCCAGTGAGCATCCTTATCACATGCATGAACCACCTCATCTGAATCCTTTCGATGTGGAGGAGCAGCGGCTTCACTATGAGTCTCTCCCAGATAACTGAACTTCTCACCCTACCTCTAACGGAGAGTCCAACTACCCTGGGGAGAAAACGCGGTTCGACCATTTGCAGCTATGATCTCACTCTTTTGGTGACCATAGGTGAGGGTAGGACCGTAGACCGACTGGTAAACAGAGAGCTTAGCCTTGCAGCTCAACTCCATCTTCACCACAACAAACCGACACAGAATCAGCAATACTGTGAAAGTTGCACCGTCGTAAAATAATCCAAACTTGCCACTTACTTCTAAAAAGCACTTTTATTGTGTTCCTTTATACTTAAGGTACACAGTCAAAAACAAATTCCATAACCACATATGTATTCCAGCATCAGAAACTTTATGATGTTCACACTATCAACATGTTTTGGATTTGTTCCATGTTGCAGAATTCTGCTGTAGGTGTTTCTATTATTGGTCAGAACATCTGGTCTCTTGGTGTTTCTTCTGCCTTCACAGAAAATAAAGGCCAGGAAAAGATGAGAACAACGAGCATGCTGGCAGCTAAATAAAGACCAGCCTCAAATATACTCTAAATGCAACAAAGCAGGAACGTTTCAACACCGTGAAACGCTTGAGCGGGTAAAACACAGTCATCAATAAAGTTTGGATGTTTAAACCAGACACCCGGAGAAATCCTGCCAGTTGATCTATTCAGAAAGCCCAGTCCAGTTCTCGTTGCTCATTGACTGAGCCACCAGCAGACAGAGCTGAGTGAAACTGAATCATGACGCCGCACTGAGACAAAACACACCCTGCACCTGCGCTCTGTACAGGCACACCCACAGAACATATACACCGTAGGATCATTCACCACAAACAGCCAATCCAAAGAAGTCCTTTTCACTGGCAAAGCTGCTGTTGTGGTGGGAAGTGTCTTCAGTTCAGCGCATTGTTGACTCTGCACACGTCGTTTGATGAAGAGCTCACTGAAGCTTTGACAGGTCTGAAACTTAAGACTGGCAAAGGTGAACTTAAGTGACCCAATAGAGAAATTGTGTGCTATTAAGTTGATCAACCATCAATCACACAGATTAAATCTAGAACGGTCTATTGAAAATAACAATAACGAGAACTTGCATTTCCTGAGAAAATGTGGTGTGAATGCGCGTTGCTGAAAAACAGCTGAAATTAGTTGAAAATGTCCTGAAATGTAGCTGACAAGAAAGAGCAGCAGAAGAAAGCAGAAAGAACATGTTGCTGAATTTGGTTTGAATAAACAAACATGAGCACAGAAATCAAGAAATCAGTGAAAACAGCTGAAAAGTAGTTGTAAAGGCAGAAAGAAGCTTAACCTACCAGAAGGAATCGAAAAGAGCTGAAATAAGCTAAAAGATATGGAATGAGCTGAAAAAAGCTCAATTTAACACCAAACAGCAAAAAAGTAGCTTAAATAGCAGAAAAAGCTGAAACTTGCAGAAAAACATAAAAAAAAATATTTAAATAAATTAAAAAATGAAAAAAAAAAAAAAAAAAAACAGAAAGGAGCATAACAAGCTCAAATTAGAAGAAATTATTTAATTGGGCTGAAAGTAGAACTTACCATGAAAAACTTGAATTTCTCCAAAAACAGCTGAAAGCTAAAAAAAATGCTTAAAAGGGTAGCTGAAAAAGTGGAACAAGCTTAAATTAGCAGAAGAAAGCAGAAATACCACGTTTGCTGAAAGAAGCAGAAATTAGCACAAAAAAGTGGAAATTATCCGAAAAAAAGCTGACAAGTAGCTAAAAGTGAAGACAGTAGCTGACACTACAAGAAGGAAGGGGAGAGAGGACATTTTTTGCTGAATTCGGCTGAAAAAAGTTTAAATGAGTGCATAAATGTGGAATTAGCCGAAAGTTTAAATTAGCATAAAACAGCTAAATAGTAGCTGTCATAGTAGAAAAAAGATTAAACTTGCAGAAAGAAGCTGAAAGGAGCATAACAAGCTGAAATTATCAGAAAGAAGTTAGACAAAGTACAAAAATGCTTCAGTTAGCATCAATAATCTGAAAGGAGCACAAAACAGCTGAAATTAGCTGAAAGCATGTTTAAATTTGCACAAGGAACCTGAAGCAGAACAAAATGTGAAAGGAGCTGTAAAAGGCTGTAAAAGATCTAAGATCTGATGGTTGTAAAATTAGCTCAATTTATTTTTTATGAGAAAAAAAATGGCAGAAAAGGCTAAATATTTCAAGAAGCTAAAGTTGCACCAAAACCAACAGTCATGAATGTTTTGATAGATGATTTGCTGAAATAGCTTGAAAACTGTGGGACGAGAATCACGCTGAAAAACGTACGGAAGAGAAATGGATAACAATAGAGTGAATGCTTTATAAGCATTCACACAATTACCTGCAGAAGCTATTCAAGCAAATTAAACACCATAAAAATGTAGTCTTGTTGTGAAAAATGTTGAATAAATTTCACTAAATTTGCTTAAATATCTTGTAATATATTTATTTATTGCAAAACTAGACAAGCCATGTAAAATATTGCTTTCAATCAAACACAAAACATCCAACTAAATTCCAGGTTTTAAAGAATCCATATAATAAAGAGTGAATATGTTTACAACGCACTGCAAACTCATAATCTTATGCATATTTATTGTTGTTGTTTTTTTCGCAGCAGAAGCATTGCCCTTGAGATTATTTTGGCCCCATATGTTTCACCATGTTACCACATTAAAAAAGGACTGGTTAAAAAACATTTAGATTATATGCCTCTAAAATTAATAATGCAAAGTGGCTGGTTGCATGAGGAGAATCAACTTGAGAGAGCAGGTCTGGGAGGCAACATTTGAAAATCCAAGCCTTGCGATTCAAGAGTCCAAAGATGGACACACTGCTACAAACACCATGCATCGACATACAAACGTGAGCCGAATTAAAATCTGTGCCACAATGTCAGAAACAAACGCGGCGTAATCGGTGAAGTATGTTGCAAAGCAATATTCCTGTGCAGTTTAATCCTTATAGTCGCCCACGTTTATTCAAACTGTCACAAAGGGTCAGAAAGTTCATGTCAGTGAGTAAGTGGCAGCATCAACAGCAATTACGCCTGATGCCCATTCATAGTTCTGTCTTTCTACTCGCTGTGACTCCCCATTACTAATGTTTCTCGGTGAAGCAGGACTGTCAAAGAACAGATGCTCGTACGCAACAAAAAAAAAAAAAAGAGCTTTTGGCTTCTTTTTTCTTGATGGTTGTTTTGCCTCTCGAGTTAAACGACTGTCAGTCATCTTGTTAGCATCATTTCAGACAGAGGATGAATCCAATCAAAGGCAGGATCTTGGAGGACTAAGAGTGAAGTCCGTTTAAGAGGGGGCACTAAAAAATGTATTCAAGTGTTGATTCTTCACACATTTTATTTAAGAGCATTTATTCTCCGCATCAGGAGACTTCTTAAAAAACAATGCAAAAGCAGTTACAACTACTTGAGACGCCACTTGAAGTGAAGGTTGTCTTGGTTGGCGAGCGTCACCAGTCTGTTCGCTGAACATTGGCCGCACAGCATTTTGTGTCAAAGATCATTTAACTCATGACAAATTTTACGTTTGGTTGGCCACAGCTAATAAGCAGCGAGAGCCAAATGTATTCAGATGGAAAGATGAAAGCCTGGTCCTGATGCAGAGCTTCATGCGCTGCTATTGTTATTTACCACAAGACGAGCAACACAGTGTGGGAGGTGTGAAGCACGCAAAGCAATTATCTTTAATTGAGGTAGAGAAGCACACCATTAAATGACAAATATTTTATTTTTCTACATCATGCTCTTTTGGAAATAACTGACTTGGCTTTGAGAATTATTTAGTTAAACTGCAAAGATATCAAAAGCTTTTAGGGTCATTCTGTGCCAAATCACCCAACGGGTTTAGAGCTCCTATTTTGATTAAACTTGGCATCTCTGTGATTTATGATTCCACAGCACAGGATCTCAAATTGTATGTCAATCAGAGTAGTGGATCCAGAAATATGGCCTTCCAAATTTTCAGATTTTTGGTTAAAAAAAATGGGTGTGGTCGCCGATTTTCAACCCCAATTATCTCAGAATTATCTCTGAATGTGATGCAAAAGCACTGATGTCTTCTAAAATTAATTAGTTGTAGATGTGCATCCAATAACTACTCAAAGTTTCATTCAATCGGTCTAGTGCTTCAAGAGATATTTTTTAAGGGTGCACAGATAAAGTGGCCCCAATTTCCTTAATTTTGAGAGATCAGAGATCGGTTGATACTTGAACGTGAAAACGATTTTACCGATTTTTTGTAGTTTTAACAACAATTGTCAAAACTTCACTGACATGTCAGAGCACTACCTAATGGCCAGTTAAAACAAGTTTGTATTATTTCTAGGATATTGTTCAAGGGTATGTTTTTCAATAAAATAAGATTGAAAATTGAAGGTGCATTGTGACTTTACAACACCCGACAGTGTCGCTCATTAAACAAATTTGGTATCGGCCAAAATCGGAATTGGCAGATCAGGTTTTTTAGAGATTGGTGATCGGCCAGAAACATGCAATCGGTGCACCCCTAATTTTCTACTTGACAGACAAGGCTGATGCTCAAAGTTAAAGGAAAAACATTGTGCATTGTGTAGAGTTCAATGTTCGTGTTCAGCTATTACAATAAATGTTTGCTCAAAATCAGAAAAAACTGGCTGAGTTAAAGCCATATTTGTTTCCTAAAGTCACTTGATTTAGTAAAAAACAGGTTTCACAGAAACATCAGTTTCTTCTGAGTTTTCAACAAATCTTGTGTAATCAGTTTATTTACTTTTATTTAGACAGGTAATTTCATTGAGAGATGTGCCGGTGGTCTCGGTTCCAAGAGAGACCCATAATATGGTGAAGTTGCACAGATCAATCGCAGAGCGTTAGACAACTAAACTGATGTCCTTGGAGTTGTTCAAACAAGATGATTTGTGAGGATGCCAGAGAAATTGTGGCTTTTTAGTGGGCGGCTCTGTGGGCTGACGGGTGGCAGAGCAGATGAGCTATGATTAAAAAAAAGTTTGTTTTAATGACAGAAAAATACAGCAACACTTTTCAAAGATCCCTTTGTTGCAGTGAAAAACAGTGTATTTTAAGTTTTTTTTTTTTCCTGTTCAGAAAGTTAACCTGTATATCTACCAAAAAAATGATTATTGTTCAAAATTTGTGCATACGTTATTAAACAAAACATTAAGTTTTTCTTACCAAAGGAGAAGGACGCACCAATTAACTTTTTCTTATATGTCTTATTTTCTATATAAAAGATGATTAAAAGCATGCAAAGCTGATGTAAATAAAATTGTCCAAACTTAGTGGAACATAAAGGCTGTTGGAGACTCAATATGACTGCAGCTAATTTGACCTTCATCAGGCTGCTGCCTATGTGAAGGTTTGGCTCGTGCTTTGAGGACTCAAAATCAGCTGATTTACGAGCTAAGTTGTAAGATGGAAGCGATTTGAACCACAGGCCACTTGCGGCTTTGGACTCGTCAGCATGAAAACGACCTTGAAGAGGCTCGTAAGCACGGACCAGTAGAATGCACCCTAATCTGGCCATTTCGGACCTTGGAAGTACCAGTACAGACTCAAGGCTGACAAGAAAAATAGTCTGCCTGAGTAAATCAACAATTATCTGACTCCCCGGCTGGCCTCGAAACAGGCTGACTTATCAATTTCTCTTGGGAAATGTGTAAACTAAGAAAAAGCTTCATCTATCGCAAAATAGCAAAAATAAATGGCTAATTTTCTGTTGCAGTCTCACTGAACTTTGAGTGTTTTGCTCAAGCGAGCAGTGTCATCGTGTTTTGACTATCCTTTTTTTAATTCTCCGCCAATTTTTATGTGCATGACTTGCAAAACTGTATTATGATCATGCATGCTCTTTCATTGCACAGCCTCGCCCACATTGTACCCACCTCAGCTTACCCTGAACCACCTTGGCAATCACTCTACGTTCATGATTTTATAAACTAAACTGGATTTTTTTTAATTAACAATTTACCATTAGAGTGGCTAGACCTGGACATTTGGGACTGTAACATCAGCAATTTTTTTTACATGGGAGGAGTTCTAATCCAGATGTCCATTTAGCCTTAACCCTTTTGCTGCCCTTGGGTTAAACTGACCAGTGAGACCTCAGTCTTAGGCCTTGTGAGTCATTTAGACCCAAGGGCAGCAAGAGGGCCAACTAATCATGTGAACACTGAGTTGAGTTGATACGCCCTTAATGTATGCAAGAAAAGAGTATTATTTTCTAAACTAAATCTATGTACCTGGCAATTTGTCTTTGCAGTCTAATGTCAATATTAGGATAAGACCTAAATACATCATATCTGTCAAAGTTATCCTCAGAATTCAGGCTCGATATTTGTTCTTTAGTAACAAGAAGAAACTGTTTGCTCTTTCTAAAGGAGCACATACAATAAGAACCTTCTAGTTACCAATGATCATTGTTTTTACGACGTGTTTTATGACGTGTGCTACTGACCTTTTGGTCAGGTCACACTTGGAAAAGAGATCTTTATCTTAATAGGTTTTTAACTGGTAAATTAGAGGTGATGGCGACAATATCAAAGAAGAAGACACACTGGGGATGACTTGTTGTAAATTTAATTTCCAACTGATATTAAAGAAAATCTTTTGAAAAGCTGTAGAAACAAGATGCTAACTAGACATTAACGTTAACTAGTTTTACATAAACAGACCTGTTGATAGTCAGTAACCTGTAATTCTCTATGGTTTTGTGCAGCACTTATTGAATAACTCCATTCAGTAAGAGATTCAGTCTTCTTCCAGGAAGTCAGAAATGTGGCTATGATTCTGTCTTCCTACGATAATAAAACACATTTACACAGAAAATCTCTTCCTTCAAAAATAACTAAATAAATAAATAAACCCTCCACTGCTGGCAAAAGCCTTGTGTGCTTTTCACAGAAACTCATTGCCATGTCAACTGAGGAAGTTTGTGTAACGATCATCAAATGTTTCCTCAAGCCAAAGCCTTCACAAACATAAACTTGGACAGGAGCAAAAATCTGATGGAATTTGGAACCAAACCCAAAGAAAATAAATAACTAGATAAATAAAAAAGACAAATGATTTTCTTCAAAACATTAAACATTACTAATTTTTTTAACCTAATTTTCCCAGCACTTTTTTCCCCACCCACCAGCAAAAGTGAAAGCAGTGCAACATTTTACCTGTGTCTGTGTGTATATGTTCATGCTCGTCTAAACCTTCAGCTCAAAATATCAGACCACTGAACAGATTTGATGAGCATTTAAATAATTATTGGCTTGACATCTTTAAAGTAATTAATTTTGAGTCAACCAATTAAACAAGGCCAACACGGCTAAGCAATTTTAGCACACACAAAAATGGCTACAACTCCGACAATTTTACAGCTAATAAGCCAATATTTGGTGAAGAAGTAGCTGAATTGTCCTCAACGCACAGTTTGATGGCAACATTATGCAGAACATCTGTACTTTAAATGTTGCCATTAAATGTTGAAGTTACCCTGTTTATCCATTAGCAAAAATACTTGTAAAATCTAGTGGGCAGATTTGAATGAAACACTCAGAATGTAATGACTGGATGTACATCGTGGCAGTTGTGGCTGAGTGGTTAGAGTGACCGTCCTTCAGTGGGAAAGTTGGGGGGTTCGATTCCACCCAGGAATCAAACAGTGTTTCTGAGCGAGACACTAAACCTCCGATGTGTGTCCCATCGGTGTATGAATGCGATCTAAAAGCATTGATTAGCCTACAGATTCAGATTATCTTTGTAGAGATGTAGTAGAGTGCTGTATGAATGTCTGTGGAGGTAAATGAGGGTACCGGGTACATATCGTATTGTCAAGTGCTTTGAGAATCTTGAGTAGAAAGGAAGGTGCTATAGAAGTACAGTCCATTTATCCATTTACCATTTATATCTACAAACTGATTTTGAAGTCAACCCAATTCAAAATTATTGCCACAGAAAATCCACCTTTGACACCACCAGGGGTTCTCAAACGTTTTCAACAAAATTAGCCCTTATTCATAAAGAGACTATTGTGAGGTGTGGAAAATAAAATAAGTTAAACTGAGGAACACCTCTGCTTTAATCTGGAGCATTCAAATAAACACACATTACTTTAGTGTTCATATTGTTTAACTGCAGAAACGAAAGCAGCAGAAAAAAACAAGTGAGACGGAGAAACAAACAGGTGTGCTCCCGTGGCGCCCGATCACGTTTTGGCACAACACTGGTCATGCAGCAACGCGAGCCTTTAGAAACGAAGCGAGCATTGAGGCGTTGAGTAGAACTCACCTCAGCTGGGTCGACTTGGAGCACAAAGCATTAATTGTGTGACAACATCTCCCTTGTACCTTTTTTAAAACATTAGTTAACTCATTCCAACAAAGTTAAGTCAGGTCCTCTGAATAGTGTTGTTATGATTCTTTATTCATTTTAAAATCCTTCTCTATGTTTTTAAATCTGAACGGTTCTGCCCCCTCCTATGCCACTGATCTGCTGCAGCCATATGCAGCGCTCTCTGAGGTCGACAGACCAGATGCTTTTATTGGTTCCAGGCACTTGCTTTAAGCTCAGAGGTGACGGGGACTTCTCTGTTGCAGGTCCAGAACTGTGGAATGAGTTACCACTGCATGTCAGACAGGCTCCCTCAATCACGGTGTTCAAGTCTCGTTTGAAAACTCACTTTTATTCCCAGGCTTTTGACACTGTGCGAGTCAATTTTAACTTGTCTGTACAGTATTCTATAATGTTAGCCATTTAGTTCTCATCTTTAACTCTGTGGATCTCTGTATTTTTGCTGTGTTCTTTGCTTGTTTGTTTTTGCTGTACAGAACTTTGGTTGGTCTTGTGTCGCTGTTTTTAAGTGCTTAATAAATAAAGTGGTATGGTATGGTGAAATGTTTCATCTTTCATCAGTCCGATGAGGTGCTATTTATAAGACTGAGTTTGTTGTGGTTCCTCAGACTGACAAAGTCTTTTTGATGAAAGATGACAAGTTTCAACACAAAGAAACCATCCAGAAGACCTGACTTAACTTTGTTGGATTTTTCTACCTGGATTATTGAGAATGAACTTTGATTAGTTAACTCAGTTTAGCAATCCTTGATTTAAATCCTTTGTTTTAGCGATAGCATACCTTACCATTTACCAAACTTATTCTATTGAAGAGAAAAATAACAAATTTAGTAATACAGTAGATAGATTTGTTGTTTGTTGTGCATTTCTAAAACAGGTTTGGGCTCCATTGAGGGGTCACAACATTAGTTCCACCTGCTACATGCTCTTACTATGCGACATTGCGCCACCTCCTTGCAAGGCCCCAGGCCCTCCTATAGGGGGGTTAGTTTGGCCTATACAAAAAAATAAATACCGTAAATAAAAAAAATAAAAAATAAATAAATAAAAAAAAACACACCTTAATCAATTTTACAGATATTGTGCTAAAATCTGTTGTCATATAGCTGAAAGTCATTCACAACACTTAACAAATTTTGCTGGGCAATTAATTGTCTCAGAAATTATCGCGATAAATAATAATATTGTTAGAAATTTGACAATAATTAGTAATTATTGTCCAACAAAGGTTTCTTCCCAAGGTCCGCCTGTTAGCTTAGCTCGTAGCTTAGCTTCTCAGCTCAGCTGCTTCTAATGATCCAACTACTTACTATAGGAGCAAACAAAATGAGATATTCAATATTGCATGAACTCTGGCAGAATGCTATTTTTGAGGTTTGACCAAAACAGCCACAACTTCATCATCATCATCTCTGGCATGAAAGGCAGCAGTGGGTGATGAGCATCCTTTCAAGTCTTGCATCTTACTCTTTAATTTGAATTGAAATTGAAAACGGGCCGACACAAAGAGTTGATGAACTTAAAGCAGTTTGAGAAGTTTCCTTCATGAAAAAGCAAATGGAATAAATCAACCACGTCATGTTGAAAAGAGCCATATGAGCAAAGAACTGACATGTCTCCTTTTCATGTCGCCGCTCCTGCAAACGGTCAGCTCCATCTGAAGCACGACTGACGCCCACACCAGCTCCACCTCCAGCTCCTCCTTCATCTGTTTCATCCTACTCCTCCACCTCCTACCTCGTCTTTTACACGTTGCCTCTGATTCTGATGCAGCATGAGACTTTTCCATCCACGAGAGAATTTCGTCTAATATTGGTTTGTGGCTGAACCCGCATGTCGGTGAGGATGTCGGAGCATCATATGCCCAAGCAGCTTTGTCAACAGGAGTGAGTAAAACCTGCCAGGTGACAAGACAATGATTTATTCTGTGCAGCCTTGAAGATTAACAAAGCTTTCCTTTCTTTTTCTTGCAAGCGGACTTGGTCAAACTTCAGAGACAAAAAAAAAAATATATATATTCCTGCAGTTCTCTTTGATTTCTCCAAAGAAATATGTGTAATTCATCTTCAGTGAACTTTCAGCTGATTGCTACTGAGAATGAGTGGCTCTCAGTAATTTTGTGAAAAAGAACAGCTGCATCCAAAAGCATCTCTGCTGCTTCATCTTAGACACTAAACAGCTGTTGCTCTCGCCTCCGTGTCTCAGGAAAAAGCCGCGTCGATCAGAAGCTGCGTGAAAACTGCACGACGACAACCGCCGGCAAACTTGTTTGCATCAAAGTGCCTCGTTCTTAGCAACTGATGAGGATGGGAGAAGGTGTGATGACCTACCTGTATTTGACAAGTGTGTTTTTCACCTCATTGGAGAGAAGAGCGCACGGGGGGAAAGTCGGCGAGGGAACAGGGAGTGGACAGCCAAAGAGGGAAGGTGTGAGGCAAACAGTCTGAGAGGGACACACAAAAAGAGTTGCAGAGCTGGGCAGAGAGACTGCGCGACCTCAGCCAACTGGAGGCGGAGGAGGCAGGAGAAGAAAACTGCAACAGATTTGGTCAACCGCCCATTTAGTTCACGAGCGTTGTGTTTTGTCAGAGCCACACAGGGTGAGTATGAATTCTGTTTGAAGTGTCTGTAATGGCAGGGAATTAAACAGATCATGGGAGCCACAGCCAAACGAGACAACACACAGCTCGGTGAAATAACACCATAAATTCTCACATGAACATTATTTTTACTGCGGTAAAACAAAAGCAGACGCAGTTTGCTACATTATTAAATCGTGAAACAAGTGCTGGAGTTCGTCAGCTGTCAGCACAGTTTCCGTGTGGTTTTAAATCCAAATTATTTTACTTAAATCTGTTTAAATTTTAAGAGTTTCATATTTTGGGAAGCATCGCATAAATATAATTTGGGTCGTCAAAAAAGAGTGGGTTGGCTAAAAAAAAGTCAGGATTATTTTATGTATTGCATTCATACACAATAAAATGTATCCTATTAATTCAGTCATTCAAGTTTATTTGATCAAGGACAGCACAATAAACAATATTAAAACAAAGCAACTGTTTCGTACGGAGGTTTTCTAGCCACAGGCTAATTTGCAAACCCAGTCCTTGGTTGGATTATTTTTTTAAACAGCTAAAATAGAATTAAAATTAATTTTAAATTAAAACAGTCCCCTCACACACTCATGGTCTTAATTACTAATTAACAAAATTAATTTGCAGATTATTTTCTCTGCAACTGATCTAAAACATCAGAAACCTAAACATGACAGCACAATTTTTTTTTTGTGTGTGTGTGTGTGTGTGTTCAGCAAGAATGTACAAACCAGATTTCAAAAAAGTTGGGACACTAAACAAATTGTGAATAAAAACTGAATGCAATGATGTGGAGGTG
>JARVLU010000179.1:25743137-25758207 GCA_031762415.1 Simpsonichthys santanae | reverse complement strand
AGTCCCCAGGACCCCCCTCCCCCCCAAGAGAGATGTGTATTGGGCAGTTATTTGAGCGCCTGGGTGTGACGAGGCTAAATGTTTAGGCTGCATGAAGCTTATTAGACCTTAAAAAAAATTATCCATAAATTAGCCACAGCATTGTATAAGCAGCAGTGTTCAAAGAGTGTGAAAAAAAGTAGCAGTTTATAGTCTGGAAATTACGGTAGATAACAGCTATTAGGACCACAAGAAGATAAAATTAATACTGGCCAAAAATAAAAAATAAAAAAGTAAAAAAATGAAACTTCTAACAGAAAAACGGTTGTGTGTATGCTGACTCAGTGTTTACACGAACACAAGACTTTGATTATATTGTAAACAGCTAAAAACATGAGCCAAATGTGAGATGGGTGCATTAGGTGCCAAGGTCAGGACGACTACATCTGATGAAACTCCTGCTCTGCTTTAATGAGCCAGAACTACACTCGCTCTGAAGATCCTCTGGGACTGTGAAGAGCCCATGGGCCCAAACAGACTTGCATTGAAATTAGCAAAGACAAACAAGTCAGCCAACATTTAAAGTTTCTTAAGACAGCAGAACTAATTAAAACACAGAGGCAGGTTCAAAACACGACAGGATTCATTGGCGTTTTGTTGCATACAGCCAACACACACAGGAAGAGCAGCAGCACTTAACGAGGGTTGTGAGAACAGCCAGACCAGGATCCTGTTGGTGTCTTACCTGCTGACTCCAGCAGCACGTGGTAGTTTGTTCCTTTCTGAGTGGGTGTGTCATCCTCTTCCTCCGCCCTCTCTGCTTCTTTGTAACGATCCCAGTTTGACTCCAACTTCCTCCTGGAGAACACCTCCATTCCATCATCTTCATCTTCAGCCTCAACCTTTTCTCCCTCATCTCGGTACTAAAGGAAAACAAATTGGAAAAGGTGCCATTTCCATGATGATGTGTTAGAACTGTAGGGAAATATCACTACTAGTCCTGTTGCAATAAACAATAAATCAATTAATCACAGGATAAATGAAAATTATTGACCTCATTTTCATTTATCGGCTTTATTGTTTCTTCATCTCTCTCTTTCTACTGAAGACAATGAATGAAAAAGGCTCAACTGCGATGCTCTTCACTGACCCCTCCCTTTCTCTTTTCTCTTTAAAATCTGTTTTAACCGTCCAAAATCGCGTTTTTGGACCAATAAAAGCAGCCAAGCTGAAAAGCTAAGCAAGGAGCTAAGCTAACAGGTCGACCTCAGAAATTTTTTTTTTTTTTTTTGTTTTTTTTTTTTTTTTTTTTTTTTTTTTTAAAGCTTTGTGTGAAAAATGCTATGCTAAAAAGCTCAACACCAGACTGAGCATCCGCCATTTTGGGAACAGAAGAGAGACAGCCCATGTCATGTCAAGGGGTCTCCCTCTCATTTTTCTTAAAGAGACACGCTGCTCCTCCCTCACTATCTGTCCTTCAGTTCAAACTGTCTTATACTGCTGTCTGGTGGTCAAAAAAGATACTACATGCAAAACAAATTAATATTTCTTCTTAAATTTGACAATAAATACTAATTACTGTCAAGTTTCAAACAATATTATCGTTTATCGCAATAATTTCTGAGACAATTAATCGCCCAGCAAAATTTGTTATCGTAACAGGCCTAGTGGAATCCATGTTAAACTGGGGTGACTCCAAACGTTAAACAGTTATAAATGTACCGTATTTTTCAGTCTATATGACGCACCGGATTATAAGGCGCATTAAGCGAAACAAAACAGTCAGATAAGTCAAACTTTATTCAACTCATTCACAATAATCACATAAAATCTGTTCGAGGTCAGTAAGCCCAACTAGAATTAATACATAAGGTGCACCTGATTATAAGGCTCACTGTCAACTTTTGAGCAAATTAAAGGATTTTAAGTGTCTTATGGTGCGAAAAATACAGTACTCCCATTGATTATTTAAGAAAATTTCATCAAATTCCATCTGGTAGCTCAGATGACATTTTATTAACAATGATAATGGCAACATTTTTTAAAAACAAATCTTGTGTGATCAGTTAAAGCTTGGAGCATGTGTTCAGAATGGCTCTCTGTTACTACCACTTTAAATTTTAGCTAAATTTCTGAAAGATTGTTTGTGCTGTAGCCATTTTTGTTCTAGGGTTAGTTAGAAAACATTTGACTTCTGAGCAGCTAGATTAATTTTTGTATTTATTGTTCCCTCATTGAGCCAAAAACTTTAAATAAACGACAAACAAACAAGTTGAGAAACAATCCAGCTAAAATTTTAGAAAAATTAAGAGCCCTGGGATAAAAAAATAATTGCAAATTTCTACATTTGTCTTTTTAAATTTAAAGAGAACACAACAGATCAGAAAGATACTTTATAAATGTATAATAGACAGAAAAAATACTATGTTAAAAACATGAAGCAATGCACAGGTATTTATCACTTTTTTGATGACAATGTGCAAGATGGCTGCTTTGCTGTTGTATATTGAGTCAGTATATTCAAGAATCTTCATTTGACTTGGGAGATTTTAAACCATTTCAAAAATAGTTGATAAGAAATTATGTTTATTCCCTAAACATTTGTATTTAGTCTTGTACATGCTGTTATTGTTTTATCTTGTGCAGAAAATTCTCATTCAAGAATAATCACTGAAATTTTTAAGCTCATAAGCATTAAGATGATGTGTGCACATTTATTTTTGTCCACTTGTAAGCTGTTTTGGTTTAGTAAGATGTTTTGGGCTCTCCTGGGGGTGGTCAAAAAGATTAATTGTACTTTTTGGTCTTGGTCCATCATCCCTGTTACTTCATGGATAAGTGAGGAGAGACTGTGGTTGGAAAATAAAGTAGGAGAACATTTTACATTTAAACTATGGCTTCTGTGCAGATTCAAATGTAGAGAATAAATACAGTTATTATACTATCACTTGATTTAAGTGATTTAAGTTCCATTAACCCATGCTTTTCAGTAATTACTGTATACTATACAGCCTAACAAAATGCTTGTTAAATAACGCTGCTGCTTGACGAGTCAATTTGATGGTTAGTGCCGAAACTGGACACAATAAATTCATCTGATTTGTATGTTTCTTCATGCTTATCTTAAGAAACTTTTTCATAATTGATGACAAGGAAATGTGAGACCTGAGTCAATTTAAACTGTGTACTGTATTATATGTTTCATGTTATTTTGCAAATGTCAGACAAATGGTACATCTCTTCCCCCCCACCCCCCCACCCCCAGCTACGTCATTAAAGACCACATGGTAGGTGTGGATGCACCAGGGAGATTTTCATGATTGCAATCAAGGAGACCCTACGCACAAAAAGTTATTTCTATGATTGCAATCAAAGGAGCCCCTATTGTTTCTCCTCTAATTCTGACAGGAGCATCATTGGACTGAACATCATTGTGGAAATAAAGCTGAAGCCGTGGTGTCATATTAAATCCTCTGGTTTTGCACCTGTGAAAATACTGTACTGTCGGAATAACTCCAAAGCCTTGCTTCAGTTCTACAAATAACCAAAATACAGTGCTAAACTAGTTTCATCAAAGCTCAGATAAACTTCACATTAAATGTTTACTACTAAGGCCGAATCAAAGGTCACAGCTTGTTTGAACTTCTAATGTTAGATTGTGATATTTTTTTTCGCTGACTGTCCAGTATTACAAAATTTGTTGAAATTTATAGTGAAGTTTGGTGTGGCGACAGCGCTGTCTCACCCGTTGAGGGAACTCCGCGTGGGAACCTCCTCCGCGTCCACGACCCCGGTAGTGGTCCCGTTTGCCTCGGCCGCGGCCTCCTCTCCCCCGGCCCCTGTGTTCACCGTCGGCGTCGTTTCCACCCCGGCCGCCTCTCTTCCAGCTCCCTCCTTTGCCTCGGTTACCTTCCATGGTTGCTGCAAATGGGGGACGGTTTAGTGTGTGACACCGCTAAATGAGCGATGCGGGTGTTACATAGAATAGCGTCCCGCGAGTACACTGTACTGTAATGTACTGTACAGTACTGTATTAATTAGCTTTTCCGGCTCAGCTTGAACCAATACTGTACAGTATTTGAGTCTACAGAAAAAGGCACTTAGTTCAGTTACATTTTTATATAGATACATTTTATAGTGTATAAAAAAACAATTAACTTCATACAATTGACTTAGTATTATAGTCTCTTGATTACGAAAGTAAAATGTTTGATCAATTCAAGGTTAAAAAAAAAAATAAAAAAATAACAAAGTCCATCCGTCAAAACTAAATGCACACAAAAGCATCACAAAACTAAGAAAATTGATAACAGGAAATGTCCATATATGGTAAAACAATTGTCAATAGTTATTTTATTTATTTTTGCTTGTTTATTCTCATAATTAAAATGTTGAATATATCAAATGACAAATAAAAAAAACTTTGACTTTGAAATAATATTTAAAATAATTTCAAGTTTGTCAAGTTAGATTGATTTAAAAAAATAGACATTTTAAGTCTTAGCCTTGCTCCACTTTTCTATTTGTTTAAAATGATGACTGCTTAATTTAAAAAATAAATATTTCTGTGCATTTTTATATCTCACCATTGTTCTCTTTTTTTGTCTTAGGCCAGCAGCTGATTTCTATCTTTTTCATCTGTAACACAAATAGACAACACAAGATAATGGATCCCCAAAACAGCACTTTTAGCAATTCTTCACAAACTCACAACCTTTGGGAGGTCATAACCATTGCCACGGTGTCTGCCATCGTTAGCTTGATAACTATCGTTGGAAACGTGCTGGTGATGTTGTCCTTTAACGTAAACAGCCAACTTAAGACTGTAAACAACTACTACCTGCTAAGTTTGGCCTTTGCTGACCTAATCATAGGAGTGCTGTCCATGAACCTATACACTACTTATATATTGATGGGCTACTGGTCCTTGGGGAACCTTGCATGTGATCTCTGGCTTGCAGTAGATTACGTGGCCAGCAATGCTTCAGTTATGAACTTACTTGTCATCAGCTTTGATAGATACTTCTCTATTACAAGGCCTCTAACTTATAGGGCAAAGAGGACTCCAAAGAGAGCCGCCATCATGATTGGACTGGCTTGGCTGGTGTCTTTTGTCCTCTGGGCACCACCTATTTTGTGCTGGCAGTACTTCGTAGGAGAAAGAACAGTGCCTCTGGACCAGTGCCAAATCCAGTTTTTAACTGAGCCCGTGATCACATTTGGAACAGCCATCGCTGCTTTCTACATCCCTGTCTCCATTATGACCATTCTCTACTGCAGGATCTACAAGGAGACACAAAAACGGACAAAAGATCTTGCAGAGCTGCAGGGACTTGCGACAGAAAACGTTCCAGAAAAAGCTAAACCACAGAAGACCATCATCCATTCATGTTTTCATTTCACCAGAGAGAGAAGAGACCAGAGTCAGGCCTCCTGGTCGTCGTCTAATCAAAGCAACGCCACTAAAACTACCATAAGGTCTGATGAAGCATGGGCAAAAGCAGACCAGATCACTTCTTTCAACAGCTATACGTCATCAGAGGAAGAGGAGCATCATGGGTCCACAAATACTCCAGAAGGCTCATTCAAGGAGCAACATACTGGACAAAGCAACGAGAACGAGCAAGCATCAGCTTATACGGAGGAGCAGTACTTTTCCACTCCTCAAAAGAAGAACCATAAAAAGTGCATCTCTTATAAGTTCAAACCTGGCTCAAAGGGTAAAAACGGCACCACAACAAGTCCAGCACCATGCCCTGCAGAGCCAGAAGAGCCCTGCAAAAAACAAACCTCCACCTCCAAACCTATAGACCCCTCCCTGAAGAACCAGATCACCAAGAGAAAGAGGATGGTGCTTGTGAAAGAGAAAAAAGCAGCCCAGACTCTCAGCGCTATCCTCCTGGCCTTCATCCTCACATGGACGCCATACAACATCATGGTGCTCATCTCCACTTTCTGTGCAGAGTGCATCCCCGTGTCTCTCTGGCACCTGGGCTACTGGCTGTGCTATGTCAACAGCACCATCAACCCCATGTGCTACGCTCTCTGCAACAAGACCTTCCAGAAGACGTTCCGCATGCTTCTGCTCTGCCGCTGGAGGAGGAGGAGGAGAGGCAAGGACAAGTTGTACTGGGGTGGGCAGAATCCAAATGTCAACAGTAAAGTGAACTGATGGCCACAGGTTGGAACCTGTCAGATGTCATTATTGGAGTGATGTGCTGCATGTGGCTGTGGGTCAAAATACATGATGGTGGACAAAGAGCAGAAATTAGAAGTGACTACATGGCTGCTTGTGATACTTAAAAGTAAGAAAGGTTCAGTCAGTGCATTCTTGCAGTTGAAAGTGGAAGACGGACATGCCTCTTGTTTTTGAACATGTCATGACGTGTCTCCAAAAATCTCCAATTTAAATATCTGTAATCGTATTGTGGTTGGCGGCACGGTGGCACAGTTGATAAAAGTCGCCACCTCTCACCAAGAAGGTCGCCAGATCAAATCCTGGCCCGGGACCTTTCTGGGTGGAGTTTGCATGTTCTCTCTGTGCATGCTTGGGCTTTCTCCGGGTACTCCAGTTTCCTCCCACAGACCAAAAACATGCATGTTAGGCTGATTGGTAACTCTGAGTTGTCCCTAGGTGAGAGAGAGAGAGTGTGAATGGTTATTTGTCTCTATGCGTCCCTGTGATGGACTGGAGACCTGTCCAGGGTGTCCCCCGCCTCTCGCACAGTGATGGCTGGACATGCCAGTGACCCCCATGACCCAAAAAGAAGGGACAGGTTAAGAAAATGGATAGATGGATGGATGCATTGTGGTTGATGTAGGTTAGAACACCAAAACAAAACTTGGAAACTTTGTTTTAAAGCGTTACTTTTTCTTTGTAAAGTCCATCGGGAATTACGGGATTTCTCTTTTAAGACAAAACTAACATATTCATACAAATGTTGAAATATGATTTATGCTGTATTGCCACATCATACACACCATTCAGTCATTACTTTCCATATTGATTGGGATGCAGAAGATGCTGGATCATTCTTTGGTCACTGCAAATCTACAACCACAATTCTCAAAATGTTTGCTTACAATGTAAATAACAATAGAATCTAATTGTTTGCAAATCTTACAAACTCATATTTTATTCACAATGGAACTTAATTACTATTGATAAACTTATTAAACTTTTTTATGGGGGCATTTTGAATGTTATGACAATAACATCCTTAAAAAGTTGGGACAGGACCTATTTCTCACTGTGAAGCATTACCTCTTCATCTAAGGTCAGACTGTAAACATCTAAGAACTGAAGAGACCAGATGCTGGAACCTTTGGAGGGGAATGTTGCTCCATCTTTGGCTGATGCAGGATTGTAGCTGTTTAACAGTCCTGGGGCTGGATAGAACCATACTGTACATAACAACATCAACAAGTGTATACATTTCAGTATTGATGGCGTCCTTCAAGATGTGCAATCTGCCAATTTGAGAGGCACTAATGCATCCCCATACCATCAGAGAGGCAGGCTTTTGAACTGTGTGCTGTTAAAATGCCAGAAGGTTATCCCATTTATGACAGAAGACAAGGTGTCTGTAATTTCCAAAATTAATTTAGGTGAATCTGACCACAGAACATTTCCACATAGCCTCAGTCCATTTTAACCTCCTAAGACCTGAACTCTTGCATATGTGGATGCCAGGTCCTAGGAGGTTAAATTGGCTTTGATCCAGAGAAGAGTGTTTATGGATGGTGTTCACATCTGGTTTATAGCCAGGGCTTAATTTGTAAACAAATCGATGACGGAACGTAAATAGCGGGTGGGCCGGCTGGTGGGTGGAGTCTGGGTGCCATCCTTCATAAAATTTTGAACAAAGTAGATGTGATCTCCTGCATTTTTGTTGTATTGTTGTTAAACATCTATGTTTACTGACATTTATAAACACTCCACTTCTGTCATGCATCCTACCCCGCCTGCCCCCTTACTTGACGGCTCTGAGCCGATTCTTCTCCACTGAATTCACTGCCCAACTCCACACGGGAAACTTCCAGGCGTCTCCTCTGTCCATTCATTGCAGCTGTCTGTGAGCTCCTGCCCGCATACAACTGTCTGGTTCGCTCATTTGGCACTCACGCCCACCATTCTTTTAGGGGCAGAGATTTTTTTTAATGGTAGAGGCGGAAATGTTTATTTGAAGGGGCAGCTCGTATGTTACATTAAGAAGCTCGTTAGTGGCTGTTGTGTTTAAAATTAGTGTTTATGTAATTATTTTCAGTTTACACATCTGATATAAGTTTTATTCGTTCAAGGCAGTTATATTAGTTCATAACTTTATTATAAGTAAGCCTGAGAGTTACCGGATCCAAGCGAACAGTTACCGGAACGCACTCTGTCAAAATAAGTTTCTGGATCCTGTTCCAGCAGGTTCCGACTCAAATTAAGCCCCATTTATAACCAATGGAATATTCAAATTCTTCCAGATTTTCCATTGAGGAACTTTGTTGTTTTCTTTTTTGTTTGTTTGTTTTAAAGGTACACTTTCTTAGCTTCAACATTTGATGTTTTCTGTGTTCTGTTGTGAATAAAATATGGGTCAATGCAAATAATTTCATTCTGTTTTGATTTAGTTTTACACACTACCCCACCATTTTCAGATTTTTGTTTGTACAATTTAAAGAGAGGCAATATGAGGATTTTTTAAATAACCCTGTATTGATTTATGCCTCTCATTGTTACAGCAGGTCACAGAAAAACTGCAGTAACACAAACAAGAGATCACGGGTCAGTGAAATATTAAGATTCTTTGTTCAGTTCTTTCAATCTGCACATTCTATATTTGTCATTATGCGAGTCTAAAATAAAATTTGAATGATGCTAATGCTGCTTGCTTTACTGCTGTTTTTTTTTTTATTGCAGTAAATATTCTGATGTTTACAATGTTTGTGGTCTAATTTTTGGTTAAGCTGCACTGGTTTGTCTTGTGTTCTGCTTTGCACCTGTGTTTGATCCGTCAGGGCACTTTACTTTTGACCTCTTTGTTAGTAATATGACCATGCCTCAGAAAATTCAACTGTTACTGTAAATGATTGGGTGGACAATAAAGTTCTTTGTGGTTTTATTTTAAGATGAAAATCAAAGTGGAGTTTGTGACTTTATTTTAGAAAAACCTGCTTGAAAATAAAGTTCAGTTTTTGCACTTTTCATATTTACACTTGGCCAGTTTGTTCTGCTCTGAAATATTGATGGAGGGTGCTATTACATCCAGTTTTTCTAGTCTTTCCATGGTCACAATAATTATTACTATTAGCAGTAACACCTGTTGCTTGGTTCAGTTTGCAATTAAAATGAGAACATTGCATAATTGTTCTGTAGCACCCTGTAATTTGAAGCGATCAGGACCAATGAGCTATTTTATCCTCCATTAAAAGCATATTTCAAAAACATTTACCTGTTCAGCTGACAACCATTACATTTTTTAGAATTTACTTGTGCCACTTTACAATTTAGTATATATTTAATATATCACAGACAGCTTGTTTTATAATACAGACTCAAATGTTATTTTTCTTATGTTACTAAAGGTTAAAAAAAATTTAATGTGGTATTCTCCTTGGAGAGATTGTATTCAGCACATTAACAATAAAACACACACACACACCAGTAAATGGACAGTTTCTGTGTTGTTATGGAAATAATGAGTTAGTATAGTACACATAACCCATTAAACCTGCATTTTTATTTACATTTTGGTATATTTACACTCATGGCACTTTGAGGAAGTAGTTTTAATTCAGTTCAATTCAATAATACTTTATTAATCAAAGGGAAATTAAATGTTGTAACTCGTTATCCTCGTTTCATTAAAAAATGTTGCTGATGGCTGTAGGCAGGATCTCTTGTAAAGGTCCGTCCCACAGTGGATCTGAAGAAAATAGCCGCAGATGCCATACCCGGGCTGCAGGACCACCTGAATGTCGGGCAGAACTCCTCAGAGCCATGGTCCCTCCTCTTGGCAGTCTGCTGAGCTCCTCATCGCTGCTGATAGCCAGTTGCAGGTGCCAGCTGCAGGTGCCAGCTGCAGGTGCCAGGGGACGATCCCTGTCCTTCTGCTGTCACGAGCTATGCTTCTTGCCAGTTCCAGGATCTTCTTAGGTGAGCTTAGAAACTTGGTGGTCAGACACTCGAGCACAGCTGGCAGGTAGATGGGAATGCATCCACGGAGCCTCCTTTTCAACTCATTTGAGATTTGGGGCTGTAGTTATTTTTCTTTTTTTTTTTAGATTTAAGATGTTAATCAGCTGCATTTGTAAAATAATAATAATAATAATAATAATAATAATAATAATAAAATAAAAAAAAACACCATGTCACGGTTATGCATCGTAACGAAATGTCCAAAAGTTAAAATGTTTCAGAAAAAAATCTTCCAGCTGCACAGCATCCATAACAGAGGAAACAATCGTTAAAAAAGGATTTAAATCCAGAAAAACAGAAATTAAAAAGTTTCCAAAAGCAATATCTCAGAAGAATGAATACAACAGAGCAACATGCAGCCACCATGAGCTGTGCCGTTCTAGAACATTGGAGAAAATAACATTTAGCTATTCCTGTTTACCGAGTACAGGTTCATATCACAAATCTCTGATTTTTTTTTAATATATTAAAACAAACAAACATGTTCATACAAATATGAGACAACCATTTAAGCATTTCCTTAATTAACATAACAATAAGAACAAAAGTCTTAGGGAAACATTTTTTAACTTTCCTGCTTAACTTGGGGTCAAAACTAGCTGCAGGGCTTCAATTTTAAAACTGAGATCTTAGTTACGTACTTAGTGGTAAGTTTGACCCAAAGGCAGCAGGAGGGTTTATATTGTTTTACTGCATTGAAAAGGCGAGCTCTAAGCTTTTGAGATATCGTTTAGAGAGCATATCCACCTGATAAGTTGAAATTTGCACCTCATAAATACCTAAATTGAATTTAAAAACTCAGTTTGTAAAGAGAAGTTTTCTCATCTTGGGTGAAGCTTTTGAAAACCATTAGTTTTTGAGGCATACGTGTCAAACTGAAGGCCCGAGGGACAAACTTGGCCGTTGTGAACGTCTTAGCTGTTCACCAAGAGGACATTTGAAATGGTAAATCATTTTATCCCTTCTTATTTTGCTGAAAAACTGAGCATTCTTTATTTGGTGCAGACTTTTCTTGACAGCTGGCCAACTTTGATGCCAAGAGATTTGCTCGAGATTAAACTCTTGTTGAGGAACCTGCAACCAAGATGTCAGGCATCTGACTAGAGTTGTACCGGTACTGACAGAAATGGGCCCTTGGTTTCTAGATGTTTTTAATTTTGCCTCCCTTTTGGAAGTGTTTGACACCGCAGGTACTTTGTATGAACGATACAGTATGTGCACTTACAAGCTGCTCTACCATCACTTCAGTCAATATGATTAGAAACAGACTGTGAATACGAGTTGAATCATTGCAGTTTAAAAGTACTAAACTCAGCTCCAGGATCTGGAGAGAATTTAATTGGAAACATATGGTTACTTTTTTTTTTTATAACCCCAAAGATTATGAAGAAAGTGGTACAATGCGCAACTGTGCAGGAGATCCTGTGGTAGCGCATCATGTACATGTACTTTGGTCTTGTCAAAAAAATAAATAAAAAATAAATAAAAGGATATTGGGATAAAAGATGTTTTAGCTTGAGAAAAATACTAGATAGCCAAAACTTAAAATACTATTTGAGAAATTTCACACACTTGCATAATAAAAGAGGATGAATACCTGATTTAAAATATTAACAGCAAGTAAAACAGCCATCATAAAAATGTGGCATAAAGTGGATCTACCTTCACAACTGGACAATGAGGACTTTGGTGAAAAATTAACCATTCTTGAAGAATATATGCATGGTGTGCTTCTATAGCACAACAGTTTTAAGAAAATTTCAATTAAAAAAAAAAAAACAAAGTACTAAACTCAAAATCTTCCATAATATTTAGGGAATATTCGCAAACTGCACTTCTAATTATAGCAGAGTTCTCTGAATTAAATGTTTCTTTAATGAAAAAGGAAAAAAATCTTATTTCAAGGCAGAATTACAACTAAAATAGACACAAATTAAAACACACACGGCTGAGTGCTGCTGAGCCTCAGAGGTTTCACAGGTCCCAAGTCTCCACAAGAGTCCCCGACTGCATTAAATTGTTCATGTGTTTTCTGTTGCATCACCTAATGGGAAGAACAAAACCATCACCAGGTATATGAACTGATGCACTGGAAGTCCACCTTGTTGTCCTGACATGGGTAAAAAATTATTTTAAAAATGCATTTACTCTAAAAGTTGTGGCATTTGAGATGACTGCATAAACACTCACCGAAGTTAGCATCAGCAATTTTATATGTGCTTAAAGTTCAATACTTTTTTTTTTGTATTAAAAATAAAACAATACCATGACATGACCAGGACTGAGCTCCAAACGTTGCTACTGTTGATAGAAATCATTGAAAAACATTATTTTGGTCTTTAAACATTTAAAAATGAAATTTAGGTGCAGTGACAAAGTTTTTTCAAATATTTAATGAACATAAACCCTTGATCCCTCCCTCCTCGTGCTGTCATTTCTAAACCAGGCCCGACCCAAACTCAGGTCGAGCCAGGCCATGACAATGTGCAGGATGGGTGGGCCGGGTTGGTGTTGGGTTTTTGATTGTGTCAGCAGATCAGCTGCAATCCAATTATATGATAACATGGCTTGCCATACATTCTAATTATATGGAAACATGGCTTGCCATAGATTCACCACAAGCTGACAGACTTGAAAGAGGCAAAATAAAATTCAGTTGAGCTTCAGATGGACTACTGCCGCCTAAATGGATGTTCATTCAGCCGATGCACTCAGCGGACGCTCATGGCCGATGACCCAAACAGGTGAGAACCCAAAGCAGACATGTCAGAGCAGGGTCCATGTCCGAATAATGCAGAACGCAGCCAGAAACAGGGTTTTAATGTGCTTTGACAGTCACGAAAGGACCAACACCCTCTCAACCCCAATCTTCTGCCCCTTCTAATCAGCCGAACGTCTGCTAATAACTATAAGCTGTCCAAGCTTACCGTAATTAAAAATGGCTTTTTTGGGGTTTGGACCTGTAAATACTGTTAATCTGTCAGGTTGGGTCCGGAAATTATGGCTACGAGCTGGGGACGGGTCAAATTTGTTGGCCCCGAATGCAAACTCTACTCTCCCCAGTTTTGTTAAGGAGATGAATCTGATAACAAGCAGCTCAGAGCTCAGAGCTTCAGAAAAACAGAATTATTGATGGAATCCCTTCAGCCCGATCTTAAGTTAAAACATTTGTGAATAAGAATTTAGTTACAGTATCTTCAAGAAAACATGTTTAAACATACAAAGAACTGATTAAATCTTAGAAATAAAACAAAGATGGTGTTGCTAATTACACCTTAGGAAACAAGAATATTTAACACAAAGCCATGTGTTAATAACTTTAATTTTGACTTTATATTCCATTTTTTAAAAGTAAAACCAGATCTCTGCATGAATCTGAAAACCAACCTCACAGTTCTTTCAAAGCCAGTGACTGTTTTCTAATGTTTACACCTCAGGCACGTAATGTACAGTATGTGAATTAAAGCCATACAGTGTGGCACAATGATTCAACAGAGAGATGGGGAATAGAAACAACGGTTCAGTACATTTGTAATTTATATAGGGTTTTAAATAGGTATTCTTGAATCTTAAAATCAAACTTTTCATTCAGTTGGATTATTCAAACGGACCAAAAATTGTATATATGCTCCGTTTCAGATGGAGGAATTTAGCAGCAGTGGCAAAAACACAACAGAAAATATTGACACAAAAAGGTGTTTTAAATCAGGAGTATACATGGAGCAGATGAAAATAACAGCATTTACAAGTTATTTACTCAGTGCATTATGAGAAAAAAAAAAGTTTTGCTCACAACTTTAGAGAAATCTTTAGAGAAATCTGTACAATAGATCCGGGGTGGGGGGATGACGCATAAAAATCTTGCTTCGGTGCTGCCAGTTGCTTTCAGCAGATGTGCAGTACTACCTCCTCTTGACGGCTGGCCGGCTACCCTTGCTGCTGCTGCTGCTGCTGCCTGCCTTGCTGGTGCCCTTGGACCCAGAGAAGAGCTTGGTCATGATCTCAGAGACGTCTGGAAGTTCAGGATTGGGGTTCAGCATGTTCATGGACTGCTCCATTTCCTGCAAAGATGACAATGACTTAGAGAGCTGCAGATGAACCAAAATAAATCACATCTGGAGCTGCACATCCTTGATAGAGATGAATGTGGTTTGAGGAGTGAAGGAGGCCATCTTTGTCAAGAGAGCCCATCCATCATCAAACAGGAGCGGAGGCCTCCGTGTTCAACTGTCCCCCTCTGACAATGCTGTTATTGCATCACTTAGCCCTCTGTGAATAGCAAGCCGCCATCAGAGCACTAACCATCGGCCGTTAGGCTGATAGTCCTTTATCATGTGAACAGCTGGTTCTGTCTGTCACCAGCAAACTGGGTGATCCACTATGAGAAGGTGCTGTTTATATTATGAGGCCCCATTTACAAGAGTCAGTGTTTTTTCAATGTGTATTGGGATAATAAACAAAACAAAACAAACAAAAAAAAAACAAAAAAAAAAAAAAGTGGTTTTACACAAAAACACTGGTTTCCATGTCTGTTGGGTTGCCAGATAAGAAATTATTAACTATAGTACTGTGGCTTAAAATTATAGTATTTTGACCTAAATTGTCATACAGTATGTGCTGATTAAGCTTAACGACGTGTGTGTTGCGTTTGTTGAACATGTGCACAGAAAAGGAGGGTAAATAAGACATTTTAAATTTATCTGGCAACCCTGATGCAGAACTCAAGCCCCCAGTACAGTATATGGTACTCCCACGTACGTCCGTGCGTACTGTACGCAAAGGGTTCAGACCTCATACTCGAGTTTCCACCCAGAGCAACTGCACTGCAAGCTCCACAGACAAGGAGCGTTTACCTACGGGACAAATTGAGGTCGCCGATTGGTCATTTGCTGACACGCCTACTGA
>JARVLU010000179.1:25695044-25707178 GCA_031762415.1 Simpsonichthys santanae | reverse complement strand
ATGTCCCACTGGGAGGAGACCCAGAGGAAAACCCAGGACACGCTGGAGGGACTATGTTTCTCGGCTGGCCTGGGAACGCCTTGGGATTCCTCCAGAGGATCTGGCCCAAGTGGCTATGGAGAGGGAAGTCTGGGCCTCCCTACTTAGGCTGCTACCCCCGCGACCCGATCCGGGATAAGCAGAAGAGAATGGACGGGTGGATAAATAAATGGATCATAAGAGCATTTATTCACGCAAAAGGACAGTGCACAATAACCAATATTTCAAAATAATGTAAATGGACCGGATTAGCACAATGGCTAATTTTTATTTGTTGTCAAACAAGAAGTAGATTTCAGAAAACAATGTTTTTAAAGGAACTGAAGTGACCTTGATGCAATGCTGTGTAGATTATTTTTTTGTGTGAATAAAGTTAATAAAGTATAAGAAGTTACAAATACTACAAGGCAAAAGTTTTAATATATGAATGCGTAAACTAGCGTATACAGAAGGATTTCAATTGGAAAAAAAAAACATGGATGAAACTAAACTGGAAAACAACAGTGCTGACTCAGTACTGTATTTATCTGTCGGGCCTGTCTGAACGATCCTCTGCTTTCAAGACAACGGTAACAGACCTGCAGACGTGATCCAAAGTTCACATAAGCCGGAGCGGAAAATGAAGGAGAGGATTATGGGCAAATGTTTTGGTTCGTGCCTTGGAGCTGTACCAGTCAGTAAATACAACATCCATATGAGCAGCAGTACAGGCACTGCTGACCAAAATATGAAACAGAAGTCTTCTCAAGACGAGTAATCTAATTCATATTCTGTTCACATTGCCCACAGGAAGCAGATGTGGGGGGCGACTGGGACCAAGCCACACCGCAAGCATGTGGTCGTCTACTCAGTCCTGACAGAAATCATGTTTCATAAGCGTCTTCTTTTTTATGTAAAGATAAAAACGACTGAATTTCACTGATTGTAACAAAAACAGTTCACTGTGACAAAACATGCTGGGTTGAATCTGATTTCAGTGGTCTGGTGTTTAATCAGTGAAGCCAAACGTGGATAAGATTAAAAATTCTGGATAAACACTTGTGGTGGTTTGAGCACAAGTGATCGTTAAGCAGTCACGTCTATCATGTCTGCATCAGACTGATTTATTAGAATCTGTTTTTATAGTTTCTTTCTCACAACTATTTCATTACTTTCAATTGTAATGATGAAGTCCTCTAGAAATTGACGACGACAGTCATAGTTTTTGTTGCCATGTTTTGACATAAATAGACAAAATTCTGTTAAAGGAATTAATAAATTGACCATGGATTAAAAAAACAAAACACGTTTGCTCCTTGAATGCTTGTATGTAAAGCATTTAAAAGACACTAGTTCAATGAAGCTTCACCACCTTTTGTAAAACACAACACTGAATTTTGTGCATATTTTAACTAAGAAACAGTTTCTAAATGTTGCAGCATGATTTGTGTTTTTAGCTCAAAGGACTAACAAAAGCAGTTTGTCTATCAAGCAGCTGAATGTAAGCACAACACAAACTGTGATGCACTTAAAGCACAATTAAATAAAGGCAAGATTACAGCTGCCATCTTTTCAATTTACATTCTGTTTTCTTGCGATGACTTTGCACCAAACAGATGAAATCAAGTACAGTAGTCCCTCGCTACTTCGCAGTTCGACTTTTGCGGACTCTATCTTTTGCGGTTTTTCAAAGAAAGATTGTACACAAAAAGAAAAAAAGATTGTGCACGACACACGATTGTCAACATTAATATTACTCGTGACTGAGACAGTACAAGATACAGTAAAAAGTTAATGAAAACAAAAATTTAGTACAGGTGCTGCCATTTTGTAGTTGCCTCTCAATAAGCCTATACATGTACTGTACTCTATTGCCATTCAAAATAACTACATCACCCAGAAGTCAACAGTGCTGTCGGCTGCTGCTTTCTGCCAAAACGGAGGGAAAGTTTTGATCTGATCTGAACCTGACTAAAAACTTCGGTCCTTATTCATAGTGACTTTGACGATCACTGGATGCAGAGAGCTGCACGGAACCGACCGGGAATTGGACCAGGACTACTTCCAGCCTCATCGATCAATCTGAGTGCTGCCTGCTGGCTCATGAAGCACCTCAAGCGGGGAGGCGTTGCTTGGAGTTCAGGTGCTTTCTCCAGAGCTCACCCAGACTTTTTCAATTTGTCCTTCTGGATTATTTGGACTCGATCGGGACCATTGTGTGGTTTTGCGCTGGCTATCCGAAGGTCCGGCTCTCTCTAAAAGCATCTAGAGCTCAACGGCTGCAGAGAGACGATCAGACCCGGATCAAGGCTGGTGAGTACCCATATACAATTTTGCAATAGCTACTGTGCAGTACATGTTTGTATGTTGTTACAATTACGTAGGTTTAAGAGTTTAGAACATTAAAAGAGTGTGAGAAGGGTTTACAAGGCCTTAAATATATATACAAGTACTAAAATAAATACAGCGTTCCTACTTCACAGTTTTTCACCTATCGCAGGGCTGTGTGGAACGTAACCCCTGCGATAATCGAAGGACTGCTGTATCTGAAAGCTTTCTATACCCCACCCACCCAAAAAAACAAAAACCAAGATTGACAACTCAGTATATTTTGAAATACATATCTCTTTCGCCAAAATGAAATGAAAATATGTAGCTGTATTCTCAGTTTTTCATACCCAACTAAAAATAAAAATAAAAATAAATCACACAGCAAACCAAAACATGGGCAAAGACCTCCAAACTGTGTTGCATATCTTAAGGTTGTGTTGAAGAAGAAGAAGAAGAAAATGCTCTGTCGTCATTGTAAGTCCCATACAATGACGGCATTTGTGCTCTGAATTTAACCCTTCACGTGTGAGACAAACCCAGGTGGAGCAGCTGCCCGAGGAGCAGTTAGGGATTAAGTGTCTTGCTCAAGGACACCACGACATGTGAGCATGGCGGGAAGTTAAGCCTGCGACTTTCTGGTCCCAAGTTGGCTGCTCTACCTCTACACTGTCATAGTTAATGTGATTACCTTACATTTGGTAAGACTATTGATGATTTTGAAGCAAAAAGGATCTCAGGAAGGTAAACTGTAGAAAGATGTTGCTAAACTCTGCAGGCAGGACTGAGGTGTGCAACAGAAAATCTTCTCAATGAACTCACATCAAATAAAAGACTCTCCACTCTCCTCTTTCTCCTCCACAAGTTGTCTGATTCTCTAAAGTCTTGGCCCGAGCCCTGGCTCGTCACAGACTACAGTGAGGTCCTGATCCAACACGCCTCACACCACCAGGCACTGATTTCCTCTGGAACACCTAAAGCCACTGTGAAGAAAGTGGGCCAAATTAAAGGAGCACTTCTGCTGCGTTGCTCGCACACAAAGCTGCTGTTGATGCTCAAAGTCCAAATGTTGCTGGCGAAGAGAAACGTCTGGCCTGAGGAGAAAGGAGAGCTCTGTCTTCTTTTTACACATTGATGGATTTCTAGATAAAATTTACAGTGAAGATTGCTGGTGCTGGACTTAATACAACAGTATGCATTCTGTTTTTGCATCCATCCACAAAGACATTCAGCAGCTTATGAATAAAAACTCTCTATTTCTTCTACCCCGTGTCATTTGCATTAATGTGGAAAATCTTCTATAACAGCAATTACCGGTACTTGAAAGGCATGATTGCTTTCCCAGTTTTCCTGCTGGATTGTGTGAGAATATCTGCTCTTAAAATATACTGTCATCTCCTAAAAGTGAAGTTCAACCGTTAAACACAGGAGTGATCATAAGTGTTTGTGATGACATAGAAGTATTTTGACAGCCTTAGTAGTTTTGGAGCTTTCTCTGGTCTCTAAACTTATTATCCACAGTAGATCATGTTCCCCTGACATCTGCCTTGTTTTCAAATGTTTGTGAGAACTTCTAAAAGCAGCCGAAAAGAATAATAGAAACCTTGTTGCTCTCTATGTACAAAAATGGAAACAGGGGAGAAAAACAAGTAATTTTCAGGAATACAGTAATGACATTGGGCATCACTAAAGATGTTTGCTATGGCTGATTCAAATATGAAATCATTGTTAAATAAAAAGCCATCATGTTTATTGATAGTGAACTTAAGTCAAATCTACTAACTTTGGTAATATTTTGCAGCTGTTAGCAAAACAAAAACAAGAGTTAAAACAATTTGCTTATTTTATTGTTCAGTCACCACTTTGCTAATATTGGCTCTAAGCCACAGTTTAGCTAATTTTATATTCTAGCTAAATTTTTTGCAAACTTTAGCTTTTAGCATCAGTTTTAACATGTTGATATCGTTTTGCTCAGATTCATTTGTGCCCTAGTCAGGCCTGTCGCAATAAACTATAAATCAATTAATCGCATGATGAATTAAAATTGTCGACCTCATTTTCATTTATCGGCTTTATCGTTTCTTCGTCTCTCTATTTCTACTGAAGACACCGGATGACAAAAAGCTAAACTCCGGTTGCGTTTTTAGATAGTTAAAAGCAGCTAAGCTGACAAGCTAAACTACAAGCTAAGTAAACAGGCCAACCTCAGGGACAAAACCTCCGTCTTGTCGAAGCTCCAAAATTTATGGTTGAAACCGTGCCTTCATCTAAAAAGTTGTTTTTCTCTGCAAAAAAGAAGCTGAGAACTTGTTTACTGATTTTTTTAAAATAAAAGCTTTGTGTGAAAAATGCTATGCTAAAGGGTTCAAACTACACCAAGCGTCTGCCATTTTGAGAACTGAAGAGAGACAGCCCATGTCACGTCAAGGGGCCGCCCTCCCATTTTTTTGTTAAGAGACACGCTGCTCTCTCCCTCACTATCCATCCTTAGGTTCAGTATTATATTGCCATCCGGTGGTCAAAAAAGGTACTACACACCAAACAAATTACCATAAACATTTATTTTTAAATTTGACGATAATAACTAATTATTGTCAAATTTCAAACAATATTATTGTTTATCATGATAATTTCTTGGACAATCTCCCAGCAAAATTTATCGTGACAGGCCTATCTATAGTTTAGCTGCCTTAGCTTACGTTCTAACGGTCTGAGCATCTGTTTTGATTATTTCAGCTGTTGCTCTGCTTGTTTTAACAATTCACTTTCCGCTTCCTCAACAAGCAGAAATATGTTAGATTTTTTTTTTTTTTTTGTATTTAAAATGTGTTTTTGCCTTGTAAGTTTTTCCAATGAAGAATATTTCATGTCAGACACATTAGCTCAAGTGTTTCCTGTATGTCTAGCTCAGCTTTGTCGGGTTTTAGTATGATGGTCCGATGGATCAATCTGGTTGGAATTCTTGCTCCGGCTGTCCACTCAGGAATGTCCCGAGACAGTTTATCTGATAGGCAGCGAGTTTACAGCCCGGCTGCGTGGCAAACTTACATAAGCTGCCCCTGTCAGAGGAACAGTTTGTGCCACTGAAAGCCCCTGAGGACTCGGTCATTTTCAGGCTTTGTTGCACCAGCCAGCACAAACTGCAACATTTTTTCAACCCACCATAACACCACCATCAAGTTGAGGTTCTATACTAACTATTGTTTGGACACAGACTGTCTTATAGCATCTTGAACTCCTGATTACAAAGAGCCACTCAGCAGTCACAATAACACTGGGAAGTTCTGTTTTACCAATGATCTGAGCTTTTGCAATAATCAAGTTGTTTTGCTGCTAATTTGTTGCATGCATTTGCCCTGACAAGATGTGAGTTTCTGTAAATCACTGCTGAACAGGAGGTTAGGTTTAGTGAAAGGGTGATTTTAAAGCCAAACCCAAGTACTTTGTATTTTTCTGTTGTTGCTGGACCTAAATGCAGACTTGCACTGAACGCAAAGCATAAGTAAACCATTGCTTCTATAAAAGAGGTTAAGGAAATCCAAAAGTCTAACACAAATCCACAAAATCAACACAGATAAATGCTAACGGAAATCAAAAGCAACGGGGACATCTGACAAGCATCTCACAAATTATTTATGTAAACCAATCAACTGGGAGAGAGGATTGGTAATTAAATACATATATGAGTTGATTGGAAGAGGAGGGCAGGTGGTGACAAGGCAAGTAAAAATAGCATCTTAGGATACTTTGACTAAAAACTACAGGGACGAATGAAAGATATGTCTCTGCAGAATCAACATCAAATGCAACAAACTTTACTGAAACATGGATCAAGAAAAGTAAACCCACTGACACAAATGAACGATTAGAAAATAACACAAGACTTAAGCTGGCTGAAGTGAACAAACAAAGGATATTCAGTGTAAAAAAAAAAAAAACACAAATCATGACAAACCTCTGTTTTAAGCAGCAGGGATTTTATTCAAGGCAACATTTTTTGAAAGTCTTCAAAAAGTGCTGTGAGTCATGGGTTATAGCCATTTTTCAAAGTACAAGCTGTGTTCCTCTTTGAGACACTGCTGACTTTGAAAAAATGCCAGAATTTAACACCCTGGGTTAATGTTTTTTTTGGAATACGTAAACCCCTGACTATCTTCTATTGCTGCATAAAACAAGTTACGCTAACTGTGGATAAATAAATGAGTGTCTTTCAAAACGACTTTATTTAAATCACCTCAACTGTTGTAATTCTTTATGAATTTGTGGCAATTTATTTCACATGCAAATGTGTAATTTCTTAATTACTGATACATTGCTCTTCTTGACCTCGCATCTCTCATGTTGATGGTTGAATCATTAAATCAGCAAATCGCTTCCCAGCTGTTTAAACCCAAAATAGCAGTATTTTTAATGCTTCTTGGCCAATTCTCAATCCTTTCTTCCACCAAGAATAATCTTGTGTTATTGCTGTGGTTTGGACTTGGTACATAACTCTTTTGTGTTGTCACTGGGAAAAATCTGGGGATAATGAGAGTTGTTAAATCCATGTTATCCAATGTTTTTGTTGCTGTTGTCTTACCTGTCTGTCTTATTTTGGGATTTATTTTTATCTTCTGAAAAACCTTGCATAAAAAAAGACTGAGCAAAAAAATATTTGGGGGGATTGTATCTTGGGGCTTTGGAGATGTTTAGGTGGTTTTGACATCTGTAATTTAATGGACATTTGTTGTAGCGGCCTGGGCTTTTCCTGCAGTTTTCTTTTAGCTTACAAAGTAGATGTCTCTTTAGTTTCATGCTGCTCTGCGTCCACTTGTTGCGGTAACATCATTTCTAATTGCAGCTGACAACTGTATTCTGTCAAAAAGCCACTGTTAACAAGCTAATGCTAGCTTGTGACAATTGTAGACGTGAAGCAATATATTTCAGATTGTGAATAAATTAGGAAAGAAATGCAGGACACAGGAGTTGCGTATCCTAATAGAATAAACTCTGCTTGCTGTATTGGTTTTGTTTACACACTGAGCTGTTCTTAGAAAAGGAATGAAGTGCCAAGTTTCACTTTTAATTTTAACTTCATTGCTTAAACATTGCCACAGACTTACTGAACAGATAATTTTACATTGACTTTTGGAATGTGTATGTTGTTCCAAGCACTGAAAACAGAATGGAGCTGAAAACTAAACTACGGTAAATAAAACCCAGAGACCAGTGCAGCTACGATTTTGTGACAGAACTAGTAAAATCCCTCTGGAGCCTTTTGTGACTTCAGTCTAAGGATTTTAGTTTAATGTGAATATATATATATATATATATATATGTATAATTTGACTTCAATTAATCCTTGTGTTTAATTTTGACTAGATTTTCACTCCCTCACCTGGGGTCTCATGTACACATAAAAATGCAGCGTACGCCCTTTTCCATGCAAAACTTCACGTCTCAAGAATAACATGACCATGGAAATGCGTGCAGCCCCACACCAACTTCATGGCTGGCGTACGCACGTTTCTATGGTTACTGGTTCAAAGGCAAAACTTAAGAGATGATACTGGGGAACGATTGATGGTGAGAAAACTATTATTGTACACACCAGACACACATGATGAACAATTAATACATCCACGTTTGCATTTAGTCAGAGTCAGAGTCAGAGAATCTTTATTGTCATTTGCACCACATATGGTACATGTGATGAAACAAAATTATGTACACAGGGTCCCAGTTACATTTAGATGAGTGGATATAAAGCGTGCACAAAGCAGAGCAGAAAATACCTTCAACAACAATGACCTCAGCCTTATTAGCAGATATAGCAAATGGCGCAATACACAGAAAGCGTGTATTTAGAGACAGAGGTTTTTCTGACCCACGACGACGACTTCAGCTGTTTTAGGCTTCCGGGCAATCCTTTTGGAACTGAGCTCGGCACAGCGAGGAGCCGTGCGCTGCCCGTACACAAACAGCTGCTAACCACACCGGGGTTCCTAGCAACAGGGACATTCCAGAGGGAGCTGGCAGACCAATCGGGACGATGCCAGTCCACCCTGAGCCGAGCCATGCCGGCTGTGTGGGATGGAATTTTCTGTATGTAAACCAGGTATATCCCATTCTCTACAATGCAGTTGAACAGGCCATATTAAAGCACAATTTGTAGTGACAGCCAGTTTTCCTAATGTAATTCGAGCTATCAACTGCACACACACATTGGTATAAATGCACCATCACAGGATTAATACATTTATATTTATGTTAACAGGAAGCATTTTGATTCAACCAATGTGGCAAAAGCAACTAACCAGCATTGTGGCGAGGTGACCTGGTTCAATGCACGATTCATCAATGAACAGCATGGTTGGGAACAGACTACAAGACGGCTCGGTGCAGGATGGGTGGCTTCTCGGTGAGTAAATTCATTTCATTGTCCCAATACATGTACTGTATATCTGAACATTTTTTCTTAATTTCTGCAGGTGTGCGCTGCTCTGACCTCACAGCATTTACAGCTTTACTGTCCCACTCACTCCTCTTGTGCTTGACGCTGCCTGAGGACAGCGTGCCAAACAGAATGTTTTTACGTGTCTCTACCTCATTTAGAAGTGTCTCCAACACTTATTCCATGAAGTTCTTTTTTCATGATTTTTGATAGTGCAGAGAGGAGACTCCTCAGGTGCAGGACATATTAAAATCTATTTGCATATTTAAATGGAAGCATGTCAAAGGAGGAGTCGCTTATTCCCTCATGTGTGACAAATTCCACGTTTATTGGGCTGTACAAAGCAAGTGTGCTTGGATACATGCGTAGGCACGGTTACATACACCTAGACTTATTTGTGTGAATTATGTTTTCTCGTTTTAAACATTTTCCATGTTTCAGTAGGAAATCCATGAAAGTCTATCTGTTCCAAATATATTTAAAACGAATGGGCAACGATTGAGTCCAGTAAACGCACATCCTCCAATTTACAATACATACAGTATGTGGTGGGGGAGTGGTGACACAGAGGTTAGAAGGCTTGTGATCGGAAGGTTGCTGGTTCAACTCCTCAGACTGATAACATCAAAATGTGGGTGGGAATGGTGAAGCACCCACACTTGCCTCCATCCTCCTTTGCCCCCATTCTGGGCACTTGAGCAAGGCCCCTCTCTCCCACCATCAGCTCCCCCTGGCACCCTAGATGACAGCTTTTTGCTCCACACAGAGGGCTGTGGTAGCTCGGTGGTTGCATCAGGAAGGTCATCCAGAGTAAAAACAATTGCCAAGTCTTTGTGCAAGTTACTTTGTTGTGGCGACCCGTGAGGAAGGGAGCAGCCAAAATAAGAAAACTGTATGAGGACAAGCGTGATGACTTGGTAGTTGTCTTCATTTAAAAGCACATTTTCTAAAGTTTTAAATAGTTACAGGCATGATTATTGATATTTGGATTTCAGAGGCCCATACTGGTAAGCCATTCCCTTTGTGCAAAGATGGGATGAAGCGCTCACTTAGTCTGGCAAAGGGACCAGGGAAGTGCACCGTGCGCTGACCTCTCCCTCACAAAGGCCTCATTCTGCAGACACAGAGAGGAACTGCAACACCCAAGGAAAGTATGACACTGGATTTTCAGGTAAACATTTCCAAGTCAGCTTCACCTACAAGCATATGTAGACCTCACTGCACATTTCCTCGTGTCTCATCTTCACCCTTGATGCCTCGGCGCACGCTCTAAATGATGGGTATTTTTAGTGTTGGTTTGTGGTGGTACCTTTTCCCACTGCGCAAACATTCCAGGTGAGGGCGAAACCAGGCGAAAGATTTGGTGTGAGGCAGAATCAAAGCGATCGTGGGTAGTGGGGAGGCATAAAGGAGAAAAAGATGGAAAATGCATTTAGTGGTATGTAGAAGGGTTTGCAAGGGAGGAGCGCAGAGACGCGTCAGCACGCCAGGATGGGCAGACCACGAGCACTCCCTTCACAAACAGATAGCTGTGTGTTCTGCAGAGACTGCAGCGGGGGCTCCCTTTAGCTCATAAAAGCTGCTTCATAAAATTTGGTAAACCGAGAAGACTTTAACCCCCTGTAACACTTATTTTCTCATCCCACTGCATTAATGATGAAACGGGCAAAGGGCAAACACGATGCAGACAGACATGTCTTTATGAGGCTGATGCACACCTGCAGAGGAGACCCTCTGTGCATCAGGTGAAGCAGAAGGTGGAGATTAGTCAACACCCTGCCATACAGGACATGTATTTCCCCAAACTGCAGCACTCAGGGATAACACTGAACGGTATGTTCAGCACCAGGTGATGTTCAGTGAAGGACAACAATCAGACAGTTTCAAGCATAGTTGTGTGTGCAAAGTTTTCAGTGAACAGTCATGATGATGATGGATGATGTTTAACTTCTACCACACCAAATTTTAGATAACATTTTTAAAACTGATGGTCATTTTTCCATTTGTCAAGTTTGCTTAGCTGCGGTGGCCATCTAACTGCAGACGTTAACCTAATAATGATGTACATCCGGTGATTTCTGAAAGTCCCATTCATTTGATAGGGGACTTGGATATTAAGTAAGAAAATCACAGGCATCATGGTAAGAATCACGAGAAGATTAAAGTCAATCTCTCGTTTCAGATAGCGGTGGACCTCCCACAGGTAGCTGTTCATATTCCACGTCTGGGCTTTATGCTCTGATCTGGACGAAGAAAGAGAGGTTGGGTTGAAATGATGCCAGTGCAGGGTTGACACAGAGGGGTTTTCAGGTCCAAGCTGGAGGTCTGGACCTACAGCACATATGATGTGTTGGTCTGCTGGCAGCTGGTAGATTGTACAGGAACTGCTGCTGGATGTGGGCACAGACTTAATGCAGTGAAGCCAAAGAATCCTGAATACACAGGTTGTATTTAATTTCCTCAACTGTAACAGAGAAGCTCCCTTTTTGCTGAACATGGAGACGAAGCAAGCACCAACGTGAGCGGAAGAAAATGAAAGATTTATTAGCTGTAAAGTCAAACAAACTTGGGTTGGCTGAGGCAGAACTCATAAAAAAGATGGTCTGACAGCTAACAATAGATTTTCCAACAATTCTATTTTTATCATGTCTATGAATCTTTTTTGGACTTTATTTTGTTGTTATTTTCATTCATACTTCCTCTTGAACCTCTCAACACCCCCCCACCCCCTTTCCTCCACAAACAATGAGTGCAGTGTCTTGTATTTGTTTAAAAGAAGCCAAGAATTTGTTAATGTCCTTGAATGCACATCTGTACTCAAATGTCCTTTTTCATAACTGTTTCAAAGTGTAGGAACTGTTTTAGAACTTTATATACTGTATTTTTTACTGTATAATTCATGTTTTTTGCATAATTTACATGCCCTGTCACTTATAGGCCGAAGCAACGTATTTATGGATTTTTTCCCATATTTATAAAACCATTTTTGGCTGAGATATGACTGTTTTCATTCATTCTGGCTGAAAAAAATTGAACATTATAATATTTAAACCACTAGATGGCAGCAGAATAAGGCATGCCATTGTATCATCCATCCATCCATTATCTTTTACCCCTTCTTCCATTTTGGGTCACGGGGGTCGCCGGTGCCCATGTCCAGCAATCACTGTGCGAAGTCGCAAGTCCATCACAGGGACACATAGGGACAAACGAGACAAACAACCATTCACTCTCTCACTCAAACCTAGGGACAATTTAGTTACCAATCAGCCTAACAGGCATGTTTTTGGTCTGTGGGAGGAAACCGGAGTACCCGGAGAAAACCCACGCATGCACAGAGAGAACATGCAAACTC
>JARVLU010000179.1:25683471-25694944 GCA_031762415.1 Simpsonichthys santanae | reverse complement strand
TGCGAGTTTTACACCGTAAGAATTAAAAATCAAAGCCAACCGATGTATACATGTTTGATTATTTTATAAACTGTTAAGTAAATGGTCGCATTATTTGATGGAGCAAAGATAAAATAAGTCTTATGTATGATCTTTTCCCTCATTTCATTGTTAAGATCACAGAAGAAGTAGGTTTAATCAGAAACAGAAGATGAACCCGTTAAATCAATAATTATTATTCTGAGACTCGGAACGAGCCTCGTATAGTTATTGAAAAGTGTAAAAGTGAGTAAGTTTGGCACCTTATCTCCATTACACCTGTCACTCACTGCGTTAGATCGTTCTCATTGGTCCATAGTAAAAATTGATGTCTGAGCTCAATAGTTTACTTTGGATCTTATTTTCTGCGCTGCATAGATTTTCTTGTGCGCTGAGAATGTGCGAGCAGTGCGCGATCGCGCATGTGCACAGCTTAGAGGGAACATTGAGTGCAGCCTATTTATGTAAAATTTTAATTTTCTTTTTAAATTTAGAGGGCGCGGCTTATATTCAGGTGCACTTAATAGTCCAGAAATGACAGTATTCATTTTTTAATTGGCTTGTGTAATGGGATATGTAGGTATATGTCCTTATAAGAATGTGTATGTAAATTACTTTTTCAATTGTGTAATTTGTTAGTAAAATATTGCCAACATATAGATACAATTAAGAGCTTTATTATGATGGTAGAATTTTGTAAAGGAAGGCTGATCTGTGTAGGTCCATTCCATCCACCCATTATCTTTTACCTGCTTCTTCCATTTTGGGTCACGGGGGTTGCCCGTGCTCATGTCCAGCAATCACTGTGCGAGGGGCAGGGTACACCTTGGACGGGTCGCTAGTCCATCACAGGGCCACATAGAGACAAACGAGACAAACAATCATTCACTCTCTCACTCACACCTAGGAACAATTTAGAGTTACCAATTAGCCTATCATGCATGTTTTTGGACTGTGGGAGGAAACCGGAGTACCCGGAGAAAACCCACGCATGCACAGAGAGAACATGCAAACTCCATCCAGAAAGGCCCCCAGACCAGGATTTGAACCAAGGACCTGCTCACTGAGAGGCAGCAGCTCTACAAGCTGTGCCACCGTGCTGCAGCCATTGTATCATGTAATATGTAAAAGTGGTTATAATGACAAATTCAAAAAAGTTCAAGACAAAAACAACTGGACTTTATTTATTATACTTTATTTTTTTTGTCTTGAACTTTTATGAATTTACCATGTCCTGGATGACTGAGAATCTTCACCAGCTATTAATGACACAATCGGCTTGCCATAGCCTGACACCTTTTTTGTCAGCTTTTTGCTTTTGTTCATTAATAAATTCCTTTGTATTTACATGTAACTCCTGCTCTACTTTACCTGCACATACAGTAGGTCTACACACAGAGGAGTCCAATAATGTCAAAAAAGGTGGTCAAAAGTGAATAAAAAGTGAAAGTTGTAGCCTTGAAAAATATGGAATTTCAAAATAGAAAATGTGCAGGAACCTCTAGTCTTGGCACATCAAGTCCTGGACTGTTCATCTGAACTATTGTGCAGTGGTGAAAGTAGATCCAAGATTGATGGAAGTGCACAGCAGCAGGCAGGCAGATTAAATTCAAGATTTTTTAAATTGAAAGACAAAATGAGTACTGAAAAAAAATAAAATAAAAATGAGTTGTTTTACAGGAAACCAAAAGCCATTTCTGGACAAGGAAGTACCTCTTCAATTTGACAACAGAGAAACTCAAGGATGGATTATTGTAGTGTAAGCACCTGCAATGAGGGAACCAATGAAACTGGTGAGTGAGTGAATGGGAGCTGAGGGAAACAATGCCCGAGAACTGGAACCTGACTGAAAAACTGTGAAACCATGACAAAAATGTGCATTTAGGTTAAGTATTTTATTCGTAATCACTGATTACCTCCTCATATGATGGAATAAGAATAAGATAATTCATCCTCCACAATCAAAACATGCTCACGTAGATGTCTCAACTAGTGAATAGCTGTTTGCATGTTATCTCTAGTGTTCAAAATGGATCCCTTTGAACTAAACAAACTAATTAGGAATACATTTGCATTGATTTAAGTAATATAATATTCAAAAGCAAAATGTGTGTCCTGCAGGAATCTTTATAAAATCTCATTATTCAGTAGAACTTAAGACTGGATGAGGAATTCAAGACGTCACTCATAAGTAGCTTTTTCGGTCATTTCTGTCCTACACAGGCCCAATACTGAGCAGGTACACTCAAACTCAGAATCGTCCCACGTCAGGTCCACAGGCTTCCTCCTTTACTGAGAAGTATTTAACTAACCTTCTGCAGCTTTAAGTCAACATTTATTTTCAGTTTGGGGGATAAAACGGGGTTTCACATTTCACAGTGATCATTCTGTTTGTAATCGGCAGCATGCTAATACAAGAAGAAAAAATCACTCAGAGTCGAGTAAATTTCACGCTTGTGGTTGGATCAGTAAACTCTAAAGGAATGAATCAGCAGAGCAGATACATACATCAGACGCTCGCTGTAAAGTGCCCCGTTTCATTCACAGCCAACTGCAAATAGAAGTCTGGGACAGTAATTTAGCTCAGTGGTTACCAACGTGTTCTAGGAAAGGTTGTGAAAGAAGACATTCACTACTGGAGAGAGCTAAGACAGGTAGACGGTTCATTACAGCGAATATACAAATAATTTTTTTTTTTAATCTATTAAGAAATGTATTTAAAAAACAGCCAAGTTCCCTTCTATGAATGATAACAAGCTTGTTTGGTTTCTATAATCTATGATTTTTATTTAGAAGGTGATGTGACAAAACTTAAGACTGAAATTTCACATGGCTGCTCAAAGAAATGGATTCCACTGATTTATTTGTTTTATATTAGCAATTGTTATCACTTGCCATCAAAAGTGAAGCATTAATGATGCTGCTAGTGTCTGGTTTTTATCAATATGTGTTAAAAGATAGTTTCTTAACTTTATATTTTACTCTTCTGTCAACTTTAATGTAACATGAATCAAAAGGTGTACCCCCACAAATGTTACATCAAAACAACCGGCTCAGCACTGTGATGTGTGCTATTACTTTTAATGGCATTTTGAGTTACCATAACGACATAGTTTGCAAACAAATATGCCATTTTTATAAGTCTTTTTTCAAAAACTGGTTGTAAATCAAATATCCAAGATGGCCACATGAGTTAAAAAGGAAAAAAATACTGTAAATCAGCCATTTGTAGAGATATTAAGCTGAAATTTGTTGTTGTAGTAGCTGGTACCAATGCCCAATAAATAATGAATTACAATAAATTCAAGATGCCCACCAAAGCTTAATTTAAATGGCTTTAACTCAGCTATTTTTACACATAGAACTGAAATTTGGTGTGGTTATAGTTTGAGAACCTTCTCCCATCACATACTTAATCCAAAATCAAAAATTCAAGATGGCCACCATAGCTTAAAAGAAAAAATGACTAACTCGTTGATATTTTGCCATTTTAACCTGAAATGTTGTATAGTGGTATCTGAGAGCGAATCTCAACACCTAGTACTGTTAACTCAAAATTTAAAATGACTGCCACGTGGCAGTCCCCGTCAAAGTCTCTCCAGAAACTTTCTACAGGTAGTTAACTTTTAGACTGCGCCCAATTCAAGATGGCTGTCACAGCCAATTGATCTTAGCCAACACAAAAGTGGCTATAACTGAAACAATATGACCTACTAACCTATTAAGCCTAAGATTTGGTGGGGTAGTAGCTGAGAATCATCCTCAACACATAATTTAAGTGCTATAACTGCTCTTTATAAGATCATCTTAGTTCCAAATGCTAGCATGAAAGGCATCAGACAATATGAATATTTAAGGAATGCTAAGCTTTTAATTTTGATTCTTTCATATTTATTTTGTTGTGCTTTCTGATTGTAAACAGTGATCCATGCAGCTTGTTTGGAACATGGTTTTGTTATGAGAGATCAGCTGATGAGAGTAGGTCTGGTTTAAAATAAAAAATAATTAGACTATTTTAGGATCTAACTTGGTTCAGTCAGTCTGAAAACAGTCCCCTTCAGTGACAGTTATGTTTTCTAATGGCAGCAGAGGGCATTAGGTCTGACAGCATGATGTTTAACTAGGACAGTCTGATATTCCAGCTGCTCATCACACTATTCTCACATGAGCTCCTCTGTCAGTGACAATAACACAGACGATGACAAACAGAAAGCTGGGGGGAAAACAAATTCTTCCTTCATCTTCCAATGTTTTCATGTCACCTGATTTCAAGCAATGCCTGTTATTGATTGCCTACTACGACTAAGCCGGAGGAGCACATATTTGTGGGAAGGAGATGGTGAGCAGCAACAACTGAGAGGATGCTAAGTGATGACTCTTATACGTGAATAAAAAAACAAAAGGGGAAGTTTGCAATGTTTAATTCAACATCTGGAGCCTATTTCTCAGTTACTTTAGGATGGTAATTATTGTCGTGAGACAAAGAGTAGATAAGTTCTGTCATGTGTAGCCAGACTACATCTTCTCTCACTAGCTGCTTTTATTCTCACTCCAAGGTGTTTTTCCTGAAGGCAGATTCTCCCCAATGTTCTACATCTTTACGTAGGAGGTTTACTCAAGAGCATCCAATGACGGAAACAGACACCTCTCTGGGTTTCTATCACAAAGGTTTTGAAAAGATAACATGTTTAATTCATGTATTTTTCCTTGGATGCAGGTATGGTGCCGTTTTTTTTTTCCATCTTCAGCTCTGACAGTGTCTGCCTTTCTAATCAAAAGTGGAAGCTGGTTCCACATGCCAGATGGCCTAAGACTCTGCACAGTGCTCTGTTTGGAAAATATGGAACTACTAAGCTAGTTGTTTCACACAGACATAATTATGTTTACAATTGCAGCTGTTTTCTCTGGCCCTTTATGCCAGTGAGCATGTTGGAGAACAGAAAGTCATCTGCAATAGGGATGACAATGTCATAAGTGTTGTAGTAAAATATCAGATGTCAGGCAAACAGTGCTCCAGACGACATGAACAATGGCCACCTCCAATGCCTTGTCCAGGTCAACCTAAGCAAAGACGTTGTCCCCAGAGCTAAAATTGGCTTGGACTATAATGAAGGATACAATAATACACAGCTCAAGCTCTGGCTATAATACAGGAGACTAGCAGTGTCTGGCAACTGTGCCAAATTGATAAAACGGCATGCATGGCAATCCCGATCTTTTCCACACTGATACGTGCTCTTTTTCCCGGAAGCCAGGAAAACGAGCACGGACGTTTTACAGATTCATAAGCAAAAAACATATTTTTAATTAATGAAATGCACATTCAAAATTTCCCCCTAAACTTTAATGTGAAATCCACGATTTCTTCCTATTTTCCCCTTTTTATAATAAACTCTCCATTTTTTTCCTGTATGTCATGATTTAAACTTTTTGGGTCTTCAAAGAATTTTTCTGCATCTGTTTTATGTCTTTTTCTTAAACAATACCCTGCTGTTTGTAATCTTATTCTAAGACAATAGGATGAGAGGTGGACCTTATAAAGTTTGTGGCACATACCCTGCAGTCGTTTCCTCTCGAGTCTTCCTAATATAAACCGGCTGTATGTTCAAAGATGGGAATAGAGCCGTCTGCCTGGACGGATTCCTCAAGAAAGCCTTGACTTTACTTTCAAACAGCAGTAGCAGGGCGAGTAGGTGTCTCATCACCAGAGGATCAGGCTGCAGCCACTGCAAAATGAGACAGAAGACTGGTCTTAATCACGTCACCAATACATATTTCTCTCAGATTTATCGGCTTCATCAGAGTCCAGAGCCAAAGTCTTGTGTCCATGTTCCCATCCAGACCTTGAATATTTAACAGAAAACACAATTCATTTTTAAAATGGAGTTCAAAAGATGGCAGCACAGTGGAACGGTAGAGCTGCTGCCTCTGAGGGAGCAGGTTACCCTGGTTCAAATCTCGTCCGGGAGCCTTTCTGTGTTCTGAGTTTGCATGTTCTCTTCATGCATGCGTGGGTTTTCTACGGGTACTCCTCCGAAACAGCAGGCGGAAATAACTCGAGCAGTAACAGATGCCCATTAATATAATGACCAAGCCTGGGTATACAGCTTTGGAAAACATAAAGGATAAGCAGTACAGAATGCCCTCGCGCTCTCATTTTAGCCAAGTTGCTAACCAGGAGCTACACAAAAAAAATGCAGTAACAAGAGTTGCAGCGGAGCTGAAAACAGTGGAGTTCTTTGCAGCAGAAACAGATTGATTTATTGCTTGTGCTCATTGAAAAATACATGAGAAATAGTGGTGTAATGGTACATGTGGATGTATTGAACAGTTTTGGTACGGCGGGTTCTGTTCGGTCCACATGCGTACCGTTTTGGTTATTTTTTCACTCATTAAATTTTATTAACGAGAGATTATGAACTAAAGTTCCTAAGTATGTTTCAGCACGATGCTAATAATTGTTGCATAGCCTTGCAGCCTAACATCTCGTTGTGGTCTCCTGTTTGGGAACATTAGGGCTTTCTTGTTACAAGACAAGTGCAAATCCAAAGCTGTGTGTCGACATTTCACGGAAATTGGATCTGCAGCAGGCAACACGTCTAACTTGTTAACGCACTTGAAATGACATCATTCGAATGTGAACGCCTCTTCTACAAGGAAGAAAAGCAGCTTTGTGCAAAGACTGATAACAGCATTTAAACAGCCTTCATCAGGTAATTCAGATCGGTCGAAAGCAATAACACAAGCTGTTGGAGTATTTAAAGCTCTGGATCTACATCCAAATATTGTTGACGCGCTGGCTTTAAGCATAAAGATCTTGAGCCCCACTGCCTGTCAACACTTCAGCTAAGAAGTTGTAGCAGCACTTTATGAAAAAGCTAAAACTGATATTGTCAACAAGCCCAACACCAGATTTAAAGCCCTGCCCTGATGATGATGATGAGCAAGAGATTCAACCACCTCATAACATAAATGATGACCGTGCAAGAAGAGGCACTATTATTGTATTATTGTTCTCTAGTTAACTTTTTAAATTTAAAATGATAATCTTATTAACTCAATTTTTTTTATCTCTTTGTGCTGCTTGCAGTCTGAGGATGTCAACGAGATACAGCTGTCTTCTTCATCTACCAGATCACCTCCAGCTAAGAAGGCTGTAATGACTGAACTTGTTTACTTGGCATATTTTCAAAGTAAACATTTTGTAAGTCTTTATTTGGACCTTTTTTTGTACCGAAAATTAACCGACCCGAGACCTCCTTGAAATTGAACTGAACCGAAATGTGATTTTAGCGTACCAGTACATTCCTAATGAGAAGACATTGAAAAAAAATCTGCATATTAAATCTCAATATTGAGGTAAAAAAATTGCCATTAGAATATTTTCCAAAATCATTCAGCCCTACTTGTAATCCTCAGGTTGCAGGTTCGAGCCCAGGTTGCTTCAGGATGGGCATCCGATGTAAAACAATTGCCAAATCTTTCAAGCTCGCTGTGACAACCCAAGAAAAAATTATGTACAGATGATGAAAGCAAAAGTGGAAGCAAACAAACCCATCAATAAAGCAATCTGCTCCAAAACTGCAGCAGTGTCATTCAGATTTTACTTATACAGTATTTAACGAATCTGAACAGTGTGCTGATTTATCCATTAATTAATTAATGTATTTATTTTATTCAAGGTGACAAATGGATGTTGGGAAGCTTCTTCAAAGAAATCCATTAAAATACCATTCGGGGAAATCAGTGATTTTTTTTTAAAGTTTTACTTCTGATCTTAGTTCAAACATCTGAACAGTAGAAGAAAGTCAAAATAACCAGGTAATCATGAGAGCTTTATAATCAGCCTTTCATGGATTTATGTTGGATTTGCCAGCACATCTGAGCGTCTCTGATGTGTTTACACAGATTTTGATGCAATTGTCTGTATGAGTCACTTGATTTACTGACGTTCATTAGGTGCATTATCAGTTCACATCAATGAAAAAAGGTAGACGTGTGTAATGATTTCCAAAGCTGGTTACATGCCTGAGGTAGCTCAGTTTGACTGCTGTGTCACAGAAACTAAAGTACAAATAACTTATGAATTATTGTGTGAATCACCTGTTGGGAATGTGGCCCCCTGCTGGAGCAGAAACTGGGTAAACACTGTGTGGGGCACACCTGCAACCACAGGTTTTCTCATTTTTGTTGAACATTATCTCAACCGTGCTTACCCTCAAACTTAAGTGACCTGAGAGCACACTGAGAACTTTGAGCTGAAGGAGCGTAAAAGAAGAAAATATTTCAGCTTCAATCACACAGGGGTCTCTCTAAACCAGGGGACTGCAACCTCTATGATCAAAAGAGCCATTTCTGCCCATTTGCACACTAAATAAAATGTATATGGAGCTGCAAAACCTGCTAAAACTTTGATTATTAACTGGTGGCCCATGGCACACTTAAGCTTGTTCAAGGAGACTTTTCTGGCCAGTAGATGTGATATTATGAAACTAAAATATCAAATTACTATTAATATTTATTAGTATTTTTATATTTTAGGGCAAAAGAAAGACTGGATTTATGTAAATAATTTTTTTTAACCAATTTTATAAAAAAAATCAAACAAGTATGCAGGCTTATGTGAGATTTCTCTTTCAATTGTGGAAACGATTCATAAAGTATGAAGTAATAAAGCATAAAGTTAAAATTTAGGCCAGTTTGTTGGACATGTAATTGAATTTTAAAATGAAAAGTAAATATTTCCACTTGCTTCGACTTTGTTTTTTATTTATTTTTTATTATCAAGTTGACTCACCATTTTCCAGCAACTTGCCTTAAAGGTATTCCCCCCCCCCAAAACATTTGGTGGATTTGAGAAAAACATCAGACCATAAGAATGGAAGAGAGCTAAAAGAAGTGGCTAACAAACTACTAGCATGATGTAGTCAAGTTTTACTCCATGTTTTATTACTATCATTCACATGTTGGCAAAAGAAATGACCAGAAATCTGCTAAAACTAGCCATTTCTTGCTGTTGGTACAACCAATACACTTCAGTTTTATGCTAGTTTTGGTTAAAACCAGGAGCCGCTGCAGAGGGACCAAAGAGACGCATATGGCTCCAGAGCCGGAGATTGCAGACCCCAGTTCTAAACCAATACTGAAATTAGAGATAAAAACAGAGAACATGATAACCTGATTATTCTTAAACACCAAAAAGTCTAAATTTTCATAGAACCTTCAGGAAATATTTAGGCATACAGTATAAGTATAGAAAGGCATCTAAAACATAAAAATGGCTGTACTGTATTTTAGTTAATTTTACAGTTATTGTGTGAACATTTGGTGTGGTTGTAGCTGAGAGTCATTCATAACAGATACTCCAAGAACACTGTCATTAACAAGGTCGACCAAAACAGCTAGAACACTCTTCATTTTCATCATAAGATAAATTTTGTTTTAAACTGTCATGAAAGGGAGTATGCAATATACATACTTTTAAAAAATGTTGGGTCTTTCATTTATCTATACTAACAGTATTGCCAGCTCATTCCTTTTTACTGACATGTTAGACAAGATTAAACAAAACTGGACAATTCAATATTCTTTGTCATGTCAAAGAAGTTAAGAGTCTCAAGGGTAAGCACTGCCTCGGCTTTGTGGGAAAATGTAGTTGGTTTTCCTTCTTCCTTTCTTTTTATGGACATTACTTTTGCCCTTATATAGACCAGTGGGATTTCCTAACATTCAGTCTGCTGTAATGCTGTAAAGTCATTGTCATCAAACCATCGAGCTGTCGGGTATGAGAGGAAGACATCAGTCAGTCATACACTGTGAAGTATAATCTATATTTGGATGAATCTGCTGTGTCATGTTGATCATGGTGTCCATTTAAACTAAATGGTCTTATCAGAGACCAGCTTTTCCTCACAATGTGCTGGCTTCCTCCCATTTCAAAGTCTTTCATGAAAGTTTTATTTGAGTGATGTAAAGCTGCCACAGGCACAAGGTTTATCTCCTAAAATGGCAGAAATCCTTGAATGTTCTTGTGAGCTCCCAATGAGCAATGTTTGAATTTAGATAACATTCCACCCACTACAAAAGCAGTTTAATTGTTTTGTTTCAACCAAGAAAAGCAGGTAATCATGTAACTTCCCTGTATCTGTGTAAATACATATACAGTATGTGTTCATTTTTGTTAGCAAATTATCTTGTGAATCAGCAAATGGATTTTAATGAAACTTTTAGAAAGCAGTTGATGGACACACATCTAGAACTGTGTTAACTATTTCTCAACTTGATTAAGATGGAAACCACAGCTAAAAAAAACTAAGCAAACACAAAAAATGGCTACAATCCAGTCAGTTTAGCTTTTATTGGGCAATAATGCGGTGGCTGTGGCTAAGTGGTTAGAATAGGCGTCCTCCAATGTAAGAGTTGGGGGTTCGATTCCACCAGCAGTCACATGACAAAGTGTCCCTGGACAAAACACTGAACCCCTCATTGCCTCTGATGTGTCCCCCATCGGTATGTGAATGTGATAAAGCACTGATTAGTCGTTGTAGAGATATAGTAGAGCGCTGTATGAATGGGTAAATGAGGGCAAATATTTTAGTGTAAAGTACTTTGAGTATCTTGAGAAGACAGAAAAGTGCTATATAAGTAGGCCTGTCGCGACAAACAATAAATCAACCAATGAAAATTATCAACCTCATTTTCATTTATCGGCTTTATCGTTTCTTCGTGTCTCTCTCTTTCTGAAGACGCAGTGTTTTCCCTGCCATTTTATAAGCAGGGCACGCCGCCCCGTCAACAGAACCGAGCGTCCCGTCTACCGACACCCCCCACCCCACTCCAACCACCTGTCAGCACTGATGCAATGCTAAACTAGCAGCTCGCAATGCAGGTGCATTGACTAAAAACCTAAAGGCAGCCTCTTCCCTCATGCTGAACCCTCACGCTGACACATACACACACTCGAAAACTGTCGGTACAAACAGCGCATGGCTCGTTTGTCTGTCTCACCCTTCCCCACCCAAAAAATAGTAATAATAAACTGTCTGTACAGACAGCGCGCAGCTGAGATGTGTCAGTCTCTCTCCTGCTCTGCTCCAAAACTGTAAAACTGTCAGTGCAAACAGCGCATGGCTTTATCTCTATTTCCCCCACCTCCCCAAACCTGTCTAAGCTGAGAAGCTAAGCTACAAGCTAAGCTAACAGGCCGACCTCAGAGAAAAATCTCCTGTCTTGTCCAAGCTCTAAAATTCACGGTTCAAACTTGTGCCTTCATGTAAAAAGTTTTTTTTTTCTGCAAAAAGAAGCCGAAAACTTGTTTACTGATTTTTTATTAAAAGCTTTGTTTGACAAATGCTATGCTTAAGAGCTCAAACCACACTGAGCATCTGCCATTTTGAGAACCAAAGAGAGACAGCCCATGTCACGTCAAGGGGCCTCCCTCCCATTTTTCTTAGAG
>JARVLU010000179.1:25646919-25661198 GCA_031762415.1 Simpsonichthys santanae | reverse complement strand
ACACATCCTGTCCATTCCACTTTTTTTGTAAATAAAAGCACTTACCGTATTTTCTGCTGTACACGTCACACCGCCCTATAAGTCGCATCAGTCCAAAATATGTCTAATAAAGTGGAAAAATCCATAAATATGTCGCTTCACCTTATACATTACATCTATACGTCACCGCTGACAATCCGGAAATGTGGGCCGATGTGTCAAAAATCAATGGACTGCCAAATGGTGGATGTGGGCGTATGCATGGGAGGTCTTTAACAATAATATAACAAGATTAACACTTAAAAACAATTATTTGTTTGCTTGAAATTATAGCATAATACTTTAACTTAGTCTAACTTTTGCTTGCACTTTGACGGTCAAATCAGCTGCATTTTGCCAGGGCAGCGTAGCGAAATGAAGTTGATTCAGTTGCTCCAGGCAGATGACAGTGGCAGGATATGGCAAGCCAGTTGTGTCATTAATAACCACTTTTACTTATTACATGATACAACGGCATGCCATACTGCTCGAGTGCCATCTAGCGGCTGAAAATGGTAATGTTCAATTTTTTTTCAGTCAGAATGAATGAAAACAATCATATCTCAGGCAAAAATTGGTTTATAAATATGGGGGGGGGGGGGGGGCGGAATCCATAAATACGGTGCTTCGGTGTAGAAGTTGCAGGGCATGCAAATTATGCAAAAAACTGCAACTTATATGGCAAAAAATACGGTACCTTTGTTATTCCCATGCCTATGAATCGTTGTGCATCTCGTAAACTCAAACTGCCAGAAACTAAAGCCATATTTGGCAGTGGTGTCAAAATAGTCTGAATCTTTAAATAATTAATAAAATTACTGCTGAGAACAGCAGCCGTTACTCAAACTATCGTATCTTCTTGCGTGTGTGTCTTTTGAGACCTTATATATTGATATGCAGACATGGACTGTCTGCATATTTTATTCTGTTAAACTTAATATTGTCTTTATTCATAAATACTAGCTAAGTTTTTTTCTTTAAAAATATTATAAACTAATGTTCATAAACATTTGTTGTATTTGGCTGGCCAATAGGAATTTTTTTGTATACATGTATTTTTTTATATACAGTACTTAACTTCATGCGCTGGCTATTCTGTTTCATGATAACCATTATTTTCTTATTTGGAGAAATGGGTTTTTAACATTTTATCTTGACAAAACAAACTTTGTTGCTTCCTCATGTTCGTGAGAAGATTATGGTACAAAGATAAATGGTTCTTGTGTTACACACACATTTATTATTCTATATCATCAGGACACTTTGAGATTTATAACAGTCTCAAATTATCTTTTATCTACCACTATTATCTAGTTATCTATTATTATGTAGAGTTTTTTTTTCCTCATGTTATAAGCTCAGAGATTCAGTACTGATCTGATAAGAAAAACAGTATTTCTAACCTATTTCAAGACCAGGTCTTGATAAGGTCAAAATAAAATATAACATCTCCTGCTACTAAAGTAGAAATCTCATTAAGCAAGTTTATTTTCCAGCATCTAAAATAATGGGAAAACAAACATCTACCATATTGTTCCATTATAAATATGCAAAGCAAAATACAGAAACTTCATCCTCACATTTATAAGAGCAGCTTCTGAAAATGACTCGAGTTTGACAAGGTTGCTACAAGGTTTGGATCCAGATGGCAAACTTGGCACAAAGAGTTCTAAATGATTTGTTTATTTAAATAATGAAAGCAAAAGGTTGATGATGCAATAAAACTTACAACTAAGGATACTTACTGTATAAGAGACAGCAGTGGGAAAGCCAACAATGTTCTGATGTTGCATTAAAACAAACTGAAAATATGGAGCTGGGCTGATGGGGAAGTGGAAACACCTGAGCTGAATGCAGACTGGGAGTAGGTGAGAGTGGATGTGGACGGCTGATTGAGGATGAGAAAGTAATGGCACAAGTGTAACACAAAAAACTGATACACAAGTAAACACGAGATTCAAAGACCTAAGGTATCCATTCCTGGTCCTGGAGGGCCACAATCCTGCATGATTTAGATGTTTCTCCTCACCAACACACCTGATTTGAATCAATAGGTGATCAGGCTTCTGCAGAACATGGAGATGATTCAACTATTGAATTAAGTCTGTGCAGGAAACAAGTAAAACATGCAGGACAGTGGCCCTTGTGGACCAGAACTGGACACCCCTAACCTATACACTTAATTATAAAACACAAAAGACTCACTAACAAAAAATAATAATTAAAAGATAAATACAAGATCCTGACAAAGCTTTTCATTTAGTAAACATGCGCGTTATCATTTGAACCATAAAAATTGGTAATTTCAGAGGAAACTGTCTCGCACGTTTCACATCTTTAAATTGACTGAGTTGTGTCACCTTAATATGTAATTTGTTTTGCTTGCTCCTGTCTCCAAGTTTGCCCCAGTGAGTGATCTTGCATGAAAATGAAGGCATTGCTTAATTTGAGACGGATCCTTGACATGGTGTGTTCCGGCAACTGTTTGCTCGGATCCAGCAACTCAAATATCCGCCCCTAAAAGTTCAAAGTCATTGCGCATTTTGATTATTTATTAATAATACAACGAGAGGAGACATTACCCAGTCTGTGGAGTGGATGTTATGGCTGAAGTAGATGCACACGCTCCTGCCCAGCAGAGACACGGACGGCATGTCCCACAGGGATGAAGTGTCTTCATCTATAAGGCAAGCCAAGTGGCCCATTAATAGCCAGATATATGGTAAAAGTTGTTATTAAAGTATGGCAAGCCAAGTGGCCCATTAATAGCCAGATATATGGTAAAAGTGGTTGTTAATTGTCCACTTGGCTTGCCATACTTTATGCTCAGGAGTGTCTCCAGACAGCTCTACAGCGTGCGCACAACTGCTGATGTGCACTCAGGCATATGTTTCAGACATAATAAATTAAAAAAACTTAGCTACAGTAAAAAAAGAGAAATGTTTGACGTGTATTATTTCCGTTAATCACGTATTAAAACAGCAGCGCTAATTAGTCAAAATAACAGTGATCAAAATGTAGAAAAGGCAGTCTAATTTACTTTTATAAAATAAATGGATGGATTGGATTGTCCTTAGCTGGACAACTGAGAAAGCAGTTGTAATAGAGATTGAAGGAGCAGGAGCAACAACGTAGGAATGAATTTGGGGGCGGGGGTGGGGGGGTGGGGTGTAGGACGCTTGACAGAATCAGAGCTGCTCTATTCACACACAACCTGTTGTTGCTCTCTAAAATAGTTATTGAATCAAGTGTTTACAAAGTAGGTAAATGTAGATGTTTAACAACCCGTTAAAATAGGCTGCACCAAAATGCATCTAGCTTCTTCTACTTTATTTAGAAAATTAAGGGGGAGGAGGACCCACAAGCTCCCTCCACCGGCCCGCCCATTATTTGTGTTCTGGCATAGATCATTTTATAAATTAAGCCCTGAATGGCGGTTAAATAAAAATATACCTCAAAGTCGAAGACTCCAATTTTATAATTGTGAAGACAAACTTCAGATGGTTTAGAAATGAAGAAATCTACTGCAGCCCATGTAAATATAAAAATAAAAAAAAAATCTTTAGAATAACTTGTGTTGTCTTAGATAATTACTTTTGCATCCACTTGCCAAACTCAATCATATTTTTGCTCATTTATTGGCTCAAGTAATGGGAAAGACTCAAGGATTGCTAACTGGAAATTAGCACTTGGACTCCGGCACATTTTACTTTGAGTTCTGACAACCCTGATGCAGTCCAGTCCAAGAAGGATTTCACCATTCACAGCTCGAGACAGAAGCTTGGAGTGAGACTTCAGATCAGAGGAGGCTGGACGACCATGATGGCAGTGAGTCAGAGGGACAGAGACAGAGCCAGACTGTCTGAGCATCGCCACAGGGGCATGGTGCGTTTCATCTTCCCAAGACTTTCATATAACTATCATTCTCACGAGAGTTGAAACTGAAATTCAAACAATTCCCACCCTAAAAAGAGGAGCTCTCACACGAATCAAGGTAGAAAATCTAGAAAAAGAAATATTGATCCTGGTATACAGTACAGACAACATGGTTTATCATTGATATGCCATGCAAAAGAGAATGTTTTCTGGTTTAATCCTTTTCTGCTTTTATTCTTGATGACCAAGGAGGCTCCATGATGCATGCACATGTGGTTAGGGTAAGAACAAAATAGGAGGTGGCATCACGACAACTTAAATTTTGCTTGTTTGTGGAAGTTGACCACTTTATTTTTATGTGGGTTCCAGGCATAGATGTTAACACAAGACAGAAACTTTTGATGGTCTAGGAAAAATAAGAAGTTGTACAACGGCCTTTTCCATCTTCGATGCACATTTGTTTTCTCATGAACCTCCATTTCAAAATGCTGGAATAATCCGTGGATTGCCAAGGACATTTTAATGACACGACTGAATCAGGGTTTTTAAATTAAAAACAAAACTGTTGTTCTGAAGTTCAGTTTTGTTGAACCATACAACAACTCAAACTGTGGTTGATTACTTAAAATTTACTGTGCAGTTATTCATTCAAACCTAAATAATTTTGATGCCTAAATTGAATCAGAATAAGCTTTATTATCATTGTACCAAAATACAGTGAGATTATGTTTGTACAGTTGTCAGAAGGGGGTGGAGGGGGGGGGGGGGGGTGACTAGACAGAGCTTTTCCTTAGTTTACACATATCTCAGGAAAATTTTGATAAGTAGGCCTAACAGGGGAGTCAGATTCAGATAAGTCACAGTTGTTGATTTTTTCAGGCGGTTATTTCTGATCAGCCTTGAGTTCTGCTGGTACTTTTGATCCAAAATGGCCAGATTTGTGGGCATTCCACTGGTCTGTGCTTATAAGCTCCCTCCAAGGTCGATCCCAACATGATGGTGAGTCCCAGAAGCTGCAAGTGGACGGCAATTCTCACAAATCATTTCCATCTTATGGTTTAGCTCATAAATCAGCTGATTTTGAGTACACGAAGCACAAACTAAACCTTCACACAGGCTATGCCATGTGTTATGTTATGCCATGGCCGAAATTGTTGCCGCCGTCTTCAATAGCCGATATCTGCTGGTGCCAAAAACAGAAACCCTGCTATCATGATTCAAATTATATAATCTTTGTCGTCCTCCTGAGAAAATACGGAAAAGCACGTTAGCTTTTAAACTCTCCACGGATCCATGACGTATCCTGCCACGTGCGTCTCAGTGGGGCATGAGGGCTCTCCAGGACACTGTCGCTTTGTTGAAAAATGTTATCGATTGCGTTGAAAGTCCAGCTGACCAGATCCATGACAGTAGTTTTACGTTTCGGAAGATGTGCAATAGGAGCGCCAATACACAAGACAGAGAGCAACAAAAAAAGCAGGAGGAGGATGGGAGAGGGAAGGAAGTTGTCCGTCTTGCACGAGAGCAAGGGAGGAAAAAAAACTGAACCAAGAAAATGAAAATAAAAAATGCAAATGCATTCAAAGTGTAACTGAAGCATATGTCTAAATTGATCTCGTGAATAAGTTTCATTCATGAGACGAAACGTCTCAACAACAACAAAAAAGAAACCATCCAGATGACCTGACAACTTTACTGGAGTTGATAACATTTTTGCTGAGCTCTTCTGAGACGAATCCTGAGAACTAATGATAAATTTTCATGTTTCTCCTTTACCTTTCTGAGTGTACTCTTTCATTTGATGGATGGATGGATGAACAGATGAACTCATTGCTCATCGAAATAGACATGTATCAAATTTAGCTGTGAATACTTACTCAAGGATTGTCATGGTGTAGGGGCAGGGCAGCCGACTCGGGACCTGAAGGTCCTGGGTTTGATCCCCGATCATTGCACATCTCATGGCATCTCTGAGCAGGACACCTTATCCCCAGTTGCTCCCCGGGTGCTTTCCATAGCTGCCCACTGCTCTACCTGGTGGTGGATGGGTTAAATGCAGAGAGCCAATTTTGCTATTGTATGGGAACATACAATGAAGACAACACATACCACTTTATTATTATTATTTGCTGTCTCAGACAAATGTGATCAGATGCCAGTTTTTATTACACAATCATTTTATCAATCACTTCAAAAGATGTTCATTTTTACGGCATGTTGAACAACGAAAAGTAACGCCTTTAGCAACGATCAGAATGTAAAAAGACTGCGTCAGTGGGGTTATTTTCCAGCTGCTTCACTCATGATTAAAGTTTTTATCTCTCAGTTTCTGCAGCGGACATTAAATCTGAGAGATATGTTGACCCTGGAGGCACAGATACCGCTCCAGTTTTCTCCCCCAACAAGAACCATTAAAGTGTGACAAGACAAATACCAAACTCCAAAGGAAACCAAAGACAAGCAAAGACAGGAAAAGTCTACTAATGATTTTCTGTAAAAAGAAAATTGTCCCACGTGTTTGTTAAAGCTTTCGCCATCTGAGAACGACAGAAAGCAAAGCAGCGAGTGGACAAGCTCTAACAAGCCTGAACATCTGTCCTGAAGCTTGGTGCAGACAGATGTGTCAAAGGTTGCACACGTCTATCATCTTTCTCAACTATTGCTCTTTATTTATTTTGTTTGCCTTCACTTGTCAGTTCTTTATTACAAAATGTTTTATTTGCAAAAAGCAATGAGAATATTAAACTGACAGCCATGAAAGTTAATTTAAAAAATGATCTTGCAAATCAGCTGACTTATATAACACAGCCTCAAGACGTTATTGAGGTTTTTATACATTAATGAAGCAAGCAATTTTATGAAAACTATTTTGTTTTTACAACAACAACAAAAATTAGAAGTTTGCACTAGTTTTTCAACATAGTTTTATTGTTATAAGGCTTAAAAGCTTGTCTAAATGATCACAAATGAAGTAAATGAAAGCCAGCAGTGATGATATGATACATGATCGCAGTAAAATGAACTTCTGGCAAAAGTAATTTTTTCTTTCTTCATATTTTACTTCCAAAGACTTGAGTAACCGTTCTCAAAACACTTAGGAGGTCTTTCAAATCTTCCCTTTGCATATTGAAAAGGACTGAAAGGTTTAAAGACCATTGTAATTTATGTATTTAATTAAAAGCCGAACATTCCTTAACAAAAGGCGAATTGCCTGAGCTTTAAAGTATCTTCCACTGGGAAATGATGAAGTTTCTGCAATCTTAAGCAATACTGTATTATATCTTGCGTGATCTCACTTGACCTGTTAGCACTTGACTGGTTGACAGTCGACCACATCCTCACCACATCTCAGCTCAGTGTGTGTAAAATGCACTGAAGTATAGCTGCTTTTGTGTCGGCTAGGCTTGATTATCTGTGGTAGCCATTTTGATCTGGGTTGACTAGAAGTTAATTAGTTACAGCTGTTCAGTCAGTAATTACTTTTTTAGAGTTTAGTTGAAATACAGTATGTGTATTATTAATGAGATTATCCAACAGACAAAACGGGGCAGTGTTGCCAGGTATAGAATATATTTTTATTATTACACAACAGTTTGAAGGTTTATACAGTATATCCAACAAAGTTAAGTCACGTCCTCTGGACAGTTTCTTTGTGTTGAAACGTTTTGTCCTTCATCCAAAAGACTTCATCAGTCCAAGGAGCTCAAACTCAGTCCCATAACTCAAACTCAAACTCAGTCCCATAAGCAGCACACTCACATAGTGGGCCAACCAGTTCAATGGTGATAAGATGATTTCTGGAGTCCGCCCTCTTCCCCGTCGACTCCTCTGAGGCAGCAGTGATGTGGTGCTGCTCTCTGCGGCTGCATCCTCAGACATCTGTCTCCTCCATGTCTGTTGTTTTCTTTTCTTGACAGATGTACTGAAATGAAATTTCCCTTTGGGATCAATAAAGTACAGTACATTGATTGATTGATAGATTGATTGATTGATATATAAAGGTGTTTTAAAGCCTTCCCACATTCTTGCAATGTTCAAAAAATAGTTTTCTAAACTCTAAACGCTCTAAAAGAGCACAGAATGTCATGATCTCTGCTCTCTCTGCCACCTGCCAGAGCTCTTGGCCACGCCCACTTCTTCAGCCATGCCCACATCTCTACTGCAGAGTGGAGATAACATGCTGCAGGAGGGAGCTTCTCCCTGCACACGTGGGCTGCACACAGGTGCAGCAGGTGCTAAATAATTTAAAATAATAATTTTTTTTAAAAGCCATGCTGGTCTTGCGGCTCATCCATCAATCAGCCAACTGTGCGTCATGTCCACTCTGACTTTGAAAAATCGCAAAAGTCGAACCGCGATTAGCGAGGCACTACTGTACCATAAATAGTTCTTCAAACGGCCAAATATAAGGTAGTTTGAGTTTTTCTTTGCCCCCTAAAAACATTTTTTATTCACAATAACCCACGATCTACCAGCCTGATCGTGTGTTTGAGCACCTCTTTCTTATGCGCACATTCACTTTTTACCCCCACTGCCCCCCATTGCCAGAGAAAGCTCTCCCTTACTTAGCACATATAATAACTTGGGTTGGAATACAATGATTTTAAAATGAAAGTACTGTATTTTGTAATTTTATATCTGGCAACACAGAACCGGGGTCACTCCAACAGTTAAAGCCAAGGTTTGACACAAAAAATGTTAACCTCAGATAATGTGTTGAGGACGATGCTCAGCAACTACCACACCAAGTTTTAGCTCAGTATCCGGGAATGTGGCAGAGTTGTAGTTACTGAAGCTATTTGAGTGTTTTCTAAGGTCGGTTGTTGTGGCATCCATGTTGAATTGGGTTGACTCAAAAAGATATTCAATAGCAGAAGTCAACAATAATTTTCTGATAATTTCATTAAAATTTGCTTGTTTTTTATTAGATGTTCCTCTCAAGATATAGAGAAACGCACAGATGAACAAGAACACTTCTGCTCCATCGTTTCATTGTGTCCGGCGATCATCGTTGAAATTAATCAAAGCAAATGTTGAATTTGAAAAAAAAATTGTTTAAACTATTTCAGCACAAAATCATATTTTTCATCTTGTTATTGGTACAGTTTTATTTTCTCACAACTTCATGTTACAAGAGATAAAGAATAAAGTCTGCCTGGTTTTCTGGGTGAAGCAGTACAAAAAATTTTTACTAAAGTTTTTGTGAAATCCCAAACTGTATTACGGTATTTGCTTTTCATGACGTCACCAAAAGAACTAATAGAAATGATTCTCTGTTACGCCACAAAAATGTACGCTGTTGCTCTTACCACAGACACGTTTCGTTGTTTAGGTTTTGCCAGTTAATAAAATAAAGGAACGGCAGCCAAAGCAGCTGAAGGCGATAAAATACAACAAAAGAAGAGCAGTTGTGTAACGCTGACGATACACAAACTGTTCAGTTTCACAAGCTTGAACAAAAAATAATTTGCGGTGTTGTCTGGAAAAACTCAGTTTGACCTTATAATTGCATATAAAAATCTAAAAACCCATTTTTGTATATTTCCTAAATAAAACATATTTGCCTTCTTAAATAACTGTTTGATAAATGCTAATGTTTCTTGACAGGGATACAAAGCGTATAGACTCAAGGTGGCATGTGTACTTCAGGTATGACGCTAGCACGTCGTAGAATGCTCTTTTGTATGTCAGAGTGAGACAGGAATGCAGTTGTGGCCTATTTTTGTATTTTAAAGAAACATGAGGTCTGACCCTGAGAAAGTCTGACGTAAGACTTTGTCAATATTTGGAGGTAAACTCCCCCATCTGTCAATGGGCTTGTCTGGATGGTTTATGGTGCTCCGTCAGAGGGGATCACGTTGCAGTGACTCATTGAATGCCCCAGTTTGTAACCCAAACCTACACAATTAATAAGAAACAGTACTTTGTATGTTCCAACAGAAAGTTCATCTGAGGCTGCAAGAAAAGATGCATTAAAAGACCAAAAACAAGAATTCAGATTGAATAGCTTTTCCACACTAACACACGCGTTCACTTACTAAATCACGGAGTCCTTATTTATTCAACCACCATATTTTCAGCCTGTAAGTCACAGTTGTTGTTTTTTTTCATAATTTGCATTATCCCCTGTGACTTATACACCCAAGCAACTTATTTATGGATTTTCCCCATATTTACAAACCAGTTTTTGGTTGAGATACAACCATTTTCATTCATTCCGACTGAAAATATTGAACACTACTATTTTCAACCACAAGATGGCACTCAAGTGCCGTTGAGTCATGCAATAAGTAAAAGTGTCTATTAATGACACAATCGGCTTGCCATAGCCTGCCACCTTCATTTTGCTCGCTTGGAGCAACCGTCAAATCAGCTTCATTTTGCTGCACCTCCCCAGTGAAATGCAGCTGATTTGACCGTCAAGTGCATTTTTTAAGTAAAAGTTTGACTGAGACACACCTTTGCTATAATTACAAGTAAACAAATAGTTGTTTTCAAGTGTTGATTTTGTTAAATTCTTGTTAAATTCCTCCCATGCACGCTCCTGCGACCTCCGTTTGGCAGCCAATTGATTTTTGGCACAACACCGGCCCACATTTCCTGGTTGTCAGCAGTGACGTGCAACAAACGCGACACATCAGCGGTGACACATGATAGATGCTACATATAAAGCAAAGTGATGTATTTATGAAATTTTCCACTTTATTAAACATATGTGGACTGATACGACCTGTACGGTGGAAAATATGGTATTTTATAATTACAGTACTTGATTAATGAACCAGTTTTGTCACTCCTTGATTTGAAATCACCACATAATGTCCAAAGTGGCCATTTAAAGGCATCAGCGAGAAATTAAAAATTAGTCACTATGGGATTGCAGTGGTTGGAAGCCACCTAACATTTTATTACTGTCAGACTTTAACATCAGGACTGATCAGGCTGTCAAAAACGGTTTTAAACATCTTTGGATTTATAGAGGGAGGTCAGAGAAAATGTCAACCTTTAGTTTCAGCTTGTGTGACTGTCTGCAGAAAGTCAGTTAATTTATTCTGCCATGATTTATGTCAACTGGATATTTGGTGGCTACATGGTGGCGCAGTTGGTGCACAGTGTTGCCTTGGAGTAGAAAAGGGTTCAACTCTTTTCTGGGACTGTTCTGTGTAGAAATTATGTTCTCTGTCTGTGTGTGTGTAAGTCTTTTAGTACTCTGGGTTCTTTCTACAGTCCACACACATGAATGTGTGCCTCCAAATTGGCCCTAGATGTGAATTTAAGTGTGAATGGTTGTTTGTCTCACTGTGGATCCGAGATCGTCTGGTTTGTGTCTAGAGTCTACTCCACCTTTTGCCCATTGACTGTTGGAGACAGGCACCAGATCCCTACAACCCCAAGCAGGAAAAACCCATTAAAGGACGGATGTTTTGGCTTTTTTTAACTCACCAAATACTTACACTTGGTTTAGGTTTAGGGCTGTGAAGAGAGGCGTGTTTTTAACAGTTTCATCACTTTGTTGCTCAGTCTAACCTGAGACATGATAATCTGGCTACAGATTACGAGAGAATCTCCACAGAAAACTTGTGATGTGCATCTCCACTGGACCTCCATATTAATACTGGTAAGGGTAGTGTAAGATAGGGTGTCAAAAGTTAGAGGTATTCTTCCCAACATGTGCAGTTAGAACTCTCCCACTCAAAAGAAAGTACTCCAGATTGAAAGCATTAAAGTCAGGATCTGGATTAGGGCAACGTAACAGCTTAGTGGTTAGCGCAGTTGCCTCACTGCAAGAAAGTTTTGGCTTCAATCCCTGGATTGGTCTGGAGGTCTTTGAACACAACATGCAGCTTGTCTTCAGGCAGGCCTGTCTGGTAGGCAACCAAGCCAGCAGTACAGTGACTGGAACAATCCTTACTCCAGTCTTAGAGCCTGATGCCCGGTGCTTAATTTCAGCCTGATCCTGCCAGAACAGGATCCGGGAACGCTCTCATTTTGACAGGGTGCGTTCCAGCACTGTTTGCTTGGATCCGGTAACCCTCGGGCTTACTAATAGTAAAGTTATGAACAAATGTGACTGCCTTGAACTGGGGCAGGCTGGCTATTGGGAGCAGCGGGACATTTACCGGTGAACTGGTTCACTCAGTGATTGTCGAGGGGCTGGACCAAAGGCTTGGTTCGGGTCATGCTTGATTATTTTAAATACACAATCCCATTCAGGTATTCACCTCACTGAAGCTCCCTGAGCAGTAGCGATAGGGAAAGACAAACCCCACCCCACCCCACCCCCTCCTTTCTCTTTCTGAGGGACAAAAACAGAAGATTTATTATGTGGGGGTTAAAAGACATATCCTGATAAAAAACAATAACCAACACCAAGGTTTTTTTTTTTTATATATATTAGAACTGTAGACCAAATTAATGCCATCCAAAGGAAGTGAAAGGCTGCAAAGTTTATTCCTAAAATGTTCAGGTCCAAAAAAACACAACTTTGTTCTTGTCTGTGTTTAAAAGTAGAAAATTAAGGATCATCCGGGTTTTATGTCTTTAATGCATGCTTGTAGTCTAAGTAGCTGATTGAATTCATTGGGTTTCATGGATAAATATAATTGTGCATCATCTGCATAACAACGAAAATTTATCCCATGCTGCTTAATAACATTACCTAATGGAAGCATATATAAAGAGTATTTGTCCAAGCACTGGACCCTGAGGAACTCCATGACTAACTTTAGTGTATGATGAAGATACATTATTTATATTTACAAATTGGAATTGATCTGATAAATATGAGTTACATAATTCTAGAGCTGTTCCTGTCATTCCAATATCATATTCAAGTCTCTGTAGTAGATTATTGTGATAAACTGTATCAAATGTAGCCCTGAGGTCTAACAGGACCAGTATAGACACAAGTCCATTGTCCGAGGCCATGAGAATATCATTAGTAACGTTCACCAGTGCTGTTTCAGTTCTATGATGAGCGCTAAACCCTGACTGAAACTCTTCAAACAGATTATTTCTATTTAAATGTTCACACAATTGATTTGCAACTATTTTCTTGAGTTTTTGAGATGAACGTTAGATTAGATATACAGTAGGTCTATAACTGGCCAGAATTCCTGAGTCACGATCAAGTTTCTTAAGTAAAGGTTTAGCTACAGCAACCTTAAAGCGCTGTGGTACATAATCATTTATCGTTGACAGACTAAGCAGATCCAAATTGGGGATATTTTGATCCAATTTTCAATAACTTTATTTGACAAACACATATTTATCCAGATAATGAGCTCCATTCCTCAATGTCTAGCTGATGATAATGATTTAACTTGTATGTCGGTGCCAGATTTTGGAACTGTATAACAATCAGATTGATTACCCCCTTTTTATTTTAAATATTCTGTTATTTGAGAGTAAAAGAGCTTCACTGTGAATCAAAGACCACAACATCAGATCACAGATCTGATGTTCTGATGTTCTAGTCTTCACAACCTGGAGAAAAACATTTTCTCTGAATAAAAACAGGATCAAATGACTTGACTGAGCCACCGAGGCTGCAGGCTGTTGAGGGAATAAACCTTTCTGGCTGTTCTGAGGGTTTAATGATGACTTCATTGCTCTCAGCTTTCTGGGTCACGATCACAGACTCACTTAAACCCTGATGTCTTATCGCAGCAGGTCATGGGAAACAGCACAAATTAATGGGAAAAAATATTGGACTTCCTTTAGCTTTTATTTCATTACATGCTGGTATTTTGCAAGTGTACATAAAACTATTTGCTTGGTAATTGTCATAAAGTATTTATTTATTAAAAATACAATATTTTTAAAATCTCATAAACACATATTTTATTGACAATGGAATGCAGTTTAAACATTTGATATGTTTACTAAGAAATGGTAAAATATATATAAAAAAAGTATTTTAAACTTGATGAAGGCAACACATATAAAAGTTGGAACAAGGTCAACAAAAGTCTGTAAAAGTAATATGAATAGGAAACCACCAAAGGAGTAGTTTGCATGAATATCCCATCATCTACAGTTTATAATATCGTCAAAATATTTCAGGGAATCTGAATGAATCATAAAAGACGAGACCGAATATTAATTTTGCAGGTCTGTGGTTTTGAGGCCTCAGGGGTCACTGCATTTAAAAACAGGTCTGATTTTGTTCTGGACATCATCGCATGGACCCAGGAATACTAACACAAATCATTGTCTATTAACACATTTCACTGCACCATCCACAAATTCTGCAAAGCTCTATCATGCAAACTGAAGCCATGTGTGAACACCACATTAAAAATGCTGTTGTCTTTTCTGGGTCCAAGCTCAATTAACTGACAATGTAAAAAAAAAAAAAAAAAAAAAAAAAAAAATGTTGTGTG
>JARVLU010000179.1:25592675-25617989 GCA_031762415.1 Simpsonichthys santanae | reverse complement strand
AAACCGGGCCCTCCCCCCACCCCCCCCCCCCCCCCCCCCCACCCCCTCTCTAAAAGGATAAGCTCGTCCCTTTTTTTCTCTCCTCCTCATCCTGATTGGACGAGGCGACGTCTTAGGAAAGGCATCAAACTATTTAAATAACTTTGTCCCCCACGACTTAAAGGACGTCTTTTAGCGGCTGAAACCAAAAGAGGCACATTTTATGTAGGTTAGGAACAAAAAACAAACCAAAAAAAAAAAAAAACTTTATTTATTTTTTTCCTCCTTATTCCTGTGGATATTATGTTTTAAAAGAAGCGGCCACAACTTGAGGATTATTGTTGGATTTTTACCGATTTGAGGGGATTTTATTCCTTTTCCTCTAAACAGGTGAGTAGCAGCATCTCTGCTGCAGGAAAAGTGCATGAAGTTTGAGGGTTCAACCTGTTGCATGGTGGTTCTGGCTGAAGGTGTAAAATGTTTGGACTGTCGGGTTCTGGTTCCCAGCAGGAGCTGGTGTTGCACCATGAAGCTGACGGGAATATTTCTGCTCTTCATGCTTTGGACCTGCGAAAGTACCAGAGTCGCAGGTGAGTTTGAGAAGGTTTTCAGTTATTCTCATCTTTTTGTCTAAAATAAATAAATAAATAAATAAATAAATAAATAAATAAATAAATAAGGGCTTAGAATTCAGGGAGAAAGTGAAAGTTTTAGAACAGAAACTTCGGGATCAGCCAGACAAACGATGACTGTTCCTTTATCTTCACGCGCACAGAGTCTCGAGAGGACAACAGCGTGTTCGACCTGTTCGAGCTCATCAAAGTCCCCAGCAAGAACCACGGGGTGACCCTGGTGAAGGGAGACGACCCGTACAGCCCCGCCTACAAGATCCTGAACCCGGACCTGATCCCCCCGGTCCCCGAGAGCGCCTTTAGGGACCTGATCGACTCCATCCACGCCGAGAGGGGCTTCCTCCTCCTGCTCAACTTCAAGCAGTTCAAACGGACCAGGGGGAGCCTCCTGACTGTGGAGAAGCGCGACGGCTCCGGACCCGTGTTCGAGATCGTGTCCAACGGCAAGGCGAACACGTTGGACATCGTCCTCTCCACGGAGAACAAACAGCAGGTGGTCTCCATCGAGGAGGTGGACCTGGCCACGGGTCACTGGAGGAACATCACGCTGTTCGTGCAGGAGGACCGCGTGCAGCTGTACGCCGGGTGCGAGGAGGTGAACACCGCCGAGATGGACGCGCCGATCCAAAGCGTCCTGACGCACGACACCCTGGCCGGTGCGCGCCTCAGGGTGGGGAAGGGAGCAGTGAACGACCGGTTCATGGTGAGCGCATGGACAGGAGGCTCAACTCTGACTTTAAAATGTGACTTTTGTTTTAATCTTCAGTGATTCAGCTCAATGGAGTGGTGTCCAAATGCGTAAAAACGCGCGTAATTCTGGAAAGTTTTATTTTTTAATGATTGCTTCTTTAATATTATTAAATTGAGCTTTTTTTTTTTTTTTTTTTTTTTTTCTGACTTCACTCAAACTGATCGTTGCTACTTGCAGGGGGTGCTACAAAACGTGCGGTTTGTGTTTGGAACAACCCTGGAAGCCATCCTGCGCAACAAAGGATGCCAAAGCTGTAAGTAATCATGACCAGGACAGGGGCTGCCAGCTCCTCACAGTGACTGTCAAAGAGTGTTTGTGATTTGCATTTTATTCTTAAATAAAAGCTATTTCTTAATGGCAAGTTAATATTATGTCGCTGAGGGAGCTTACAAATGTCTCATTGTTCTTTGGGTTCTGGTGTATCATCTTATCAGAGTTTTAAATTAAAATCCAACTTGATTTGTGACTTCTGGTGCTCATGCTTATTAACTGAATATGACCTTATTTCTCTTGCAGTTGTTACAAGTGACACCATGATCCTGAATAATCTCAACGGCTCCTCTGCCATCAGAACAGAGTTCACCGGACACAAGACTAAAGGTAGCCGCTGCGTCGTGATCCTCCCACTGACTCACAGCTTTTAGCTCCATGTCTGATCTTGAACTTGACCTGTCTGAACTCCACTCGTTTGTCTGAAGACCTGCAGATGGTCTGCGGCTTCTCCTGCGAGGATCTTATCAGCATGTTCAAGGAGCTGAAGGGTCTTGGAGTGGTGGTCAAGGAGCTGTCCACTGAGCTCCGCCAGCTGGTAAGGAGGACGCTTTAAAAGATCTGGCAACGCCCGAGAGGCCGCCTGTGTGTCTGCTAGATTTACTCAAACAGCTGCAGCACATTAAAGGCATTTATTGCAAAGTTACCAAAACCGGACATTAAAATTTCATAAATATTAATCTACTCTGAATAAGTTGTCTTGTTTTAATAGTTAATATGTTCTTAATCGTTTTGAAGCTAAATTTGTGAAAAGATGCTAACTCCCGTATGTGTTTAACACAAAAAGGTGAAGTCACTGAGAATGAGTCAAATTTTTAATTTATCTGTAAAAGTTTCAACACCGTGCACGCTGTGAGCGGCAGATTCAGTCTTTAACCACCTAAAGGTCAGACTTGTGTAGTTCCAACATATTTGGTTACAGGTTACACCCAGCCTACTAGATCAATCATGTGACTCGAGCTTTTATGTGATTTATGGTGAATTCAATCAATTTATCTGAAGAAACTAATTAAAACTGATAGTTTGATTTCATATTTTTCAGTGACTCATCATCATTCTCTTCCAAATCGCATCAGTTCAAGAGTCTTCATCATTTTAAATTAAATTTTTTTTCCCTTCCTGTTTCTCTCCAACCCCAGACGAATGAGAACAAGCTGATTAAAAACCGCATCGGCATCCACAGCGGCGTCTGCATCCACAACGGAATCATGCGCAAGAACAAAGACGAGTGGACCGTTGACGACTGCACCGAGTGCACGTGTCAGGTGAGGCCCTCCCCTCATGTTGCACCCCCATCGGTATCTGTTGCAGCCTGAACGCTCACACACGTGAAGAGATTCTGTTTCTGGACTTGTTTTCACACTGATACACACAAAGACAACACACACTGATGTATGCGCTCCTAATTAACCACCACCTCAGTGTTTCTGGTCAGTAAGTGGTGGTTTGGTTTGGCAGAAGGTCGATGGGCTTTAACGCTGTAATGACAGGCCTGTTGTCTGAAGTTCAACTGGAGTGCAGCCGCAGGTACTTTTAAGTGATGCCCATGATTAAGAACATGATCCTGGCTCTGACAACAGGACATTTGGCAGAGGTCCACGCAGTTCCACAGTGGGGTCTGACTGCGTGAATATTCATGAAGCATTCAGTGCGATCCATTTAGCTTCCGTATGTTTTTCAGCCTCTTTCTCGTTCCACAATTTTTGTGCCATTTCAGCAAATCTTAAATCAAAACGTTCATCTTATTCAGGAGAAAAGTGCTTTGACTTTTGGTATTGGTGCAACTTTAGCTTTTTTGAAATATTTAGCCTTTTCTGTCGCCCTTTTTTTTTCTCATAGAAAATGAATTGAGCTCATTTTACATGCTTCAAATTTACTGCTCCTTTCACGTTTTGTTCTGCTTCAGCTTCTTTCAGCTTCCTTGTGGTATTTTAAACATTTTTTCCAGCTACTTTCAGCTAATTTCAGCTAATTTCAGCGGTTTTGTGACTCTGATTCTTTCTGCTTACAACATTTTTTGCTTCTAACTTCTTTCTGGTAATTTCAGCTTGTTACGCTCCTTCCAGCTTATTGCTGCAAGTTTCAGCTTGTTCTGCTATTTCAGCAAATATTTAGCTGTTTTTATGCTAAGTATAGCCTTTTCAGCTAAATTCACCTTTTTGGCACTCATTTCAACATTTTTCAGCCTAATTCAGCAAAAATGTGCTCCATCTGGTAAGCTAAGCATCTTTCTGCCTTTTTTTGCTACTATTCAGCTGTTTTTTGAACATTTCTGCATTTTTCAGATAATTTCTTTTTGTGTGTGTGTGTGTGTGTGTGTGTGTTCATTTCTGCTTCTTTAAGCCTAATTGGGCACAATTGTGCTCTGTCCACTTTCTTCTGGTATTTTAAGCTTCTTCCTGCCTTTTCAGTATTTTTTTTTTGTGCTTATTTCAGGCTTTTTTAAGCCAATTTCTTAAAGTTTGTGCTAATTTCTGCTTATCTAAACCTACTTCAACAAATGCGTCTTCTTTCTGCGTTTTTCTACTAACTTAGGCTTGTTCTTCTAGTTCAGCTACTTTTAGCACATTTTTAGCTAATTTAAGCTGTTTTCAGCAAATTCTTCAGCTATATGCATTCACACTGCATTTTTGCAGGAAATGCAATTTCTCTAGATTTTTTTCTTCTTTTCTCTCCTGCTACTTTGTATTCCCTCTTTCTTTCCCGTCAGTGATGAACTCCAGGAGCGAGAGCGTATTTGTAGAGGCAGCTGTGCACTAACACACAGCTGGAAGGCAAGTTTTGGAGTCGAGTGGCAAGCGTGGTGCCACTATTAAACCAACGTCAGGTTTAGAGGGGGTCTGGCTTGATGCCCTCTCCCCCCCACCCCCAACCCAGTTGTTTTCTACAGGGGGTCTCCAATCTCTGCCAGAGATGTGTTAAAGTTTTTCTGGAATGGTGTGTTTATTCTCTGAAAATGTAATGAGTTAGATGCACGAACATGAACTAAAAAACACAAACCGACTGAAATAGTTTTATCAGTAAAGTTGTATTTATGACCAAAATAGTACTGACTGCAGACTTTCAGCTGATATGCAAATGTCTGATCTGTGTTTTGATCTCTTTGTGCAGAACTCTGCTACAGTTTGTCGCAAGATCTCCTGTCCGCTGATCCCCTGTGCTAATGCTACTGTTCCTGATGGGGAGTGCTGCCCACGCTGCGGAACACGTAAGAATTTCTCTATAGCTTTTTGCTCGTATGGCTTATAGCTCGTTTGTGGCTCTAGCAAACAATCTTGTGAGTCACTGATGAATGAAATCATTGGGTTGACATTTAAAACTGATGAGCTTTCTGAGTCAACCCAGTTCAAAAATGGCTTTAGCGCAAATAATTTTATAGAAACTGTGCTTAAATTTGGTGTGGAAGTAACAGAGCATTGTCCTTAATATATATATACTTTGAGGGGAAATACATTACACATCATCATTATCATGCTGGAGTTAACTTTGTTTGTCTGTTAACATCAAATCTCATAAACCTTTGAACAAACTTCAATGAAACTCACAAAAGTTAACTGCTGTATGTACATCTCCAACTCAGTCCAATTCAAGATGGCCTCCAAAGATTATGCACATCACCCATCAGAAAATTGGCTTTTTCTTAGTGAATTTAACAGATATTGAGCTAAAGTTTGGTGTTTGAATAGCTGACAGACATTCACAGATAATACAAGCTCCACCATCAGTCATGCATCAGACTGTGCACAGCATGACATGAAGTTTTAACCAAATTGGCTGCGAGTCCACGTTTCTCAACATGATTCTATTAGTCTAAAACTGTGATTTAATGTGTTGTGTGATATGCATTAATTCAATGATTGCTAAGCCTTTAATTGTAAATGTGCATTGCATTGACAGCCACACACACAAAACAACTATACTGTAAATTTGTGCACAAATGGTCGCCTTATTTTTATGTGTGTGCATCTCAACTAACAGACGAAGCATTCAGCTACTGCCACGTTTACTGAAGGAGTCGTTAATGTGTTGTTTGCCAAACTAAACAAAAAGCCACAAATATTTCCCTGGATGTAAAAGTGTCTTTTCAAGAGAAACCCTTCTAATATTAAAAATGATTCACCTGCAGTACCATCCAAAGAAATTAAAGAATGCCTCCGTCTTTGAAACATTGAGCTTTTGCCCATTTTCTTCACGAGCTTTTTCATTTCTGTTTGGAGAGACAGCTGGTGTCTGTCTCTAGCAGTCACTGTGCGAGAGGCAGGGTGCACCCTGGACAGATTGCACATCCATCACAGGGTCACATAGAGACGCACGGGACAAACATGCTCTCATTAGTGGTAACTTTAAATTGTTCTTCCATGTAAGTGAATGCATGAATGGTCGTTCGTCTAAAAAAATTAATAATCGTAAATGGATTTGCTCAAAAAAAAGTCTTTACCACAAAAAAATGATCTTTTCAAGAAAATATTGAAAAAATGTTCATCAAATTTTTTAAATTGTCCTTGTAAAAAATGACTTTGCCCCCTCTTTTAAGGTCTGTAGCAAAAGCGTTTGTGTTAAATATGTTGTTTAAATATCACCTCGCCTTATTCTTGTTGCACCCTGGCTGAAGGCATTATACATTATGAGAGTCATGTTTTATTATTTAATTCTCTAAAATATGGACATTGGGATTCCAGCTTCTTGTTTTCTGGTTCTCCGGCTTCGTTTAGAGTTTTAATTTCTGTCTTTGCTCTAACTGAGGGTATTATCTTTGACTGAGTCCCAGCTAAAATTTGCTCCATTAGCCCTTCACTTTAGATGCATTCCCTCATCATTTAGGCTCAGAATGGGGGGGGGGGGGTTGAAAAGGGGTGCTGCCTCACTGGAATAGCACTTTTATTGTCTCCTTCTTCCCCTCTGTCTCATATTCTCTCCTGCTTAGCGAGCGACTATGCAGAGGACGGCTGGTCGCCCTGGTCTGAATGGACCCATTGTTCCGTGTCTTGTGGGCGGGGCATTCAGCAGCGTGGGCGCTCCTGCGACCGTATCAATAACAACTGCGAGGGCACCTCAGTGCAGACCCGCGACTGCTACCTTCAGGAGTGTGACAAGCGCTGTGAGTTAACAACAAGCTAATAAACGTGAAAAATCAACAGCAAGCACAAACCATAAATAATTTATATGAGTTTTTTGTCTGAACTTATGTGAGACACAAATTAATTTGACCTTTGACCTTTTTTGATCTTCAGTCAAGCAGGACGGCAACTGGAGCCATTGGTCACCCTGGTCATCGTGCTCAGTCACCTGTGGCGCTGGTCTCATCACTCGTATCCGCCTCTGCAACTCGCCCACCCCTCAGCTCGGAGGCAAGGAGTGTGTTGGAGAGGGCAGGCAAACTGAAAACTGCCAAAAGTCTCCTTGTCCCAGTAAGTCTGACGCTGTTGTTGCATTGTAAGGTCCAGCCTGGCCCAAGTCTTCCCCTGCTCCACACAGCCTTGGTTGTTTTTGCATGTGAGTGGGATTGTCAAGAACGTGCAAGGTTCATGTGAATTCATTTGTTGCAACACGCAACAATAGACGGCACGGATCTCATGCTATGGTTCATCGTTCTCTTGTCAAAAACCGAGGCAGAGAAAGCTGAAACACACCAGTACAGTAGTCCCTCATTTATCGCGGGGGATCCGTACCCTGAAGACCCATGATAAGTGAAAAACTGCAAAGTAGGAATAGTAGTACAAGTAGTAAGTAGTTTATTTTATTATTTAAAAAAATATATAAAGGTGTTTTAAACCCTTCCTATATTCTTGCAATATTCTGAACAAAGTTTCTAAACTCTAAATCCTCTAAAAGAGCACAGAATGTCATGATTTCAGCTCCCTGCCTCCTCTGCTCTTTGCCACCTGCAAGCACTCTTGGTCACGCCCACTTCTCCACTCTGCGTGCTGAACAGCTGATCAGCTGCAGCAGGAAGTTTGTCCTGCAGAAAGGGCTGCACAAAGCTGCAGCAGGTGCTAAATAATTTACAATAATTTATTTTAACCCTTGTATTGTGGTGGGGAAATAATACATTTATTATGCTGCGGGTCTTTTTTTTTTTTTTACCCGTATTGTGTAAATCCACTCAAAACAATCAAAAATGAAGTTAAACCAATAAGAAATTTGTTTTAGATTATACAAACATTTAGAAGAGATGAGAAGAAGAGATATACAATTCCAACACTATGATAAAAATTCCATGCCGATCATGCGGCTCATCCATCAATCAGACAATTGTGTCCAATCTTATTTTGAAAAACCGCGATAGAGCGAATCCGCGATAATCAAACCGCGAAGTAGCGAGGGACTACTGTGTATGATACATAAGAGTGTACAAGACAATACAGCAGTTTCATTCTAAAGGTGCGAGTGCAAGACAACGCAAGCAGGTAAGCTAATGCTAGCCAATGTTAGCTTGTTTGCAGTCATTTGAAGCAGTTTATACAACCAGGACAGTGAACTGATGTCAACTCTTCCACATGAGTTGACCTGCATGGAACCCTGAGTCTCTGCGTTACAAAAATAGAGCTGGAAGTGGGCCAGACTGTCTAATGCAAAGATGCAGAACCCGAGCTTAAACCTGCTGTGCCAACCCAGGCCAGGCCAGGCCTTGCAATGCAAAAGAATAATAAATTAAACCATCACACATCCAACTTCCTTGTTGCGTTTTCTTATCTATAATGGTTGAAATGCAATGTTTTGTCTCGTCTTTGTTAGTCAACGGTAACTGGGGGCCCTGGTCACCCTGGGGTACCTGCTCTCTCACCTGTGGCGGAGGTGTTCAGAGTCGAAAGCGCCTGTGCAACAACCCTTCTCCACTGCACGGGGGGAAGGAGTGTGTTGGTGATGCCATAGACAAACAGATGTGCAACAAGAAATCCTGTCCAATTGGTGAGTCATTTTAATAGCCGACAGAGCCCCTTTTTATGTTTTATGGTTTATTTGGATTGTTTTCTTGGTTTTATTTATTTTTATATTTAGGACTGTTCTTGTTAAAACAAGTTACATCAGACAGATTTTGGTAATGAGGTTGCATTCTTGTTTTCAGATGGGTGCTTGTCCAACCCTTGCTTTTCTGGAGCCAAGTGCACTAGTTTCCCCGATGGTTCCTGGAAGTGTGGAAAGTGTCCAGTTGGCTACACAGGCAATGGCATCAAGTGCAAAGATGTCGATGAGGTAAAATCCTGAATTATCTACAAGAATTGCCTGACACCTCCCATTTAATATTCACAAGAGGGTTTTTTTTTTTTTGTCTGAGAAACAGTGCAAGGAGGTCCCAGATGCTTGCTTCGAGTTTAATGGTGTGCATCGCTGTGAGAATACACAACCAGGGTACAACTGTTTGCCCTGCCCTCCTCGCTTCACAGGACCCCAGCCTTATGGCCGAGGTCTGGAGCAGGCTGCAGCAAACAAACAGGCAAGTGCAGACCTGTCTGGCGCCTACAAACACATTGTTTTCATTCAAAGTAATTAAAGTTTGCCATGCTGAAAAGAAAAGGTCCTGAAAGGCTGAGCAGTCAGTCTGATCGTTATCCATCATCACAGGTGTGCACAGCTCAAAATCCCTGCTTGGATGGAAGTCATGACTGCAACAAAAACGCTCGATGCAACTACCTCGGACACTTTGCCGATCCCATGTTCCGCTGTGAGTGCAAGCCGGGCTTTGCTGGCAATGGTCACATCTGTGGAGAGGACACAGATCTGGACGGATGGCCCAATGTCGATCTGGTCTGCGTGGAAAACGCCACCTACCACTGCAAGAAAGTGAGTAGCAATCAAGCTGCAAGGCTTTAAAATTAGTTTTACAGCTTAAAATTTCATATTCACAGTTTGGCTGGTCATATTTTCTGTCGTTCAGGACAACTGTCCCAATCTCCCTAACTCTGGACAAGAAGATTACGATAAGGATGGAATTGGTGATGCTTGTGATGACGATGATGACAACGATGGCATCCCTGATGATAGGGTCAGTAACACTGTCCAGATTTTGTTGCATGAAGTGTCTATAATACGACTCATCATTCACACCTTCTAGTAAAAAAGGAGGTGGGACTCAGCTGGAAAGCAAACGTTTCTCATTAGTTTGAGCCAAAACCCCTACATTCCAGTGCTGAGGTAGAAAAAGGAACTCCATTGTTTGACACTAATCCCGACATCAGAATGGGGACAGGACCTAAAGATAAAAGACCTTTTCATCCTGCATTGCTCGCTTCTTGTAAATGAACAGGTTCAGACAGCAAGTGCACCTGAAAACCTGTCATCAACTCCTCATCTTTCTCTCTTTGAAACAGGACAACTGTCCGTTCGTGTACAATCCCAGGCAGTATGATTATGACCGCGATGATGTGGGTGACCGCTGTGACAACTGCCCTTACAACAGTAACCCAGACCAGACTGACACAGACAACAATGGAGAAGGGGATGCCTGCGCTGTGGACATTGATGGAGATGGTGAGACCTTTGATAAAGACATTAATCTATCGGTTATGAAGTAAGTACCATATTACAATCCCTGCTTTTTAATAATCTTTTCAGGAATCGTGAATGAGAAGGACAACTGTCCCTATGTATACAATGTTGACCAAAAAGACACCGATTTGGACGGAGTGGGAGACATGTGTGATAACTGCCCTCTGGAGCATAATCCCGATCAGGTGTGTGGACACACACACTCACAAACCCCTGCCCATTTCCTTCCGCCTCACCCAACAACAATAATCCACATTCGGCTCCCAGTCTTTCTCTCTAGCTTAGCATATATCTGTCTTTCAATTGAGAGAGAGCCTCTGTGATTAGCCCTGTGTAGCTGTCTAAGCCTTATCACGCCATGTAGCGGTGGAGCAAATCCTGCATGCAGCTCAAGGGCACATTAGTTCAATAAGGCGTGGTGGGGGGGGCGAGGGGTCTTTTCAATGGCCCATTGACGGTATCTGGCTAATGTGAGGAAAGAGGCCCGAGGCTGGATATTACTGAGGAATGGGCTGGCTCTGGGGTATGTGCATGCCCTGTCAGTGTAGCGCAGGCCTGCTCAGTCCACCTGTGCCATGCTACACTGAGAAATAGGAATGTGTTGAACAACGGGAAACAGGAGAAAGTCAGGTAAGGAAGGGCACATCATTGCCGAAACCTCAGGTTTTTTTTTTAAAGAAGCTAGCAAAGACATGTTCAGAAAAGGATGCACCTGTTTAATATTGTCAAAAGGTTTTAAACTGGGGAATTCAGAATTTTAGACTCCTCCTTGCATCTATTCTTTGTGTAACAAAGAGTGCTTAGTCATGCTGGGAAGGAAGCAAGCACTGGAAGTTGGAAAAGCAATGGTCTTGTGGAGTGGAGGTATTCTTGGAATGGTGGCGTTAAAGATTTTTATGTTGGAAAAGAGTCAGTGAAATCCCAAAAAAACCACTTACATTGAAAACATAATGTGTTTCTTTCTCTAATTAAATGTATATTCTGGTCATTTTAAGTGTTTTGTTTAATTGTTATTAGTAGTTAATTTTTCGTCAGCTGTAATAATTAGTCATGGTGCATGTGAATGTGTAGAGTGTGAAAGAGGGAAAAGTCTAAGCTAAGCTAATGGCTAGTGAAAAGAATATTGTTTATACATTTATATATATCTTTTTTAACAACTTGTTTTCAAAGATGACATACGTAAGAGAATGCCCATTCTGATTTGTGAACTACTTCTGTTATTTTTTTGATAGGTGGACTCAGATGATGACCGTGTGGGAGACAAGTGTGACAGTAACCAAGACATTGATGAGGATGGACACCAAAACAATCTGGACAATTGCCCATACATCCCGAACGCCAACCAGGCCGACCACGACAAAGACGGCAAGGGCGACGCCTGTGACCATGACGACGACAATGACGGCATCCCCGATGATAAAGACAACTGCAGACTGGCCTTCAACCCTGACCAGCTGGATTCAGATGGTTAGAAAAGCCTCAAATACATCTCACAACGTCAGTGCTTGCGGGTATCATTCTTAATTAACATATATTTTTCTTTTTCAGGTGATGGCCGTGGAGATGCTTGCGTAAATGATTTTGACAAGGACAACGTGCCTGACATCTATGACGTGTGTCCTGAGAACTTTGATATTAGTCAGACAGACTTCCGCAAGTTCCAGATGGTTCCTCTGGATCCAAAAGGTACCTCCCAGATTGATCCCAACTGGGTGGTCCGCCATCAGGGCAAGGAGCTGGTTCAGACTGTCAACTGTGATCCTGGCATTGCTGTTGGTAAGTGAAAACGTGTACTGCGTTGTGCAAGTTTTGTAACAAAACACAACGAAATCCACATTTCACTCAAATGAACCAAAAAAATGTTGCTTCATGTGAAAGTTGCATAAAACACATTTATATAAAGAGGTTACTGGTGAGTAGACTAGGCTTTGCAGTTTCAATAGTGGAGGCTGTACTGGTTACTGTAATGTTTTTTTGTAACAATACTTTTCGGCAGTAGACTCAAACAGAAAAATGGCACTAAATTAGAAACATTGTGTTTTTTGTTCTTTTGCTATTAAAAAAGCCAAGTTAGCTACTAGCAAGTGTAAAAACAATATGTTCACTTTTTAGAATTTTGCTTATCTCATCAACATTTTCCAATAGCCATTTTCAGTTTGTTGGTTTGAAACATAGTTTTATTCTCGGTCGACTTGTTTTGTCTTCAACAGGCTACCACGAGTTTAACGCGGTGGACTTCAGCGGAACTTTCTTCATCAACACGGAGCGGGACGACGATTACGCTGGCTTCGTGTTCGGGTACCAGTCCAGTTCCAGGTTCTACGTAGTGATGTGGAAGCAGATTACACAAACCTACTGGTCAAGTAAACCCACAAAAGCCCAGGGCTACTCAGGCCTGTCAATCAAAGTGGTGAACTCCACCACTGGCCCTGGAGAGCACCTCAGGAATGCCCTCTGGCACACGGGCAACACCCCAGGACAGGTGTGCTAGATTTGTATCACTCAGTGAGTGATTTAGACGTGCAATTAGAAGTTTGTGGATCAGATTAACCCACTGATTCTTATGTCTTCACTGTTAGGTCCGCACTCTCTGGCATGACCCTAAGAATGTTGGATGGAAAGACTTCACTGCCTACAGATGGCATCTGATCCACAGGCCAAGAACAGGACTCATTAGGTGGGTAAAGATGGCCAACAAGCCTTCATGAATACATTACTTTCACCCGGTTTGACGTTGACTTTAACACATCGGAGCTCATTGTTTTAATTTGTTCTTCCACAGGGTTGTGATGCATGAGGGAAAGAAGATCATGGCCGATTCTGGCACCATTTATGACAAGACATATGCAGGTGGCAGGCTAGGTCTCTTTGTCTTCTCACAAGAGATGGTATACTTCTCAGACCTCAAGTATGAATGCAGAGGTGAGTATTATTTTTAAAGCATTTCTTAAATTGCAGTCACTACGCAGATGCCTCACACCGTGCTCCTTCCTTCAACAGATGCTTGAATGGATGGACGTCATCTCTGAGAAACGCACCTTTGTTTGTATAAAGAACTTCCACATTCTCCTGCAAAGTTCAGGGGTCTGATTTTGTCTCCACGTTGTGTTTTTCGGTAGCACACATACTCGAATGGCACCTGTTAGTTTCAGAGTAAGCTGACTTCCAGTTGAGGATCAGAAAGCAGGGATTGCTGAAGATTACAAAAACTAAACACAGAACAACTCTAGCTTTGCAAGATGGACACCAACATCTTTTCATTCCAGCTCTGCTTCCTTCCAATTCCTTGAAGGACCTCAATCATCCTTGTGCAAGAACAGTTCCGTACAGAAAACAATGCACTTCAAGGCCTTTACCTCTCTCTGAGCACCTTTACCCACTTCTTCAGCACTTCTTTGTGCTGTTCTGCCTTTTTTTTTTTAAATTTTTTTTAAGAAAACCCAAAGGAAAAAACTATTTTCAATCCCAGATTTGCCACAAACCTGTTTCTGAACGATGCAACATATGTGGACTCCAAAAAAAACGATAACACTTTTTAAAATTTTTGTTTCAAGGACTTGTTAGAAGTGGAGTTAGCTTGAGAGGAAACAGAACACTGTGGGAGTATGTGTTTATACATGTACTGTGCGTGGATGACTAGCCATGAACGGAGCAAGAAAGTTCTTTATCTTTCTACCTAAGAATCTCTATTGAGTAGAGAAACTCCATAGTTTACATAGAAGTATAGTGAAATTTGCTATTGTTTGATTTTTGACTCTCAGGTAGACGACGGAAGCGATGATCTTACATCAAACCAACGAAAAAGTGAATCATTTCACACTAAATTGCCTGTAATCACAAATCCATGAGTCCTTCCGTATAAACCACCTTGTTCACTGAAGAAATGTTTCTCCCTTATGAGGACGTCAAGATGAAATGATGTAAATACACCTAATTTATTGACTCTTGTCTACAATGTAGGCAGTAAAAAACAAGTTTGATACTTTAAGAAAGTAACTGATCCTAATTATATTATCTTTGTTACTGTTAACTGGATCCACAATGAGGTAAAGTCAATAATTAGACCAAAATGTGTCTAAAAACCCTGAACTGTACAAAGCGAGTTGTTTTTCTTCAGACAGAGCTGTTAAATATACCGTTTGTGGTTTATCTTTTCTGCAGACAGATGAAAAACAAATGACATTTTTGATATACAATTATTACCTCATTGCTGTTTATAATCTGATAGAACAAAAACACAATCTACGTTTTATTTTTCATACTCTTCTGAAGTGATGCACATCTTAGTGCGACTGTAGCATGAGCTGTAAATAGTTTTCATATCTAAAGAACAAGTTTCCAGTCCCATGATGTACACCAGGAAAAATGGGAGATGTCCTTTTTTTTTTTATATTGTTACTTTGCCACGTATGTACAATGCTGTTTTTAGCAGATAAATTATTTTGTTTCTCCGCTGTTTATGTGAGCGCTTGATTTGTGTGTGTATGTGTGTGTGTTTAAGTGCTATTTAAATAATTTATCAGGATCTGTCGCTGTAGAAAATGGTCACAGGTCTTTCTGTATAAACAGTTTGCACACTGACGTGAGGGCGTTGTGTTCTGTAACATCTGTCTCCTTTTTTGTGTTGTGTATCAATGTCACTTTTATTTTGTACAATTAGTTTTGCTTGTCTGTAAACATTTTCTTAGTTGTAAAATGCAAAATGCTGTTTTTATTCATAGCAAATATTTTGGTATATACTTTTAAAAAAATAAATAGTTGTAAAATCTCAGAAGCCATTGTGTTCTTTTGCTCACTTTATTCTTTTTGGTTTTTGATGCAAGAAATCAGTGTTCATAAATTATAAACCTATTTCTAAACTGACTTTTCTGTCGAATATTTTAGAGAAAGTTGGTTTTAATCAACTTGAGAGGTTTTTAACTGCCAGCAGCACAGGTGAAAAATTCCAGTCAGGTTTTAAATCAGGTCGCAGCCCAGAGACGGTCCTTTGTTTTTAATGACCGTCTTTTAACGGTTGATGCAGGAAGCTCTGGACCACAACATCTTGTTGTCACAACTTGAGCAGGTGGTTGGTATCAAAGACAGTTTTATCCTGGTTTAGATCCTGACTGACAGGAGTTTTTCTGTTCATTTAGGGGAATGTTAATCATCTGCAGCTCCTCTGATCTGTGGGGTCCCTCAGGGGTCTATTTTAGGTCCACTTCTTTTTAATTACTACATGTTGCCTTTGGGGTCCATTTTTAGAAAGCACAACATCCCTTTTCATTTCTTTGCTGATGATGTTCAGTTGTATCTGCCCATTAAGTCAGACAGGGTCACTCCACTGGATCCACTCTTGAACTCTTGAAAAGACATTGAAGTCTGGTTATAACTAATTTTTCTGAATTTAAATGAAAATACAACAGAAGTCAGCAGTTTTGGTAAATGTAGTGCCACTGACACACTCTTGGCATCTTGGCTTCATACAGCGCCTCTGCCATCAGGAATCTGGGAGTTATTTTTGATAGTGCTTTTAAATTAGACAGAAAAATGCAGTTGTGAAATCAAGTTTCTTCCAACTGACTCATCGCCACCGTGGTCTTTTCTCCCTTTCAGAGACCTTGAAAAGATGATTCACACTTTTATTAGCTCTTGTTTGGGCTACTATAATGCTCTGCATGTTGGTTTAGATAAATCCTCTCTGCATCGCTTACAAACTGCCCAGAACACAGCAGCTCGTCTTTTAACAACAACTAGAAAACAAACACATAACCCCTGTCCTGGCTTCTCTCCACTGACTTCCTGTCCACTTCGGGATTGATTTTAAGAGTTTATTCCTTGTTTTTAAAGTCTTACAATGGCTGGTCCTTTCATATTTATGCAATTTTCTTAACATCTAGCATTTCGGTCTACCAACCAGTCAGGGAAATGTGGTGAGGTTTGTGACAGGTGAGGCACTGACTCCTCTGGAATCAGATGCTAACATATATGAACCCAAAATAGAAGCTTGTGCTTCATCTCAGCCTTTTATTAATTAATTTATTTATTAAAAACATCTGGTTATAATTTAATCAACTCCATATTCCTCTCTTTTTAAATAAATAAAGAAAACCATGTATTGTCTTACCTTTATTTTAAGATGAATGAGTTTCTTCTTCTTCTTAATGGAGTTTTGTGGTGGTTGGCAAACAATGGAAGGTGTGCATTACCGCCACCTGCTGGTATGGAGTGTGGATCAAAATGGCTTTATGTCTACATGTGTGTATTCTCTTTTCCAATTTTGTGTTTCTAAAAAAAAATGTATAATGATTTGAATACTTTTACTTGTTATTTCCTTTTTTAATATATTTATTATAGTAAATGTTTCTTTGATTTTCCCTAATTGTTCTATCATGTGCCTTCTGTGATGTTCATATTTCTGACAAACCAAAATGACACGTTCTGTTGTTTCCTCCTGTCCACAGTGCTCACATTGTCCCGTATCATGTTTATGAATCTTGTGTAGCGTGTTGTTAAGTCCAGTATGTCCAAATCTTAATCTGGTTATTCGTCTTTCTTCTCTTCTGTTCTCCCTCCTGTTCTCATTTCTCCCACTTGTCTCTCTTCCTTTGTGCTCTTCTTCCCACTGGTTTTGCCATTTTCCCATTAGTGTTTGTTTCACTACGGTTCTTACTTCTGATTTACTGATGGGTGTTGTGAAATTGATTTGATCTTTTGTTGCTGCTTTTGATGCCCTGTCTGCTGCTTCATTCCCTCTGATCCCTAAATGTGCGGTGTCCATAAAAATATTCATGAATGAGTTTAGAAAAATCCTTTAGTTTTGAGATATGATCTTCTACACCGCCCCTCTGCATAACAGAAGAACACACAGCGACGCTTCATTGTCCGTATGGGGCAGCGCTGCCTCATATCTGTGCAGCAAGGTACTTTCTGCCTCGTTCATTTTTCATTCAACCTTTATTTATACAGGTTGATCCCACTGAGCCTCAGGTTCTCATTTACAAGAGAGACCTGATTTTAACAAAGAGTGTTGACACAGTGGACAACAACAACAAAAATGCTATTTTAAAAAATGTACCAACCCCCCCCCCCCCCCCCCAAAAAAAAAAAAAAACAGCTAGATTTAAAAGGCAGTGTAGAAAACTAAAAACAGGAACATGTCTGCATTGGGTTTTGCCAGGAACTCAACAAATTCACTTAGAGAGGTCAAGGTCAAGAGCTTGAGATCTTTTTGTAAGATATTCCAGAAAACAGGAGCGGAGTATGAGAAGGCCCTTTTGCCTGGTTCAGTACTCACTGAGGGAACACTGCAGGTAATAATGTCCAGAGAGCGCACGCTGTAGCTGCACTCATGCAGGGACATGTAGGAGGAGATGAAGGCAGCAGACCAAGAAGTGATTTAAAGATGAAAATGTACCAGTGAGAGTCTGTGTGAAGTTAATGATGTCCAGTTAACCAGTGAATTATTATTTATTAACCTTTATTTAACCAGACAAATCTCACTGAGATCACAGATCTCTTTTGCAAGGGAGACCTAGGCAGCCTAACATACATGTTTTTTGTCTGTGGGAGAAAACAGGAGTACCCGGAGAAAACCCACGCAAGCATGAGAAGAACATGCCAACTCCACACAGAAAGACCCCAGGTCTAACCAGGGATTGAACCCAGGACCTTCTTGCTGTGAGGCAACAGTGTTAACCACTGAGCCAGGGTACAATGGTAGGTATGTTACAGCCAGTTGTGAATCTTAGTGCACCGTGCTAGACAGCGTCCAACATCTGCAGGGTGCTCGTGGGAGCGTTCATGTAAATAATGTCACCTTAGTCAATGGAGGAGAGGAATGTAGTAGCAGTTACAGGGCCTTCTCCTACTCTACTCCTATTTCCTGAAATATCTTGCAAAAAGATCTGAAGTTCTCGACCTTGACCTCGCTAAGTGGCTTCAAATGTCTGCTAAGTTCATGGCAAAAACCAGTGCAGACATGTTGTTTTTAGCTTTCTACATCACCTTACAACTTAGTTGTTCTTTTCGTTACATTTTTTTATTAATACCATTTTATTTTCACTTGCTATTCTCAATTTGTACGTATCCTTTTATGATTGTCTATTGTCATCTTTGTTGTCCACTTTTATCATCATTCTGTTAAAATCAGGTCCCTCTTGTAAATGAAAGGGTCAATGGGATTAACCAGTACAAATAAAGGTTGAATGAACAAGGTGTTTCCTAGCGTTCAGAGTTAGACAGGAAATATTTCTGAAAAAGAAACCCAGTTTTACTTTCAGTTTCTTTACCAAGTTTTTGACATGAGGCTTAAAGGAGAGATGTGAATCAACCAAAATACCTAAGTACTTATTTGATTAAACAAACTCAATAAGAACACTATTCAAAGATAAAATAGAAGGAAGGACTGCTGGAACCGACTTACTGTTTCAAAATATCCCTTTGGTTTTGTCAGCATTTATAACAAATTTGAGACAGAACAAATCAGACAGGATGATGTCCAAAACAGACTGTAAAAGCTGGAAAACCTTAGCAACCGTTTTAGCTCGATAATAAACAACTGTGTCATCTACATAGAAATGTAAGGATGTATCAGTAATGAACTGACCTATACCTTTTAACAATTTGTTAACCCCACAAAGTAGTACTATACTGTGTTGGATCATTTTGTAATGTATCCAAACATCTTGTATCTTACTGACCGAGTCATACCCAATTTTGTATTTGCTAAGAACCCTTAGCTATGGTGGCCGTTTTGAATGAGGTTGACTTTAAAAGTTAGTCACTTGCACAGCTTATTATTACTTTGAGAGTTTCAAGATGATCTGCCCAGTACATCAAGAGAAATTTTACTGACACTGCATACTAGAACACATGAGACATGAGCAAAAACACCATCACCCTTCTGCCTTCATTGACAGGAAATATTCCCAGAAAGGGTGACAGCAGCTGCTTCTTTGTCATACACAGAGGCCGGCTGCTTTGATAAGTCAGGACGAGACTCCATGTGAATCTGGGTATAAAGGGATCTCAACTCTTGCCGTCATCTTCAGGTTGACATGCTGCCACTTACAAGATCACACACGCACATTGATCAAACTCCCAGCAGCATCTTGTCAATACTCAGCTGCACAAACACAAATCCTTCTTTAAAAATCAGCTGAGAACAGCTGTTTGTTCTCTGCCATCTTATATCCTTGCTCCATCAGCTGATTCATGCGAGTCCTCCTCCTCTCTGCCTGATCCCAGCAGCAGCACAGTGTTGTGGAATTGCAAATAACCTCCTGTCACTGCCAGACAGATCTGATACGCTCAGAGGCTCCTTTGCGTTAATATTACTGGGGCATGAAACCGATGAAAGGATAAGCCGAGAGGGAGTTGCGGCGTATCACTAATCTCTAACTCGATCTAATTAACCGGATAATACGGTGAAAACGAAGCACCGGTTGTTACCGGCTGCACTTGCAGTCACCCCAAATCTTTCCAAGTTACACTGACGTAACAAGCTTTTCCTGCTGAACTGTAACACCTGTGCACAGTCAACAAATATGAGGGAGCCTTTTCATCACTGCTGAGGAAATCCAATCGCTGTAGAAATGCGCACGGCACTTTTCAAACCCTCGGAAACACACCAACTCCAGCATTTCTCACAAGAGGCGTACGGACACACATTCGGTTGCAATCAAATTGCTTTTCGTGCATACAGATTGGGAACGAGGCTTTGCCCACGAGCTACAAATAAAATTTGAATGAATATTTTACAAGGGTCTTGATAATGACATGGCAGTCAACTCAGATGGCATGCTGGTTAATATCCGACTCAAGATTTAGAGGTTTTCAGTGTGAAGCTGCTTGCAGGCCGTGTTGCTTGTTGAGCCGATTACAGCACGTTTAAGAACAAACTGGTTATTAGGACTGAACGTAATCATGCTCTTAGAACAAATTCAAAGTAATCTGACAAAAACATGTTGGAAAACACGCTTATACATTATGTATGAAAATCAAAATAATACAAAGACCTGAAAATATTGATACTTAAATGCTGCGGTTACTGAGGAACAGTGTCTGGAAATGTTAAAGATGTTTACGTTTATTGAGCAGAAATCACGTTTACGCAGTGCTCGCTAAATCCACTGTTGTTTCCATGCCAGGCCACTAGGTGGTGCTGTGATTTTTGGATTTCAATGGCATGCTTCAGTTTCAAGCTTAGAACAGTTACATCTAAGAGGTTTTTTAGACCGAGGATACGTTTGGTCACTCCTACCTGGTAGACCCCACACACCCAGCATGCACACTTTTTGCACCGCTCCCTTTGGGCAGAGGGCTGAGGAGCAGCTTCTACCATGAGGCTGTTGGACTCATGAATCTCTAACCAGGAAAAAAAATCACTGAAAAATTACTGTGAAAAATCACTGTACTATCACTTGGTTGTTGATATGTGCTGCTGATTATCCATGCTGCTGATCTCATGCTGCTGATTATTTCATGTTGCTTTGTTCATTGGTCCTTGGACTCATGTTCGTGCTGCTGTTGTTTTGGTACATTGTTTTTGTACTATTAGTGCTTACTGTATTCTTAGTTTAGTGACTGTAGTATATTCTTAGTTCATGTCTTGGATCTTATTACAGTTTTTCTTTACAATTTGTGTTTTTGTTAACTGGGACCCTGTGTACATAGTTTCGTCCCACCACATGTACCACATGTGGTGTGTATGACAAACCTCTGATTCTCTGACTCTCTCTGGTTCTGAGGTGGGCAAAGAAGCCTTGTGAAGCTTTTGAGGCTTTTTCTAAAATCTAGTAAAAGATTTGAAGCTTCAAAGATGCCCCCATCTACAGGTCAGCTACAGTTCTAGTTTCTTGTCGACTCCAGCTCCAAAGCAAAAACAATAAAGTTAGGCTTCAGCTGCTGTGTCTAAAATATTGATATTTTTAAGTCACTAATGCACATGCTAAAAGTCAGTTTTTATAATGCACTGTGGTCTTAATAGTAGTGTTGTAGTACTCAAGACAGGTCTTGGTCTCAAGACCACTTTTTGATGGTCTTGGTCTTGTCTCGGACACTACCACATTTGGTCACAGTCTTGTCTCGATCTCGGACATATAGGACTCAGGATTTTATTTCAAGACCAGTCAAGACCACAACTGTGGAAATTTCACTAAACTGCCGGAATATTGTCCAGTTTATTTGTTAACATCTTTGTTTTTATTGGATGCAAAATGTCCTGATTCAAATCCAAGTGATAATGTGACTCATTGCTAATTTTTTGTTACAGCTGTCACGCCCACCCCCTTTCAGCTGAGAGTAGTTCACAACACAAACTCCAAGTCCTACGCATAGTGAAAAATATTTGCTTAAAGCTTATCATTAGAACTATGAGTCAAATCTGAGTCTGTGTTGGACCTTTTTTGTATTGGCTGATGTATATTAGCGGTGGTGGCCATCTGGGCGCGAGAGAAGATGTCTCTCAAATTGTTAGTTGTAAAATGTGGCTATTTCAATAACAAAGAATATATTTGTAACCAATATCCAGTTATGTAACTTTTTTAGGTGTATATCTACTACTTTATTGAAACCACTGTGCAACTATATGGTTATCCTTGATCTTGAGTTTGGACTTATGAAGAGCATTTTGCCACTTTAAAATTTTTATGCTTGGCATGTGATGAAACTGCTTCCAATTTAACAGTTGTGTAATTTTATTGTTGAATCACATGAAGTTAGGCCACTGAATGTCTGATTTCTTTATGTAGCTTTGAAAATGTATAAAAGCTGATATATTCATTCAAAAGCGAACTTAAAGTTGCAGTATGTAACTTTATAGAAAATATTTTATAATAATTTATTTATTTTTACAGTATTTTATTTTATTTGAGGTCTTTGTCTTGACTTGGTCTCGCCTTCCCTCGGTCTTGGTCTCGACTGAGTCTCTAACCATAAAAGTCTTGGTCTTGGGTTAGGTGGTCTTGAACACAACACTACTTAATAGTAACATGCCTACATCTGGTTTGTTTAAACACACAGTCTAAACAATGTTCACATCTACCTCGGTTTCAGTTGTGCTCTGCAGTCACCTGGAAACATTGCACGTCGCTATCACAACATAAAATACTAATAAAATTATTTTATAAATACGCTTGTATACAAAGTCAATAAAAAAGCAGGTGTAAGGGACTGAAACAATAAAGTTGAACAGAGAGCAGAAATAGCAACACTACTGAAGTGTGTGGAGTTCGATTTAAGCATGTACTTTAGTAAATGTAAAAATGTCAATTGTCCACACATTTTGAAATACAATTTTTAAATAAAATATTTGAACATGTTGCCCTGTTATTACTTATAATGACAGGTGTTTGAAGACCGGTGCTGTGGAGATATGACTGAAGGTTTATTAGTGCAGATCAGTGGTACGACCATGTATGTTGGGAATGAACATAAGAACATCCCTGGATTTGGATCAAATACCTTTGTTTTCATTATTAGAACAAGGTTGTCATATTACAATCATAATTTTACAATATGATCTAAATACAGTTAAATTTAGCAATGTAGTACTGCAGAGAGACTGATTCTGAAGGACTTCTTTGTGACACTGTGAAAACTGATTATGTACATGGGGAGATTGTGCCGAGCATTATTCATCTCTTTGAAACAGCTGAAGTACAAGATTTGTATCAGCCACCTCACTTCAGGTGTCTGTGGGACAATAAAGCCTCTGACGTGATCAGTCACATAACCGTAGAGATGTTCAGATGAACCGGTCAGTTTCAGAAAGTGAGACAGGCTTTAGAGTCTCCATTTCAAACAGCTCATCTCTACCACCTGATGAGAAGGTGAGCAGCACAAACAGCACTCTGCTATCTACCGTTGTTACTTGAGTCCAACTAATGTGGAAATTTTGGCTATCACTCATACTAATATTGAGAGGGGAAGCCAACTGCTGATAATGTTAATAACTATAATGGTAAAAAATAATAAATAAATAAATAAAACTGAGCTTTGTCCACCCCCAAGAATGTAAAAAAAAAAAAAAAAAAAAAATAGCAAGTGGAGCCAGGCTTGTTTTTAGCGCGACTGTTAGCAACCATGAAGCTAAGCAAATCAAGTGGTGCACTGGTCATGAAAACAGTCTTCCTAACGTGCATTCACATTTTCTATCCTCCACTATTCACCATAAAGTTATCAAGCATGTTACATAAATATAAACAAAAAAACACCCTTCCCTGTTCATTTTTTTAAACAGTCACTTATGAAGGCCTAATTAATATGGACTGCAACAACATTTTTTATTTTTATTTTTGCAGAGAAGTAAAGATTGCTAACAATGCATTTCATTGAAGACAACAAATATAACGTTACTAACGCTGATATATTTTATCTCTATGTTAGATTTATTGTTCTGGATAAAGTTTTACAAGGCCAATAGCCTATGCTAGGTTATCTAAACGTTAGCTTACTAACTTGAGAGGCAAGTAGCAGGCAATAGTAGTAGGCAAGAAGCACAAGCGGGTTAGAGAATTTATTATTATTGATTTGTTTTACAGATCAGTTAAAATCAACTTCCCATGCTCTGGTCAGCAAAAGTATTGCTCCCTGCTTCGTCTGTGCTGAGCATGAAAGTAAAACTTAAAATGAACGACCATGACTTGAAAGAAGTCTGCACGGACCTGCTGCTGGATACATCGTACATTTACTGCTGGTTCCAGCATTTTAGAGGTGAAAATGAGAAGTGTTCATATCTGGGCATAATGGGACAATTATCACTGATGCCAATAGGTCCCCAAACGCCTATATCAGGCTAAACTATCAGCTATACCAATATATCAGTCAGGCTCTAGTTGTTATTGTTACTCATCTACTCACACAGAAAACTACTGGCTGCAACATTTCACAATGATGTCAGGGGTTTCCAAAAACCTCCACCCTGAGCTCTGGATTCAGAAAACTTTGATGCTAGAGAAAACGACAGTTGTTGTCAGGAACATTAACCACAGCAGGAATATTACGGTTTCTTTTAAAGACGGTGTTGTATAGATGAGGCCTAAGTTAATCCAATGTCAATTTTAATAGGATGACTAATGATGTTCTGATCGATCGGCCACCAATCATGATCGGCCGATATCCGTTAAAAAGTATGTGATCGGCCAATACCGATCAATGCCTTTCAGTGCCGATCACAAAATCTTATCACCGTTGCATCCTGCAGAGGTCCGGTAGTATACAGTATATACATTAAAGCAATGTTCTGAGATTTATTAGACTTTCTGCACCATATAGCCTGTTGAGAGCCTTAATGTTTTCAATCTGTTAAAGATTGAACATACTGTGTTTTTCACTTGTCCTTTTGACTGAATAGTTCCTGTATTGTGCCTGCAAGATTTTATTTATATATACAGGTAGTCCTCGACTTAAGGCGCCCTCGACTTACGACAACTCGGACTTAAGAGCGGGTGTGCGGCGCAGCGTTAGCATACATTTTACATGTACAGGTAGTCCTCGAGTTACGAACGGGTTCCGGACCTAAGGACCGTTCATAGGTCGATTCTGCCGTAACTCGGAACCGAACGCACATGGCGTCGTAAGTCCGGATTTTTGGCCGTAACTCAAAACCGAAAGCACATGGCAGTCGCTACGTCTTTTTAAACACATTTTTTCAATGTAAAACAACTTCGAATGGCCGTTTAATGTGTTTTAATGTGTTTCCAAGCAGTTAGTTAACAAAATACCCTAAAAAAAATTAAAAAAAAAAATAAATAAAAATGCTGCAGAAAAAAAGGCAACGAACGGCGCGATGACATCACTGGGGGCGGCGCCGTAAGTACAGAGCGCCGTAGGTAGAGACTGCCGTAACCCGAGGACTACCTGTATTTCCTCGACTTACGGCAAAAAATCCGGACTTACGAACGGGTGCGGTGCCACGTGTAATGAGTTCCGACTTCCGGCAAAATCGGGTTACGAACGGTTTGTAGGTACGTAACCTGTTCGTAAGTTGAGGACTACCTATATACTGTATTTTGTCCTGAAAAAAGTAAATAAAAATGTGTTTTTGTCCTAACTAAGAGGATTTTATGGTTCCTTTTTTTTCAGATCACGTAACAAGTAGCACTCATCTTAACTAAATCAAAAGCGGGGGGAGTTTTGGGGGAGTGGTGGTGCAGTGGTTAGACGGTGGGCTTGTGATCGGAAGATCGCCGGTTCAAACCCCGGTACCGACAA
>JARVLU010000179.1:25554689-25571599 GCA_031762415.1 Simpsonichthys santanae | reverse complement strand
CCCCCCCCCCCCCCCCCCCCCCCCCCCCCCCCCCCCCCCCCCCCCCCCCCCCCCCCCCCCCCCCCCCCCCCAGAGCTAGCAGAAGTAAAAGATGGATGTGTCTACTGGTCTTTCCGTTGTTCAACTCTGGGGCTTTGATTTCAAAGCAGTGGTTGCTCTGAAATCATCTTCAGAACCCTCAGAAAGCAGACATTAAAGAAAAATGAACAAGAAAGCTCTTCACTAATGAACAAATGAGTAGATCTGGAGGAGAAGGAGAAGGGGGTAGACAGAAAGTGAACACTGAGAAAGTGAAGAGTTCACGAGGGTGTATTTTAACTGTAAAAGTCATCGGGCAGGCTGTGACTCTTCTAAAATACTATTTTCTTAGCGCAACAGATTTCTGTATGATCATAACGACACTCACAAGACAGTTCAACAGCAATTACCATGGTTTTGCCTATAAGTTGCCATTTATTGTATCATTTGGATGCACTGCGACTTATACGCAGAAGCAACACATTTATGGATTTACTAAACCAATTTTTGGCTGCGATATGACCATTTTAATTAATTCTGACTGGAAATATTGAACACTATTATTTTCAGCCACTAGAGTAGTATGGCATGCCATATCATGTTATACATAAAAGTGGCTATTAATGACACAATCGGCTTGCCATAGCTTGCCACCTTCATTCTGCTTGCTGCTTGGAGCACCAGTCAAATCAGCTTCATTTCGCTGCGCCACCCCAGTGAAATGCAGCTAATTTTACCATTGGAGTATATTTATTAAGTAAAAGTTCAACTGAGACACACCTTCACTATAATGTCGAGCAAACAAATTTATTTTTAGGTTGTTAAATTTCAAAGAATTGCGCAGCATTCTTTCTTTCTGATTTCCTCCCTCAGAGCGAGCTCCCAGAGCAACGAGGCGGCAAATACTTTTGAAATGCCGCTGATTCGACCGTTAAAGTCCTTTTTATTAAGTAAAAGTTCAACTGAGACACACCTTTGCTATAAAGTCGAGCAAACAAATTTGTTTTTAGGTGGTTATCTTGTTAAATTTCAAATAAATGTGCAGTGACTCGTCCATCTGCGCGTGCCCATTCCACAAATCGGGTTTTGAAATGCAGCTGATTTGATTGTCAAATTGCATTTATTAAGGAAAACTTAGACTGAGACACACCTTTAATACAATTTTGAGCAAAAAATAATTGTTTTTAAGTGTTAATATTGTTAAATTCTTCTTAAAGTCCTCCCGTGCATGCTCTCGCAGATGCCATTTGGCAGCCAATCGATTTTTGGCACAACACCGGCCCACGTTTCCGGGTTGTCAGCGGTGATGCTTTAATACGGCGAAGCAACATATTTATGGATCTTTACACTTTATTAGACATATTTGGACTGATGCGACTTATAGGGCGGTGCAACGTTTGCGGTGGAAAATACGGTAACTGCACTATGGCTGCCTCAAACTGTGCTGGTACCCCACTAATCACTTTGAAAAGTCATTAAAAAAAGGTGGCCTATAAGTTTAATGTAGAATGAGCTCATTTAAAAAAAATGTTTAAGTGGTATATTCTCAGGATGTCCATCATTCTGTGACATAGTGATTTAAAATGCACAAAATCTTTCATTTTCATGTGCCCAACCTGTTCTGTTGTTTAGGCCAAATATTATCCAATAAAGCTAAAATGCCATAAAAAATAATGGTTAATGAAGGAAGAGTTTGTCTGGAATGTCAAGCTTTGTAGCCGAGGCTTTATTCACTGCTGCTGAATCAGGCTTGAGCAGTCAAGGAAAGCCATGATGTTGGAAAGTCATTTCTTTTCATCGCACTGTGGAGGCAGATAGCAGCTTGCAACTATCGGGCACAAGGAATATTCTGGACAGTTTTTTCCTCAGAGTAACTATGAGAAAACACACACACACTTGAAGTTTCTCTGACACAAGCACACCCAATGTCCATTTGTTGCAGTGTAAAGCACATTCTGACAGCATGACCATGTCAGAGAAAACAAAGGGATGACTGAAAATGTAATTGATTTCGTCTTGGAGTGGAAAGGCTGGGGAGAATTCATAATGCTGCTTACAATCAGCACAAAATTACTTTCATGTGAAGTCCCCAAATTGGAAATTAAATGCGATATTGAAAACAGCTATCAGCCGAGGGAGCAATTTCACGCGTTCCTCTAAATCTCAGAAAATCAGTCTTGCATGCAGTCACTTTCTGACGGATGCAGTTTCAGTATTCATTCTTTTTGCACTGTAACTTAAGAGCTTCTTTGTTTAATATACATTTTCAAAGCAGTTTAAATATCTAAATAGCTCTCAATTTTCTTCTACTATATTTATGATTTTTACAATTACAGTATACTGTATATATTTAAACAGTCATGTTGGGAACAACATTAAACCTCTTTTTGTCCCATCATGGTGATAACATTGCCTTTTTACATTACACAAATAAAATGCATTAATGAAATTAAGAAATTTAGAATTTCTTTAAGAGGGCTTAAATGGAGGACATTTTGATCTAAAGATGGAACTCCATTCCCAACAAGTACATAAAATCACCAAAAACAACTTTTTCACTTTACATTTTTTGGGGGGTTGATTTTATGGCTAAAACTTGTAAGACTTATGAAGCATGTACAGCGTTTAAACAGCACAGATGATAAAACAAACGTATTGCTCCTAAACCTGAGGATGTTAACTTCAAATGAAGTATTTATTCAGTAATCAGCTTTTACCTATTAATGAGATACTTTGCTTGCCATATTATTCGAGAGCCCTCTAGCAGCTGAAAATGGTAGTGTTCAATATTTTCCATGTCAGAATAAAGGATATTGCCAGATCTCAGCCAAGCATTGGGTTATAAATATGGGGGGAAAACATATATTAGTCGCTTCGATGTTTAAGTCGCAGGACTTGCAAATTTATGCAAAAAGGTGCCACTTATACGGTGAAAAATACGGTAATTTAACCATAACCAGTTATTTTGTGTGTACCTCATTAATTCCCATTCTAATCTTATTACAGCACAAAGTTTCACCAAGAAATCTTGCAGACGTGCATGCACACACATCTTCCTTTCCAAGCTGCAGAAAGGACAGCCATGGATGAAATGAAAACATCTCAGAAGTGGCTTAAGACCAATTAAATAAAAGGTTCATTTGACATAGTTTATGGAAAACAAGCTCAATCCAGGGTAAACAGAACTCTACAAGCAAAGGGCCCCTGAATCCTTTTCTAACAGTACCAAGGAAGCCCTACATACTTTTGTCTTTTTTGACTTATGCCCCCACTTAGACATGTTTTGGTGGTAAAAGGGAAACCTTATCAACACTAGGTGGTAATAAGATGTTGAAACTAAAAGAAGACACTAGGCTGTAACTGTTAAACTAGTTGGTGAACTAAAGTTGTGACAAAACTGGGAGATAAAACAATTTTCTGCTGCTGTCACAATAAATTTTAGTGTTTGTGGCCAAGTGGCTAGCAAGCTGTGTTGCCATGTTTTGGAAGGCCAATTTTAGAAAACCATGGCTCAACACTGTGTGCAGAGCTAGCAAAACTATTTTAGACTCCGCCCATTATTTGGTTGCTCATCTCACCCACACTATACCTGCCTCAGCCTGCTTCCCCTTGGTAGCTTCCCTCACATTATATTTAAACCTACTGGAGTACAAAGTTCATGCTCAGTAATACAGGTTAAAAAAAAAAATCCAACAAAAGTCATATCCTCTGGACCATTTAAAAAAAAAAAAACATATCATCCTTCATCCAAAAGGACTTCTTCAGTCCGAGGAGCCACAACAAACAGTCCCACCACCAGCACACTCACATAGTGGGCCAACCAGTTTGATGGTGATAAGAGGGTTTCTGTATTTCTGGATGCTGCTACCTGGAGTAATGTGCATGAACTTCCATGGTTTTAATCACTTTGGCCATGGCTGCCTCAGAGGAGTCGACGGAGGAGAGGGCGGACTCTAGAAACCATCCTATCCCCATCAAACTGGTTGGCCTTCTATGCGAGTGTGCTACTTGTGGGACTGAGTTAGTTGGTGGCTCCTCGGACTGATTAAGTCCTTTATATGAAGGATAACAAATTATTTATATATATATATATATATATATACTGTATATATATATACTGTATATATAAAAACATGTCTAGAGGACTACTGGAGTACATTTTAGAAATAGTAATGGACAAATTCTGACCATTAAAAAAATAATTATAATGCAACTTCTGCTGTTTTCACACCTGCTGATGTATCGAATGCATTTTGTCACAAGGGGAGATAGGCATTAAAGTCACCTCTAGCACTTTGAAATGATTAAAACTGAACTGAGAAAGTTTTGAGCCTCCCAGAAAACTGGCTGTTTTAAGAGAAAATATAATGTACTGACTTTTGGAACATGTTCAAACCTGAAGCAAGAAAACTGAAAAGTCCAACCAATGTGTCCAGACATTCTGGAAACTCTGTAAATGCTGTTTACCAGTTTATCTCTAACAGTCACAGTCCAGTAAGATACTAGCATAAAGTGGTCTGCTAGTGTGAGGTTCAGTCCCGGCTCCCCTGCCACTGATCTGCAAATCATCGTGCAAATGTGTCTATGTTGCGATGGTCAATTAAACTAGACAGGTGTTATGAATATGCAGTACATTTACCGTCTCATTTGGATTATCACTGGCATCAGTGATGTCCCAGATGACAAACTGACAGCTGATAAATAATGTCATACCTGCTGTAAGAAGCCGAACAGATCACGATGACAAACAGTAGATACTTTAGTCACTGGGTAATTAACCGAGTGTGAACTCCTCAGATTGAGCCGCTCCCATGAAATATGACCCAGTCTCCACTGATTAGCAATCATAAACACATCTGCACACACACACACAGACTCCAACTTGCATCATGGTGTGCATTACAGTAACCCACACTTTCTGAATATGAGATTATAAAAAGCTCTTTGAGACCATTAGCTGACTGATGCATTGACTTGGAAAAGAAAAAGTCTTTCTGATAAGGTGTCGGCGGCATGCACAGCCCAACAGCAGAATGATGGGGTTTACATAAAAATCCCACACAACTCAACCAGGAAGCAGCAGCACTCGGGAGATGTATCTGAAATTATGGAAAGAAGCCTTTATTTTATTTTATTTCTTTATTCATTTCAGATTTAAAACACACAGAAAAACAATTTACAAAACCACATGATAAAAGTAAACAATACATAAAATAAAAGGTAGCAGAAGAAGAAAAAATCTTATCATATCTGCCTCTTCTTTAAAACAAAATTTAACTCAAACAATCAATTCAAACAACAATCATCTAATGACAATAACTGCTGAATGTCCTCAGCGCTTGGCTTTCAGTAACTGTGCCCCTATAAGCAATAGTTGAATAGCTCTGTATGTATATGTTTATGTGCACCTGTTGTAGGATGTGAATTGGTCTGAACACATTAGTTTTAGTTAAATGAAAGCACAGCTTCTTACACGCGCCCGAGGAAACCCTTCTCTATCAGCTACTGGTCGGCCTGGATGCAATTAGGGTTGAAAATGAGAGACAGAAAGGGGGCAGGAATGTGAAAAATGCCCAGTTTAACCAGACTGTGGCGGCGCTGGCCAGATGTGATCGAGCCCGCTTTAGGTCTGGCACGAGCTGCTTCGCTATGAACAGCTGCTGTATGCTACAGCTGCAGGGTGTTCTAAATGTTTAAACAGTGCTATAAAAATAAAAATATATAAATATAACACCCCACCCCAGCTAAAGGCAAAGGTTAGCCCTTCTGGTTTAAGAAAGCTTTACAGATCAAAGTTTTACTAACAAAGCTGAGTATTACTTTAGCAGCTGAACTAAAAACTGTGTGTGGCTCTCAAATCACACCCAACTTGAATATTAATAATAAAAAACAGGATGTGGACTGACATTTCTGAACAGGTTAGCATGTTTTACACTGATTCTTTTATATGAATTTGTTTTGTTGAGACAAAAAATACTGGCAGAAATAGCTAATAGAAACAATTTGATTACCTAGTTGGGGTCAAATGTGTTGGTTTTGTCAACTATTGACCCTTTTATTCATTTTTATTAGTCCAACTCAGAGGTTTAAATAGTAACTTCATATTTCAGGTGATCAATTTCTCATTTGTATGTGTCTTCCACAACAGAGAAATCAGTGTAGAAGTCATATTTTATTCAGGGCATTCTAAAATCTTTGCAGAGTCACAAAAGTGCACCATATTTTGTGATACCAAACTTTGTCCAACTGGACCATTAACAAGCTGCAGGTGAAACTCGGTTCGAACACTGGAAATTATTGTTTGAGCTTGAAAAACCCAGTTAAAGTGTTTCCGATGCACAGATTCATTTTACAATTATGTCAAAATGTCCAGTCGGTCAGAAATAACACCAAAACATATTCTCGACTCCTGTATCACACAGATATGCACTTTACTTGTTGGCCTTTTTTAAAATGTTTAATTTGTCCACTGATTTTTCTTGTACAAATGTTGATCTTTAGGGATTCATTTTAGACTAATCAGTCAATCAAACACAACAAATCAGATACTTTATTGATTTTATACGTACTTTGCCTTGTATTTACCTGCAACTGATTCTATTCACAGATCAACAGTGTTTTGTTTCTTTATTTTGTTGATTTGAAATTATGTGCATTGCCTATTGTAAATTTGACAACAAAATTAAATTTAAAGGAAAACCACTAAAACGCTTAAATATCCTCTTATTCATTCAAATGTTACATATGCGGAGGTAAATTGTGTTTTTTATATGATCATATGTGCTGGCTATTAAAATTGTTAATCACTTTATTTTTGTTGCTGAGCTGCAATTAAAATATGTTCAGGCTCTAAAACATGGACAATGTTCAAAGTTTTACACAATGTTTGATTTATTTCCTGGTATGTCAAGTCAGTTTTTTTTTTTTTTTTTTTTTCCCCAGCACCAGCTCTGGAAAGTTTTCAGACAAGTGTTTTGTTTTTTTTAAGAATTTAAGGTCCTCGAGGCTCAATGAGATTAACCTGCCTAAATAAAGGTTGAATGAAAGGTGAAACTTTAAAATGTTTGTAATTGTACAGCTAATGTTGAATATTTGCACACTGCATTTCATTACGTTCTGTGTAAAAACACAAACAGAATAAAATAAAAGTTCTTTTTTTTTTTTTACTATTCATCTGAAGGCAAATGATTGTTTCAGGCTTCATTCCACACGAGCACAACAAACATGTAATTGCTCCATGCACACGCCAAATCAGAAGCTCAGCACCAATGACCTTAACCACAAATTGTTCCTGTTGTTTCATTTCACAGGCGCTAAGCTCCTGGGGGGGGGGGGGGTGTGCAGTCTGCAGAGGTTCACCAGGAAGTCCCAAAACACCCAAGCTCACCCTCAGAAGTATCACCGAAGATAAGAGATCTGGTTTAACCCAGGAGTCAAAATGCTTTGTTCCTATGGCAGCATAAACCAAACTGCCTTCCTGGAACAATAAAACAAACAAACAAACAAACAAACAAAAACAGGTTGATTATTCTAAAATAACTATTTAAAAGTCTAGTGTTCCTTGAACAAATCGCCTTTCATGCCAGAGTTTTCAACTAAAACTGTATTTTGCTATGAGTTTACAATGAATCAGCTGTGGAACAATGTATCCAATGATTTTCTTAGGGATTGATTAAAATCAGCCCAGTGGCTCAAGAGAGATTTTGCTAACACACAAGGTTGTAATGGTTTATGTCAGGGTTATTCATCTAAACTGCTCAGGGGGCCACAGTTTCTAAAAGCCAGCAGCTCAGGGGCCAGACATCCAGCAATTAAAGTCATCATGTAAATAAACCAATTATTATCACAATGATCTGCTGCTTTTTTTTTTTTTTTTTTTTTTTTTTTTTTTTTTTTTTTTTTTTTTTTTGCTGTTGCATTAAATCATAAATGCAATAAACAAGAACCCCCCTATTTTTTGAATGGACTCATTGCTAGTCCAGACTGAAGTTGAATAGCCCTGGTTTATGCTAAATTTGATCAAAAATGTTGCATATTGTGTAGTACTAAAATTATGTGTTGTAGGTGATGATTACTACCAGTGGCAGCTGGCCAATAGAGGGCGCAAGGGTGCCGTCTCTCCACTTACCACATTTCCTTGAATAAGACATTAAAAATTTAAATTAAAATGAAATAATAAACCAAACATTTTCAAAATATATATTTTTTGTTGTTATTGTGTAAGATAAATATTTTATAGTTAATGATGAGTAAAGTTGTTTCGTTCATCTACATTCTCGGATCGGTGACATATTTCCTCCCTGGGGCGCAAAAACTTTTGCCCGTAGACTCTCGTTAAAAGTCGTACATGCACAGTAGCTCCTCTTCAATACAAGGGATAGGACAATCCTGGGGCGCACCTCTCCTGCGCCCAGAGCTGAATGCAGCTTAATTTGCATATTGCCTCCCGAGGTGGGCCGAACATCATAATTAATCAGCAGTCCAAAGACAGAGGGAGACAGTACACTTGGGTCTTTATCCAAGACTTGGTTTAGCATCAACGCTTGGCTAACTGTAGTGAGGCTAATGCTTTATTCTGCTTTCCCTGACTCCTTTTTCAAACATCAGGATCTGACAGCATGGATTGAGACAGGTATGACCGATTTTTTTTAGAAAAGGCAAAGAAGCATGCACATTCTGGGATCCACATGGAAAATGCACTGCGACCAGCCATGTTTGGGAAAATAAACATTTCATCTCAGCTTGATGAAGGCTACAGGATGGGGATCCGTAAGCACAATTGCTCTGGGGGTTGACAAAAACAGGCACATTCTATCTAAAATAATAGACTGTGTCAAGTTCTGTGGTACATTTGAACTTGCCCTGCGTGGCCATGATGAAAGTGAAAGCTCAGTTTAAGGGAACATCTAAGTCTGTGCAGAATGAACTCCTTGATTGCATGCTGTCAGTTTTGAGAGAGTGCATCAATGAAGAAATCAGGAGTGCAGACTTTGTCTCCATCCAGGCTGATGAAACAACGGACATTTCCTCACCATACACTTATAGCCCCCATGGAGGAAACTCCACCAGCTGCCACTGGCTACTACCACACCAATCTTTAGCTCTGTATCTATAAAACGCACTGCATTATATACATTTTTGTGTCTGATAAAGTCGCTTAGCTGTGGTGGCCATTTAGAATCAGGATGATGCCAAAAGTTAAATACATTAACAAAAAATAATCTTCATATATGTACAATTAGGTTGCATTTATTAAGCAGCAAAATACTGCATAAAGTGTGCATTTTAAGTATCCCTAGCATTTTGCAAATACTTTAAAATGTGTCCTGATATAACACGCTCTCATTTGTAAGACTAAGATAATTTCTTTCACCAGTATTTCAACATTATCCTTTATGTGCAGTGACTCAAAGACAACCTTTCAGACTCTTTGTAGATCTAATTCAACCTCATTGCTGAGAATTCCCATCCAACTCATACAAACTCACAAATGTCAGCATCGAGAGAAAACAGACCACTAATCGTCTTTTGTCATCCCGCAACATTCCTGACGTTCGCTCCCGGCAACCAGGACTTAAGGACGCACAGAGATTTGGTTTGACAGCCATGTCACCGAGTTTAGTGCTTGTCAGGGTGGGGTTGACCGCCTGCGGCCCTTGTTTGGGTGAAGTGGAGGGGGGGGGGGGGGTTGCTCTCCAACCAAAAGACTCAAACATGCTCATTCTGCTGAATATCAAAACAAGATAAGTTTGATTAATGAACCAGACCAGTTTTATCTGGCTTGAGCCGCCACTGACAGCTGAAACACTTGTCTACGGGATTGATTGTATGACAATGAAACAGAATGCATTATTCACGCCAAGCATTCATTCTGTCAGTCTTCAGATTCAAGTTCATGAATCTTTTCAGTGTTGGTAACTCATAGATGTGCCAGGTTTATCAACGCTTTCAACATAGAAATGGCCATTTTTGGAACTTATATGAAATCCACTGAAGTATAATTAAATAACTGAAGTGGACCAAGCAGGAAGAGTTTTCAATGACAAATGTATTGTGTTTTGCACCCAAGAGGTTAGATTATGAATCTGTTTGTGAAGATAATGGAGATTACAAGCTGGTCAATTAGTGGTACTTGTATTCCTGGACCTTACTGCTGCTTTTGACACTGTTGACCACAATATCCTTATATTGCGGCTGGACCACTGGGTTGGGATTACAGGTGCAGCATTGGAATGGTTCCGCTCATATCTGAGTGACAGGAGTTTCTGTGTCAAGGTTGGTAATAATGTATTTGCTTCAATGCCTCGAGGTCCCCCAGGGCTCAATTCTTGGACACCTTCTGTTTTCACTGTCTGCTCCCCCTTTGATCTATCCTGAGGAAACAGTTATGCTGATGATTGTCAGATTTATCTGCCCTTAAAACCAACTAGTTCTTGCTCCAGTCACACTGTTAAAATGTCTGGATGACACAGATGTATTGATGGGTTACATTTTTTTAAGTTTTAATGATTTTAAGACTGAATTCATTGTGCTTAGCCCTAGCGCAAACGCCGTCTCTGATCCTATAAACCTGGACAGGTGTGAGTTGATTTAGTATTTTTTGTTCTGTGTTTTCTCATTAATGCTTTTCCTTAATTTTCAGTCTATCATATTTTTATTCTTGAGGACTCATTTACAAGAAAGACCTGTTTCAACAAAGAATGATGGCAACAGAACAATGGACTTTCCTTTGACAATCAACAATAGACATTGTTAGTTCTTGTGCCACAGTCCAGTATCCCTAAATTTTAATCCTTACTACCAATACCTTTCATGAAACCCTGCAGTATTAGGCTGGTGAAGATTCTCAGTCATCCAGGACATGATCAATTAAAAAAAACTTTCAATACAAAATCAACTGGACTTTATTTGTAACAGAAGATATTTTGCGAGATAAGATACACACATACCTATGTAGATTGACAAATTACACATCGCACCTTAACAGTAGGTTGTTTCTTAGGATCTTTATTACTCTAATTTACAGATGAGGCTCCTCTGTTTCCATCAGGTGAAAACTGGCTGGGAATCGGTCCTAAAGCTGCATTAAACGTTTTTGAAAGTTGGAATCTGAGACCTCCTCCCCTGTTAAGAGAAGGTTTTTCTCTTTTAACATAAACATTTTTTGTACTGAAAGTTTTTTGAACCTGCATTAATTGTAAGCTACGGCCATTTAATTTGCACCGTTACACAAAACTGTTTCAGATATAAAACAGGGAGTCATGATCAAACTAATCAGAATTTAAGAAGACTGCTTTAGCTATCTGACTTTAGGAGCTCGTGGCTAAAAGATTATTTTTACAAATATTGAGCTAAATTGTGGCGTGGTAGTAGCTGTAAGTCCCTCTCAGCACAAACTATATGCCTCTAGAACATGAAATGTCAAGCTAGCCTCTTGTTTTACAAGTACATGTAAAATATATACCCTTAGCGTTTTTCCTTGTGATGAAAAGGCGACTATATTAAGACGGCACGTTTCTGCTGATTTCTTTGAAGCCATTTTTGTCTGGTTGGTACTATAATTGCCTATTTCATTTCTAGAATATGGCAGTTCTCATCCTTTCATTAGAGATGTGGGCAGTTTTGAAAAGTCTAAAATGAGTAGAGGTTTCCTGATCTAAAAAAGCGAGAGCGAAGCTCAGCAAGCCAGGCGAGAGGCTGTTTCATGTTAGACTGCTATGAGCTATTCCTGTCACTTCTCCACAGAACTCAGATAAACACTTCCATTCTGCCTTCTTAAAGACAGAGTTAGGAACCCTCGATTATAGCCTTAGGAGTGCCGTATAAATATCTCAGCTGAGAAAGAGCTGTGACCTGACAGTTTTCTATTTAACAAGTTCCCAACCATTTTTTCCCTCTGTGTTTTTGACCTGTAAGGTGAACTGTTGCTGCATGTGCTGAAAGTTTTTCCCATTGACTAAACGTGGGCTTCCTCAGACAGCCTGGCTCCGGGGCTCTGGCTCTTGGGGAAAAAAGTGACAGATGTTTAATGAATGTCAGCCTTACATTACAGTACATTACAGCATACAGTTTGGTAGTAGTATTTAACAGTTTGTGCATGCCTAACAGACAATAAAGAAACCCTAGCATTCCTTGATGGATCGTATGTCGCCTGCCACCTAGCATGCCAGAGTTTTGAACGAACATGATTTCCTACTGAGAATAGACTGTGTTGTAGCCATTTTGATCAAACCTTATGTGTGATGCGTTAGAGCTTGGGTGTGTGTTTAGAATGACTTTTTGTCTACTACCATACCAAAGTTTACCTGAGTATCTGTAAATTTCATAAAGTTAAAGCCATATTTATGACTGAAGGATCACTAGCTGGAGTGGCCATCTTGAATTGGGTTGACTCCCAATTCTCAATGAGCTGGAAACAAACGACCAATAATTAATTACTGAAAGGTTTCAATAAAATCAGTGGTTCATGTGCTATTTTGCTAACGGACAGACAACAATGATGCCTATAGATACTGCCAAAGTGTTAAACATCTTACATAATGCAGTGGGTCCCAACTCTGGTCCTTGCGGAACACCATCCTGCATGTTTTAGTAGTTTCCCTGGTCCAACACACCTGATTCAGTGATTTAGTTACTTCATGTTCTGCAGAAGCCTGTTAATTAACCATTAATTAAAATCAAGCGTGTCTGAGCAGAGAAACAATTAAAACATGCAGGATTTTCATTCATTCAACCTTTATTTAGACGGATAAGTCACATAAGGATGGTGTTCCTCAAGGACTAGGATTGGGAACCCCTGGATTTTAAAGCTTGAAGTATGCATTGTGAATTATTGTCAACAGCTTCAAAACCAAATTTTAGCTCAATATCTGTATATCTGTCTGTGAATACATATAAATCATTTTTTTCTGTGTTGACCCAGTCATTTGGATGTGGCAGCCATCTTGAATTGGTGTGACTTTAAAAAATGAATAATTTGTAAATATTTCACGGATTGCTTTGAGATATTTTCAATAAAATTAGACTAGTAGTTCATGCTATATGATGATTCAACAGATATATGAACATATACACAGACACGACAAAAAATCATATTGCTTTTTTACCTTCGGCTGTGAGTGGAAAAAAAAAACATTTACCGGTAATTACTTATACAAATTAAATAAAATATGAACTCGAGTCCCCACTCTTTGCACCATATGCTGCAGTGATGCATTTAAACTCAACAACAGCAACTCAAATCCAACATTTCATAACGTTACAGGACACATTATTGATATTAATGTGACCGAAACACAAGCCGCAGTAGTCGGGTCCAAGTCTGACGCTGCCAGATCCTTGAGGACAAACAATAAGAAGCAGCTGAGCAGTGAATGTGGTCGCCGGCAGAGAAGCCGTCCCTGTGCCTTTATGTGGTCTCAGTTTGTCTCCCTGGCAGCCAACTTCCATGTTGATTTACACCACAGCAGAAATTCACAATCCAAACACACCCCAGACTACTAACTGTGTCAGAGTGGCTCTGTCTGCTTATTGTAGCAGCAAAACAGGGAAAGATTTGGGTCCGCAAAAGTTGACATCACCAGCACAACCACAGACGATGCAAACATGTGGTGGTGTTGTTTGTTTGTTTGTTTGTTTGTTTTGGTGGGGGGGGGGGGGGGGGGTGGTTGTGCAAAGGTTATACTTTTAAACAGTATATAACTCCAGGGAGCCTTGGGAAGCCAAATATGTATAAATAGGGATGAAAGTTGAGTTGTAAACAAAAACTATATTGTGGATTTATATTTAAAAAAACTTCAACATTAATGTTTACTTCTCCATAATTTAGAAGGACTGAAAAAGAAGTTGCAGTTTACTCTGCAGGTTAATCCCTCCCAATCAGTTTTTAAAGAAAACTACGTCGTGATGACTTGATCTCCATTAAGCTGTTGAGCATCTTGTTAAGTTATACTTTGGTATTGGTTTTACTTTGTACAAATAAGGAAATAGTTAATCTGTTAACACACCAGCATCAGATTATTATCAGTATCAGGAATTTGAACCTGCTTACAGTCAGGTGGTATGCTCTGATGGACTGCAGCAGCTCTGCAGGTAAGAAGCATTTAGCTTCAGATTGGTCATTTGCTGACACGTCTACTGGATTGACTGACGCTGTGGATCCGACTCGTGGAAAAAAATAAATCAAGAGCAGAAAAAAAAGAGCCTCGTACGACTTTATTCTTGTAACATTAAGACTTTATTCGACTTTCTTCTCGTAATACTACAACTTCATTCCCATAATTTTATGACTTTTATTTATTTTATTTTTTTAGCATGGCCCTAAAGCTCCATCGTATCTTTTATCTTTGTCCTTTTTAAATATGGGTTTGTAAAACATCACATTCTGGTTTTGTTACAAAACCTTTATTGTAAATAACAGTTGTCAACACAACTTTTAAGCAAATTCCAACATGCAGAAATCCCATTTACCAAAATTATTTAAATAGTAACAACAGTAAATGTTGGAAATTGTTGGTCATTTTGTTATTATATGTTTTGATGTGAACAAAAACATTATGTTCAAATGGTTCAGAAAAAAAAGCATATCCTGTGTTAGGTTGATTAAAGTAGAGCTGTTCATGGGACAGCTACTCTTTTCCATAGACTTGTTTGTGTTTGGACACTTGGCTGAGGAAAGCTCACGTGAAGGAAGCAGTTTTTTGATTTGACCAAGTCATGGTGACCTCAGAGAGGAGCTGTCCTCTCTTTCCCTCAGTTGGCATTTTGTCTCAGAGCACTATAGTAACTCGTGCTTGGGCACAAGAGGTGGAAATACAACGGAGGCCTTCTCAACGAGCAGAGAGCCCTTGTTCTAATTAGGAGGAGCAACATATACTGTAGCTGGAAAAACTGAGCTCAGGCAAGCATGGTGAGATGAAGCAGCAGAGTAGGAAATGTTTCAACACTACCAGGCACCGGGGCTTTCTGCAGCTCCTGATTAAAAGCAGCTGATACAAAGCATGGGGGCAATTTTGAGACAAAATCAAGTGAAGCTATATATATACAGGAAGTCCCCGTTTTATGGCCGTGGCGGCCGTAAACGCGGATTTTCGGCCGCAAAATCAAAAACGAAACTAAACGGCGATCGGTAACGTCTTTTTAAACACGTTTTTTCAATGTAAAACAACTTCGAACGGCCGTTTTAATGTGTTTCCAAGCAGTTAGCTAACAAAATACCCTAAAAAAAACCCGAAAAAAAAAAAATCTAAAATGCTGCATAAAAAAGGCAGCGTACGGCGCGATGACATCACTGGGGGCGGCGCCGTAAACGCGAAACGCCTTAAACCGATGACGCCAAAAAATCATGGATCGTTGTACAGTTCTCCGTGTCATCCACAAATGCTGGTTAAAGTTCTATATGAGCTATGCATTGAATAAACGATTTATGAACACCATCCAGAGATGCTGTCATCTTCTCGGGGCCAAAGCTCATTCAGGAAAAGTGGAAAAACTGTTCTATGATCAGACAAATCAAAACTTGAAATTATTTTTGGAAAACACAGACACCATGTCCTTTGCATATAAGAAAGTAGGGACCATTCAGCTCACAGTTCAAAAGCTGGACTCTCTGATGGTATAGAGCTGCATTAGCGCCCATGGATTAGCCAGTTTACGGATCTGGAAAACAACCAGTAATCCAGAAAAGTGTATAAAAGTTTTATTTATTACATGTTCTTCCACTTAAAGCATCAGAAGAGTGAAGCCAGTTCATTTACTTTTACTGTAACCTGAAAACATCTGGGTTTGACATCAGAAGATGAATGTGAAACAGTTAATATTTTACACAATGTCTCAATTTTTTTTAAATTGGGGTTGTGAAAAATAAAATATGTGAATTCTGTTCATTTTAAAAGGATCTTCCATCGACTCCTTCAACCGTCAGTTCAGGAACTGAAGATGACGTAAAACGTACAAACAACAAAGAGTTTGTGGAAGAGCAGCATGCAGTTGGTTTGCACTGAGAGTGTTATAATATGTGTCCTTAAGATGAAGCAGATCTTACAGCAAAGTAAGGCTAAGTCTGTAACTGGATCCCTATTAAAGGTTAGCGATGTGGCATCGTGGCTGGTGGTCCTACCTCCTACAAAAGGTAAAACTGTGTGGTGAGCATGTGCAGGGCAAGATATCTGAGCCCACTCTGAGCTGCAATCACCTAGACGGCCTTGCATCTGCACCACAGATGTACAGAAAGGAGACAAACACTGCTTTCTCTGCAATGTTGTGTCTACAGCTTCTATTATTTCTTTTTTTTTGTTTTTTTTTCAAAATGTCTAAAAAATGGCACAATACAGATTTAAAGCGCACTCTGCTTGGAGTTAGTTTTTCATCCAGAATGTTTACATTTAAGTGTTTTCACATTTTAGAATAAATCGTTTAAAGAAGGGTGTCTTTGTTGGAAACTGGCTGTCACAAACACTGTTACTTACTGTATTTTTTGGACTATAAGGCACATTAAGTGAAACAAAATAAGTCAAATTCTATTCAGCTCATTCACAATAACTACAGAAAATCGGTTCAAGGTCAGTAAGCACAACCAGAATGAATACATAAGGCTCACTGTCGATTTTTGGGAAAATCAAAGTATTTTAAGTGCTCCTTATAGTCCAAAAAATATGGTATTGCTTAACTGAGCTTAACTTAATTTGAACTCATTTCTTTGTGTTGTTCAAATGTTGTAATATTTGTTCTCTTTTAGACAACAATTAAAAAAAAATTCTATCTGCAGATGTAAGTATTGTCCCAAAATGCCGCTGTGGGGATTCTGCTTGCTTTTCTTGTCTTCCATTAAAAACTCATAAGTATAATAATATACCTCTTAGCTCATATACATTTGTATATAAGCATGTGTATAT